>CM031239.1:67411284-67749670 GCA_018340775.1 Taxus wallichiana var. yunnanensis | reverse complement strand
ATGGGTGGATAAAAGTGTATTGTGTTGATGTTGGGCGAGGTATTTAATTGGTGCGGCCTTAGGTTGGGCCAAATGGTTGGGTGCGGTCTTGGGTCGGGCCAAATGGTGGGTACGGCCTTGGGTCGGGCCAAATGGTTGGTTATGGCCTTGGGTCGGGCCAAATGGTTGGTTACGGCCTTGGGTCGGGCCAAATGGTGGGTTACGGCCTTGGGTCAAGCCAAATGGTGGGTTACGGCCTTGGGTCGGGCCAAATGGTTGGTTACGGCCTTGGTCGGGCCAAATGGTAGGTGACGGCCTTGGGTCGGGCCAAATTGGTTGGTTACTGGCCTTGGGTCGGGCCAAATTGGTTGGTTACGGCCTTGGGTCGGGCCAAATTGGTTGGTTGCGGCCTTGGGTCGGGCCAAATTGGTTGGTTACGGCCTTGGGTCGGGCCAAGGAAGTTAACAAAGGGTTTTCAGCCAAGGTGGATATAGGTGATGTTGTGAGAAAGGGCGATTAGTAAATAAGGGTAGAAATTGGGGAAGAGGTGGGATAAAACCGATATCGATTGTCCATGACCGATATCGGTTAGGTGACCGATACCGGTTCCTTAGGGCACAATAAAACCAATATCGGTTATAGGTGAAAAACCTATAAAAAGAAAAATACGGCCTGTCATTGTCATATTTTCAATTTAAAACCTAATTTGAGTTGTCTGAGGTGTATTGTTGAGATTGGACCATTTGTTGGTTGAGGTGGCGCTATTTGAGTGGAGAAGTGAGTGTTTGGTGGACCCTAGTGAGTAGGAGGCAGCATTTGATTGGTGGAGGACCCAGCAGAGGAGAGTTTATAGCCATGGCACAGCCAGGAGGAGCAGGAGGTGCTAGACCAGTTGGACCACCACCACCACCCATCCCACTACGACAACATGTCGTCAGACTGTAGGTAGGTTTGAAACCCTTCATTGTGTGAATTTGATTGTGTTAAGCTGGATTTGGGTTTTGGGTAGGAATGTAAGGTTTTTAGAAAATAATTAATAAATGGAAATTATTTGAAAAAAGGAGAGGGTAGATAGGTGAAATAGGCCAAGGCGGCAGGGTGGGTAGGTTTTTAGGGTGTTTGGGTGGGTATATAGGGAGAAATAGGGAAAAAATGCTTTAGGGGCTGCGTCCGGGTTCGGCTCGGGTATTTTTCAGTGACCGATGCCGGTCACTAAGCGACCGACATCGGTCAAGAAATTTTCGGGCCAGGGTGAGTTTGTAGGTGACCGGTGTCGGTCGTACGTCGACCGGCGTCGGTGGAGAGGGGACCGGTGGCGGTCATGGGTGACCGGTACCGGTCCCTACTTAGGAATATTTATTTTGTTGGTTGGTTTTGCTGTGGTTTGGGGTGTTTGGTGGTTGTTGGGGCTGTGGTTTGGGTGTTTAGGTATTAGTGGTTTGGGTGTTGTGTTTGTGGGGGTGAAGAGGGAAGGGGTAGAGGTTAATAGGAAGGGTGATTGGTGAGTGGGGAAAATGGGGCGATTGTGTGGTTGGTGCAGTTCGGATAGAGTAGGTGTTGGGCATGAATGGGGAGGTGTTAAATTGGTAGGGGCATAGGTAAATGGCGAGAATAGAGCTGAGTGATTGGTAGGGTGCGAGATAAGGCAAGGGGATATCGTAAAGTTTTTAGGGTAAAATAGGTGAGTGTAGGTGTGTGTTATAGAGTTGGGTTGTGGTCGGGTGGGTAAAAGGGGGTATAGAAGGTTAAAGTAGTTGTTGTTTGAAAGGGTAGGTCTAATGAAGTGGGTGATTTGTGCAGGCACGTCAGCAGCTGACTATGCGGGATAGGATGCCCCCGCTGTTGGGACGGATGCGGCCACACGTAAGCAAAGACACGGTGGGGCATTATGCGCGAGTGGGAATCGGCGAGTCCAATGCATGCAGGCGATCGATAGGGATCATAGTTTGATGGTCGCCCTCATTAAGAGATGGGATCCGGCGACGATATGTGTTCCATCTCCCGACTAGAGATGACCATTACATTGGAGTTGTGTATCGCATCCTTAGATTACCGATTGATGGAGAGGCGATCTTCGGTGGACGCAGAGATAGCCATGGACAAAGATCTTACGAGTATTCAGAGGATGCGGCCCGCTATTGACTTATCACAATGCCGAGCATTGCTTATGGAGATATGTGACTGCGTACCCACCGACATGAGACACGGCTTGCCGTGTTGATGATGATTGACATCACATGCTTCGCCCTCCCGGACTCGAGAGGAGGCCACTTTCCATGAGCGCCGATGGGGTTTTACGAGATGGTTGAGGAGCATACATGTTATGCGTGGGAACCCGTATACCTAGTGCGATTATACCAAGAGCTATGGGGCTATCACCGGATGAGGCGGTCGGGATTTATTTAATGTTTTTGTTACACTCTTTGGGCATATGAGCATATCATATGCATTCGACCAGATAGGGCTGCCCCAATAGCTGTGAGGGCCACATGTGATTTATAGGTATGGCTTTCGAGGTGGGTTTGGGGTCGTGGGCTAGCCATGGGCGATTCTCACCGGATGAGATGTAGCATATTACCGCATGTATTAGAGGGATTGACAACTTTAGATATTGTATGGAGACCTTACAGAGGTCATCGGCCCCGAGAGGAGCCCGATCACACGATTCACGGTGGATCCAAGTATACATTCCGGATAGCGGGGCGAGGTCGAGGAAATGCAGTGGATACCCTGAGAGGTATGACGATAGGCGAGGCTCACGACAGATGAGCCACCTCCCTTCCCTCGTCACCGAGGGATGATGTAGAGCTCCACTACCCGCACCACGGCCTATATGGACCCGATTGGGTAGCCTTGAGTGGCGGTGGCAGATGATCATGGATGACGTCGGGTGTACAGAGATCATTTTGTATGGTGGCGAGAGAGAGCCGCGAGAGAGACACAACCCACACAGCCCAGACTTAGTGGCTGTTAGAGTAGAGAGGGACCAGCTCAGAGGGCAAGTACAGTTGTTATAGGGGTAGCTTGCTGCCGCACAGGCATAGATAGGTGTCTTACAGGGGTAGTTAGCTTGAGCACAAAGTAAGTAGCACCACGGAGTATAGTACCGCCATTGTGCACCACCCGTAGCACCAAAGCACAATGCATTGTACAGTACCCAGCACCACCACCGGCGTAGCCACAGGCACCACCAGTGGCACCAGCATAGGGGGCACTATTATTAGGAGTCGGGGGACCAGCCCCAGATGGTGGCACGGGCCCGCTATATGGAGGTGAGAGCGGAGGCTCGGTATTATCAGGATGTTCTTGATGGTACCAGGGCTGACTATCAGCCATATGCGGCACATAGAGTGGAGACCTCGCGTAGCCAGAGATCCCAGGGTGGTGCAGCCACAGCCGGTGGGTCTGTTACAGGGAGGAGACGAGAGACAGCACAGGGACCTGAAGGGAGACAGGAAGAGGGCGGTGGGGAGAGTTGAGGGATCCCTGGGTCGGAGAGAGATGTTTTGTTTGTAGATGGATATTAGATAGAGGCACTGGTATGAACCGGCTATGTATAGAGAGGCCTACGTGCCCATATATGATTCTTTCATTTATTTATTCATTTATTGTATATACCGGCTTGTGAGCCGAGTACAGGTTGTATAGTTGATACCGGCCTGCAAGCCGAGTATATTTTTGATATGAGAGACCGGCCTGCGAGCCGAGTCGATATTTGGATAGTTGTTGCGGCCTGCGTGCCGGCTTTGTATGATGCTGAGATCACAGAGGCCCCTATGCAGGGCACATTGTATATTTGAAACTTTTGATATATAGATATGATGATTTTGACCTACATGTTGTGTTTAAAATGTGTTAAGTGTTTTGTCGATGGTTTGTGATATTTAATGTATGATGAGTTTGATCCACATGGTTTATATATTGATGGTGTTGATGTCTTTTGTTGATGGGATGTATGTATATATAGATGATGAGTTTAATTGACATGTTGTGTTTATGAAATGTTGGATGTGTTTTGTCACTGGTTTGTGAAATTGAACGTATGTAGCTGCTGAATTGGATCCAAATGGTGTATAGATTGATGGTTTTTGATATCGTTTGTTGATGGCTTGGTTGTTTTTGTAATATGGATAGATGATGTTGATGAAATTGTGATGAGATATGGATTTGATGAAAAATTATAGATAATGGTGTTGTTTATGCAGGAAAAAGGGACGGGCGCCACAAAAATTTGCAAAAACGAAGAAATGGCTTAGGTTTAAGCAACAAGGGGTACATGACCGACATCGGTTGTGTAACCGATGTCGGTAGCTATATGACCGATATCGGTTACATAACCGATATCGGTTATGCAAGAATTATTTCCCTAAAAATAGAACTGTTCGGTTGGCAACTTAAGTTCTTATTTTTAGCATTCTTATTTTTAGAGTCATGCAACAAGTTAAATATGCGAATGCGACGCTGTTTGATGACTGCTACAGGTAATTGCATGAAAGAATTTTGAGTGACAAGGAGGAAAGAGACAGGTGAAGTGAGCATGGGCTGAGATTCAGAAGGCAGAAAGACAAGTTATATTTGAAAAGGGTGGTGAACATGGCTGAACGAGGAGAAGCATCCAGCAGGCAGGGACGAGGGGGAAGACATGTTCTGCCCCAAGCTGCTACATCCCGAGAGGTAAACTGTTTGGTTGTAATTTGATTCTTGCATGTTTTGTGAATAGGATGAAAGAAGTGTAAGTGGGGAAAGATGAGAAAGAAAAGGTGATAGGCAAGGGTTGGGGATGGGGTGAGTGCTATTGGGGTAGGTAAACAGGGTGGTCATGTATGTTTTTAGGTATAAATAGGAGTAAATGGGCAAAATAATTATCGTAGGTGTATGTTTTTAAGCAGGGTAGGTATATTTTTGACAGTGACCGCCGGTATCATTTTAAGGAACCGGTATCATTTAGCATAATGATATCGGTTATTCATAACCAATATCGGTCACTGTAAGAGTTTCCAGAACTTGAGAAAAAACCCATAGAGATTTGTTCTTTCGAATAATTATGTGTCGTTTTGATGTATGCGAGCGAAGCGTGGTTAAGGATGAATGATCTTTGTGCAGCGTTACTTATCACGAATCTGTGGATGTAACACCAGTGAATGGGAATTGATAAATCATTTGGGGTTAAGTGGAATCCGCTTTATTATTCAAGAATCACGCATAACCATGCTATATGTTGTAGGTGTTGATTGAGTGATGAAATCCGAGAAAAAGAATACCTTCTATCGCCAACAGGGGAGATGACAAAGTGACTTTGGAAGATGTGTTCCTTATTTTGAGACTCCCAATGATAGGAAAAAAGTGTATCGGGCGTTGTCTAGCGGGGTGGGTAGCGATAATAGCGATATTTGGGTCACTTTACACGAGATTTGACACGGTGAGGTTTATCATTTACGTATGGTACAATGTATGCAACACACCCTGAGGAAACAAGGTTGGCCATGCTATTAATGATAGCGGTGGGGTATTATGCATTACGAGGGCGAGGGTGGAAGATTTCCCAAAGCATTGATGAGTGTTATTTGGGAAATGATAGAAATGAGCATGACTTTCGCATGGGCACCCACATATCTGGCAGTAGAGTTATATAGGGGTTTATGGGCTGCACAAGCGAAAACACACGGGGCGGCGCTAGATTGTTCATACTTATTACATTGTTGGGCCTATGAGCATATTGTTTGTGTGTGTCAATAGGCCGACCCATCGAGTCGGGAGAGCGGGAGTGCAAAGAGTTAGGATTCGAGATGATGGGTCCAAACATAACAAGAAGCGAGATCCCAGGCCGTGATAGATGACATCGAGTATTATAGACAGGTATGGGAGATGGTGACGATTGTGGATATTTGTTGGAGGCCTTACGGGAACTATATGGTGACGGAGCACATAGCTGAGGAGTTGAGGGGTGTAGAGCGATTGAGATGGATCATAGGGCATAGGCCGGGTGAGTACGAGAGAATTCCTCTAGATCGCGTGCGGCGACAATTTGGGTTCGTTCAGGATATACCGATGACATATAGACCATACATGAGGATCGATGCCAAGGAAACATTCTCACCTCCCCGGCCTACACCCTCGAAGGGCCAGAAGAGATAGCAGCCGATCGTAGGGTAATGGATGCGGGAGCAGCAGAGGCCTATAGAGTATGGTGGGTAGCGAGGCTGCGAGGTACACGTGAGCGCCCAGAGACATAGCTGTGATTACAAAGTGGAGAGAGATCGTATACGAGTTTGGCTAACCAGCTTCAAACACGAGTGAATGAGACAATGGGATTGTTAGAAGTTTCTCGATTCATGAGTGGAGAGACTGGAGGAAAGATTCCTCCATGCGAGAGGATGTATTCGTATGTGATAGGAGACGTTGGCGGATCAATGGGAGGAACCAATGGCAGTGGCACCTTTGAGGATGGAGAGGCCAACTGAGGGGCATTGACGATCATGATCACCACCTGATTCGGGAGGAGGTGCAAGGGTCTAAGTGAATTTCATAGGAATATAAGAATAAATAAGGATGGCGACACAGAGTCGATGATAGAGAAGATGCATTTGTTTAACATCTAAAATAAAACTAAAGATGTATGTGGTTTTGAGTGATGATAATAATAAGAATGGTTGTGTTTTGAATGTTGTTTTTGTTTGTTTTGAAAAAGGATAAAGATGAATGTTGGCAAATAGAAATACACAAAAAATATTTATATTTACAACACATGATAGGGTATGGTAGGGGATGGTCGAGCTAACCTTGGGAGACTCCATGTCTCCCTAAGTGCTTGCCTACATAGCCCATTGCACAAAGAAAGGAGGGGCCTCGGATCGATGTAGTTCTCCCTTAGAATAAGGAGAGGTGAATTTAGGCAATTTAGGTATGGTTAGGCAATTTGTTGGTTGGTAAAAATATTGATATTGGTAGGGTAATGTTGTTGGTGTTGGTAAGGAATTGGCGATGTTGGTATAGGTATAGGTGAAGCGAAAGTTAGCCTACCCAAGTGGTAGGGAACCGTATCCTGATTAAGGTCAACACATAATCCTAGAGTCAAGCAAAAGAGGAAAAAGTGTCCCATAGTTGAGAAGAGCCAAACAAACCACATAATAACGTAGAATGAAGTTGAACCCCTAGGTACCTTGCATAGACGAGAAGTCGATAGGTGAAAAGAGTGGTATAATCACAATATATCGGATATACGTCACGTCCCTTGAGTTTTGTTGCTTTGACAAATGGTGAGGTGAGGTGGTTGATGTGGGCGAGGATGCAGAGAACTTATTATAAGATGATTATTCTGACAAAAGAGAACCAAACCTAAATAGACAAGTCCATGACTCAAAAGTGTTCTGAAATACTGCTTTTATTTTTATTTTATTTTTCTGGATATAGACTGATCGATGCGGGAAGTCTACATGGGATATGTATTTTGTTGTTCTTGAGGTCTTCATGAAGCTGATCAATGCGAGAAGCTTCTGATAAAGGTCCTTGAGCCGTCATATGTAGAATCTGTCCTTTGAGGAGCGAGTATTGTATAATTTAGAGGTCTAGATGTCCGTTGAGCATAAAGCATCTAGTTTTTGTAGGAAGTTTGACTCAAGAAAATCCCATAAGTGTTTAATTAAGAATGTGTTATTTTGATACTTTGAAGTCATGGACTAGACTAAAAAGGGGAGGTGATAATCAAACCATGTGAGCTTGATTTGATTTTGCAATGTAAGAAACAAAGTGTATGCGGTGGTAAATGAGCTCAAGGGACGAGCGTAAGGTAGATAAGAAGTGATATAACACTAATTTCAACAGTAGAATGGTTGAAGATGCAAGAAATTAAGGGGCTCGAGCTCGATTTACCATTAAGTGAAGCTAAACGATAAGTGCACGATCCATAAGTGTGAGTGATAATGTAAGGCCCAATCCAATTAGGAGCAAATTTTCCACGTTTGCTCTTTTCTAGTTTGGTTACATGTTGATTCTCTTTGAGGACAAGATCACCAACCTTAAAGGTACGCTCATGAATTCATTTTTCATAAGCACGCTTGATGCGTTTTTGGTAGATTTGAAGGTGATCAAGAGCCGTAAGATGACGCTCGTCAAAGCTCTAATTGGGCTAACCGCTCTTGCTCTTCGGAAATCATCATTGGTGAGAATATCACGAAGAGATATTCGAGGGAGGGTATTTGTATTTCGAGAGGCAAGACCGCCTCGGTACCATATACCAAAGAAAATGGTGTGGCATTAGTGGAGGTACGAATGCTTTGTACGATAAGCCCAAATGGCAAAGGGAATGTGATCATGCCAATTTCTTCCTGGACTCATTGACAACTTTCATGAGGATTTTGGTTAGGGTTTTATTAGAAGATTCACTTGACCATTGGCTTTGTGGATAGTAAGGTGATGAGAAACTAAGTTTGATACCAAAGTTGTCACAAAGGTCTTATAACAACTTATTTTAAAAAGATTTACCATTATCATTATTAGGCGATGAGGAATACCAAAACGACAGATAATGTGATGGTTAATGAATTCGACAATTTTTTCTTTTTTGATTGAAATGAGTGGAATGGCCTCCACCCATTTTGTGTAATATTCGGTTGTTGTGATTATCCAACGGTGACATTGCGAAGAGGGTGGGTGGATCTCACCAATAAGGTCTAAACCCCATTGTGAGAAAGGCCAAAGATCTCGTGCGACCTGTAGCGGATGGCTAGGAGTATGTTGAAGGTTGGCATGTTGTTGACACATAACACAACGCTTAACATATTCGTAGCAGTCGTTATTAAGAGTAGGCCAATAATAACCTAGGCGAAGGATTCATTTAGCCACGGCAAGGCCACTAAAATGTCTGCCACAAATACCGTCATGGACCTGTTGGATGGTATAGGTGACCTCTGCGCCGGTTAAACATCGAAGGAGGATACCATCAAAGCCACGTTTATAAAGGAGTCCCCCCATGATGACATAACGAGAAACATGTTTAAGAAAAGTGCATTTTCCGGTACTAGTTAGGTCAGGTGGGAGAACAGAGGTTGTAAGGTAGTCGTGAAATTGGTGGTACCAGGTATCCTGTGAATTAGCAGACACATTATTTATCATACAAACAACTGGTCTTTGAGTAAGTTGGGGCAAAGAATTGTTGGACCAAGATGAATATGTCGAGTCGATTGGTGAGGCGGGAATTTGCGAGGCTAAGCAAGCCATAGTATCCACAAATTTGTTAGTGGAGCGGGAATGGTGCGGATAGAATAACGAGTAAATGAGGTCAAAAGTGAATCCACGTAATGTTTGTACTTTTGAAGTTCCTCATTTTTACATTGGTAGATGCCCATAACTTGATTGACTACCAATTGAGAGTCGCCAAAAATATTAATAGATTTGACACCTAAGTGTAACGCAACCTGGAGACCCAAAACAAGGGCCTCGTATTCCATTGTATTATTAGTGCAGGGGAAATTGAGCGGAATGAAAGAGGCATAGGCTCAGCATCAAGAGGAATGAGAACAATGCCGGCCCCTCCGCCGTGCTAGCATTTGGATCCATCGAAGAAGAGGGTCATTGGATACGACTCTTCCCTGAGTGAAAGAGTGGCGATGAGTTCGTCGGGGAAATTAAAATTGGTAAATTGTTCCCCAGGTAAAGGGGCCTCCGCAAGTTGGTCCGCAATAGTTTGTCCTTTGATTGACTTCTATTGTACAAACTCAAGGTCGAGGTCAGCAAGGAGCATAAGCCATCGGGCGATGCGTTGGTTTAGATGTGGTTTGGCATACATATAATGAATGGGGTCCGTGTTGGTGATGACAAAAGTTTTGTGATTCAGGAGGTAATGTCGGAGTTTGGTGGCTACGAATGATAGGGCTAGGCACAATTTTTATACATGTGTATACCTAATCTCGTAATCCACGAGAGTACGACTTATATAATAAACGGCTTGTTCTCGACGCGTCCCAGTCGATGTGCGAGCATGGCTCCTATAAAGCATGGTCGATGGCGAAAAGGTAAAGGTAGAAAGGGCGATCATCACGAGGTGGAATAAGCATGGGTGGCTGCGAAGAGATAGGCTTTGAGAGCTTCAAAGGCTTGGTGACAATCTTCACTCCATTGAAAGGCAATGTCCTTTTTAAGAAGGTGATGGAAAGGTTGACATCGATCCGAGAGTTGGGAGATGAAACGCCGGATGGATTGAAGTTTACCCTGCAAACTATGCAATTGTTTGAGGTTTTTGGGTGGGGGCATTTCTAGGATAGCTTTGACTTTAGATGGATCGACCTCAATGCCACGCAAAGAGATGATAAAGCCAAGAATTTTTCCTGAAAGAACACCAAAGACACATTTCTTTGGTTGAAGCCGGACCGAATATTGCAACAGGCGATCGAAAATAATGGTTAAAACATCGAGATGTTCACTGTGATGTTTAGATTTGCCAAGAAGATCATCGACATAATCCTCAAGGATAGTGTGCATAATGTCATGAAAAATGTAAGTCATAGCCCGCTGATAGGTGGCACCAGCATTCTTAAGGCCAAATGGCATGACACGATAACAGAAGGTTCCCCAAGGAGTTATGAAGGTAGTTTTATGTTGATCGGCCGGGGCTACCAAAATTTGATTGTATCCCGAAAAGCCATCCATGAGAGAAAGAATTTCATGGCCCGCAGTGAGATCAATAAGTTGATCAATACTTGGGAGGAAATCATCCTTGGGGCAAGTGAGGTTAAGGTCTCGAAATCCGTGCATATCCAAAGTCCCCCATCGCTTTAGTAGCGAGTACGATGTTAGAAAACCATTGAGGATAGTCATAGGCAAGATGAAGGAAACGAAAAAAGTCGTTGAAGTTCTTCTTTGACCAAGAGGCAATGCGTGGATGCATTTTTCTCGGTTTTGTTTGACTGGTTTGGAATCGGGGTTTAGGGTGATGTTATGGATAGCAATGGTAGGATCAATTCTGGCATGTCGAGTGTAGGACCAAGCGAAAGCTTGGTTGCAGGTACGGAAAAAGGTAGTAAAGGTGGCTTGTTCTGATGTGTTAAGGGATTGTCCGATCTTCACAACGTGAGGATCCTCCTCTGTGTGGATGTTGATTTCTATAGTCGACTCATTCAACATGGTTTGAGTTTCAGACGGTAAGGCACGTTGAATATAGGAGTCGTCCGCCCCAAGGTAAGTGAGGATGGAGTCGTCATCCTGGCACTCAACAACATTAATCGAAGGTGAATCTTCTTCGATCATGTATAGATACAGAAGGGGAAGAGAAGATGGGTCCTCATTATCGCATTGATAAGTGAGAGGACCTATGAAGATAGCATTTATGAAAAAAAAAAGTTAGGAGGGATAGATTCAGGGTCTATCGACTCTGTGGGTGATGATGGCAAAATGGGTGATGATGGTTTGGTAGGGGTGACGTCATCATCCTCCAGGATACAATTGACATGAGGTTTCTCTGGTGTAAGTGTTTCAGGAAAACCGAGACCACTACGATCATTGTGTTTGCGTGTAGTCATGGGAATGAGTGTATGTCATCCTTGTTCATAAAGACCAAAACCAAAGCCTTTCCAAGCACAACGAGTCAAGAAGGTGAGGGAAAAACGATGATTTGTCAAGTATTGAAAATCAGATTGGAAGGGAACCACACCAAGAGGAGGTTCAAGGGTAACGGAGGATGCGTCAACACCCCCATACGTTAGGTTGGTGCGGCAATAGGGTGGTCCGTAAGAGATTACCTCCCCATGCGGCAGTCGTAGGTGGGATGTGCATGTAATCTCCCGTACTCTGTGGGGTATGGAAAGAGATAATGTTATATAGGCGGTATTCCCCCAGCGTAAGGCGTTGAAAAACATCTACTAAGGGGTCGGAGGTTGGGATGTTATCTACGGGAAAGGAAGTGATATTTGTAATGGCGGTTTCATTGGTTGAAGGTGTAGGTGCGTTGGAAGTGGATGGCTGGGTTGGATGAATGGGTGTCTTGACTGGTACAAGCACATCATTAGGGTGATACAACATATTGCAAGTTTTGAAGGGGGGAGGATCAGCTTTTACGGTGTAGGACTTCCCCTCGTACTCAAATTTTATGCATCTATGTAAGGTGGAGGGAACACATCCCATAGCCCGGATCCAAGGGCGGCCTAACAACATATTGTATTGGAACTCTCCCTCAAGGACATAGAAGAGTTCGGGTAAAGTACGTGGTCCTACACGAATGTTAAGGATCACGGTGCCTAAGGTAGAAGTAATAGCATCATTGAATGACCGCAACATGATGGGGTTGGCACACATGCAACTAGAAGGGATATTCATTTGTTGGAAGGCTTTTGAAGAGATGATGTTTAGGCTAGTACCCCCCATCAATCATAACACGATGTACCTGAATATCCCGAACGTAAGCTGAGATGAAAAGAGTAGGGTCAGGATCTTCGGCACCAAAGTCGATAATTTCGTCTTCGGAGAAACCGCGATGGCGGCTTGCTTTGTCTGACGAGAGATAAAGTGGTTGGGGAGATAGATTGTTTGGTGAGTGAAGCAACGTGATTGGGTGTTAGAATAGAGGTAACAGGGAAAGGTTTCATTAGGTAAGACCTCTATCCCTTGAAGGATTTCAACGAGAGCTTGTCGATGAGATTCAGAAGTCTGAATGAGATCATATAGTGTCATTTTTACAGGTGATTGGTGAAGCTGTTTGATCATGGTTCGGTGGGAAATTCCATTAGAGACGGGGTAGGTGGGTCCACGAATAACCACTTTAGGTGGTGGTGCGATCGGGATGGTGGACGAAAAAAGAGATGCATGCAGTGTGTTTTCTTTAAGCTTTCCCATTTTTCTACCCTCGAGTAGCAACACTAATCATATTGATCTCGTGAATATGAGAGGAGGAAGACGGTAGGGATAGGTCATGGTATTCAAGAGGTGGGGCTGTAATAATGATAGATCTTGGTGAGGCGGGGACAGGTGGTATAGGAGAGGGAATTGAAGCTAAAGGTCTCTCTCTTCGTAAATTGTCTTTCTTAACTTTTCTATCTGAGAGAGGTGACTGACGAAGTATGGCTTTCAATGCTTTGCATCCCTCTACGTCATGTCCTGGTGTGTGGTGGTAAGCGCAGATTTTAGACTCATCATAACCTATAGGTTGAGGTTTAGATGGATCATAAAGTCTAAGTGGGGGTAGGGAAATGGTCACATTCTCTACCAACATAGCAAGGATTTTTGTGTAAGACCCTTTGAGTGGGTCAAAGTCGAGGAAGAGGAGGCTATTGACTAGGTCGATCCTCGTGATGACGTGGTATGGTTGGTTTGTATGGGTGGTGGTTTAGCCAAGAGGGTTTTGATAATGGGTTTTAACTAAACGTGGCTTCTTTGGCGCGAGCTACGTTTAGCTGGTTAGATGATGAGGCCACGAGATGATGTGGTATCGAAAAAACCACGGAGAAATAGGAGTGACATAAAAAAACTCTTTTGATGATGGAATTTGTTTAGGGTTGATAGGTGGACAGGATCCACGGGGTGACGGTGTTGCTATACCCTTGGATTTCTGTATGGGTGCAGAAGGCGTAGGTCACTTTAAAGAAAACATAGGAGGTAAGATATATTGATGCAAGGTAGAGGGATGGGGTCCCAATATGGAAGGTAAGTGTGACGACGAGGGGTTTAGTTGTGATAGAGGCATAGGTTGAGGGGATTGAGTTTGTCTCCTAATGGGATGGACGACTTTATTTTTAGATAAATCAAGCCGCTTAGGTGGGTGTGTTAGACTGGGTATTGGTGAGGTCCCAAGCGTAGGGGAAGATTTGGTTAGGTTAATAGAAGTGGATGAGGTATTTGGTAGAGATGAGGGGGGTGAAGATGAGGACATAGGCATTTTAAGCTTCTGTAAACACTTCGGGTATATGGTAGAGGCATCTGAATCGGTCATCTGCATTTGAGTAGAATATGGCATACTCAAATGTTCCCATAGGACCTATCTATCTTCTGGGGAATGACAGTCTTCACGTGTGAATAGGAACTTTTGTATGGAAGAAAGGTGGGTTGTGATTCCGGTCCACTGTGGGTGCGATACAGGGGGTAGATGAGGCACTGTATCAATGGGCGTTAAGAGGTCAACCGGTCGCTGAAAAAATTTAGGCGATGAAGAACTAATAGGTAGGAGGGCATGTTTGAGAGGATCCATCATGTTTAAAGAATGTGGTGATGTCGGTTCAAGAGGTTTCTCGTCTAAGGATGACAAAAGAAGTGGTGAGCCTTCCTCTTGTACAGCAAGAATGGTAGAAGGAGACGTTTGGGAAATAGATAAATTAGATAACATCCGCTCACAGTCTTGCAAGGATGTGGTGTAAGAAGGCTCATTTGTGAGAAGGGAACTCTGGGCGGTTAATTCCTTGATGGGTAAAGGAATGACAAGGATTTCAGTTTGTCTTGATGGTGAGGAAGGGGGTTCGGATTCCTGCGTTAGTGAAGAGGCTTGATTCAGAATTTGTTCTATAGAGGTTTTTGGTTGGGAGTCGAAGACTGCATGGATCTCGTGAACGCTCTCCTCGGCTAAGATATCTTGGTTTAGATTACTGTTAGAAGAATGATTCGGGAATGGTTTGTTGAATATTTTCAAATTTTGGTTAGCAGGGGCGTTAGGATTATCGAGGGCTATATCCCCCGCATCAACCATTTCCTGCACTATGTTTTTCAACATCTTGCAGTTTTCATGACTGTGTCCCTTCACGCGGTGGAAGTTACAGAAGTCATTTTCTTTGTACCAAGAAGGTATGGCACGAGTGGAATCAAACCCGGAGTGAGGTTTAACAGGAGGTAAGGTAATGGCTCCTGCTTTAAGCAATTTTTCCAATATCACACCATATGTTTCTCCCAAGGGAGTGTAGTTGATGGGCTCTGCTTTATACTTATAGGTGGTTTTTGGCGGGGTATTAGACGGTGGTTGGGATTTGACCATCACCGCGTGCACGGCCCCTTTTGATTTCGAAGCAGTCGATGGGTGAGGATTGGTGGTGTTAGGTTTGTTGGTGGAATCTTGGGTTCGGAAAGTGGGGTTTTTGTTGCGCAACCGCAATTTCTCTTCCTCTAAGGCTCGAATCTCTAGTTTTCGAGCCATAGTAAAGGCCTCATCAAATGTACGAAAAGTTTGAATTTGGAGGGTAGGACAGATGTGCTTAGCGCAGGCCCACATAAACAGTTCGATAAGTTCGGTCTGAGGCAAGGCATACGTAAGTTAGTTGATAAGGCCTCGCCATCGTCCAACGAAATCTGCGATAGATTTGTCTTCAAATTTTCGGATGGCATAGAGGTCGGTGATAGATACTTTCTTGGCAATGTTAATGGAGAAATGATCCAAGAAAGATTGGGCTAGCTAGTTAAAAGAGAAGATTGAGTGCTGGGTTAAAGCACTGTACCACTCCAAGGCGGGTCCTGATAAGGACATGGGAAAGGTGCGAGTAGTAAAGCATCGTCGTGAGCAATCAGATAGCAGGCATGTCTAAATGATTGCAAGTGTTGTTGAGGGTCCTCCTTACTATTAAAACGGGTAAATTTTGGTAATTCCCATTGAGGAGGATATGAATGAAGGGGGACTAAAGGGTGGATAGGCTCCCGAAAAACTTGCTCGTATGTCAAGGCGCTACGACTTCCTGAAATAGAAGCCTCAGTTTTGCATTTTGTCCATCATTTGTTTAATTAAATCAGTAGTTGGATGAGATGATGGTGTGGTTGTGGTAAACGGAGGAAAATTGGGCCAAGGGCCACCGCTAGACAATGGTGGGGTTAAATGTTGATAAGGTATGGAGGACGAATGTGTTGAGGCAACCGAATAGGGATGTCCTATATAAGCTGTTGAGGTTACTGGATATGTGTGTGGAAATGAAAAGGTGGGCGGAGCTTGAGAAGGAAAGCTCGTGTGGATAGGTGGCAGAGAGCAAGTCATGAATGGAACAGTCTGCAAGAGAGACGAGGTAGGAGCAGTTGGCGGTAATGACATGTTGGGCCCAAGATTAACCAAAGGAAAGCCAATCTGTGCCGTATGAACCCCTGAAGCTGCTGAGGTAGGAGACGGGACTAAGGATGCGGAAGGCAAAGCGAGAGTTATCAGGCGGAGAAGGAGCTAAATGAGCAGCTATACTGATAGGCATGCCAACAAGGAGTTGACCGTCGGGTGTACGGTCAAGGGCATGAGACAAATAGTATTGTACAGCGCTAGGATTAGCATCCAGAAATTTGGCAAATTCTTTATCTCCTACAGGAATTTTAGGAACCTCACTGGTGTCCGTAGGATTCCCCACAGAATGTGAAGGGGGTGATTCAGGAAAGGCACAGAGCAAGCATGTGAAACCATGGCGGTGGCTTGCTTTCGAGTGATAACAACCATGGACAGGAGTACACAGTAGGGTTTCAATCTATCAGGAATAGAAACAGACAACAAGATGTTTGAAATTGGTAGGTTGCTGGTTTGTCAGGAACTGTAAAAGACAGTAACCGATATCGGTAGGATAACCGATGTCGGTCGATCAGATCAGCGCCGTCGGTAAGCTAACCGATGTCGGTATAATAGAACTGGTGTAAGAAGCAGTAAGAAGTTGTTGATTTGGTGTTAATAGTAATTAATATGCCTACCAAACTGTTCTGTAGTGATCACAGAAAATAGTGTATGACAGAGAAACAGAACTGAAAACAAGCAAGAATGCACAAACAAATTAACAGACTAACCCTAGGGTTAATTTTAATCAATTTGGGCTTATGCCTTTAGACGTAGAATGATGTCAATCCTAAACAAAAGACTTAGGGGAAATGTCAAGTTTGTTTTGGCTTATAAGGTTACCTCAATCGGGTGGAGGAATACCGTGGAAAAGGGGGGATGTTTTGAGCTATTGTGTTAATTATGAAGTGATTCGGTATGTGTTGTGCAGTGAAAGTAAGATTAATTTCCTGTCAATACCATGGAAATCACCCCCATGTGTATGACCTGTTACTTAGTCTATGTTCACTAGAATTGAAAACAACAAGCAAGAATGTAATGCACGTGTTTTAAACCCAAATCGAAAATGATATTTGATGAAGCAAATAAGATGACTTTCACTAATGCAAAACTAGGAAAGCAAGACAAATTCTTTTACTAAATATAACAAAAACAACAACAACAAGTATGCTCCCTAAATGAAAGCAAGCAAGAGATAGAAACCCGAAATGGGTCCCACCGGGCGTGCCAAAATGTTTCACACGGAATGTCTCGGCTCTGCGGAATAGACTTGCTTCTATCCTTTCATTCCTTTGAGAAATAGATAAGGGTTAGGGCTAGGAGGAATACCTGTTGAATGTTGAGATGGTGTGCGCGTACCGTAGAGAAAGATCAGATCGACTGCGAAGAACTCCTTTTTGTCTTGGAAGGACTACCTGCAAGTAAGAACACAAGACCACCAGATTTTATTTAGACAATAAATGAGGGAGCTGCCTTAGGCCCAGGAAATATAAAACTTCCTTTCGAAGGTGGTCAGTTCCCCTTTTAATATGAATTAACACAAATGATAACAAAGAAAGCTATTACAAAATCACGATTTAGGTATCTCGTTACAAAGCAATAGAAGCTAAACTATCAATAATAAAGCGTCACGTTGTTTGTTCGGTTACTGGTCGTTGATACATTCAGGTTGAGTTATAGGGATAAACCAGACTGGATCTGAGGTTGTTAGGTGACAAATAGGTGAGAAAAGGGTTTTGGGGTATAAGTCACAGTGACCGACGCCGGTCACTGGATAACCGACCGCGGTTAGAGAACCGCCGCCGGTGGGGGATAAACGACACCGGTAGGGTCAGCAATCTAAGTGCTTCTGGATAGAGGTTGGTTGCAAGGTGATCGTGGGGTTATTAAGATTGGTGGATGGCTGAGGGGAATAATGGGAGGACAGGGAAGGCTCAGAGTGTGATAAAATGGTCTTCTGGGCAATACAAAGATGTATGGATGAAGGTTAAGTGCAGGGTGCTGGTAGGTGGTAGATCTAGGAATGAGCTTATAATTACAATCAATCCACAGGCTCAAGAAATGGTGCTTAGAATCATACAAGACACTACTTACTCGTTCCTGATGAAGATGCAGGTTCCAGGACTGTGATGACGAAGACAGGGCTCAAATAGGATGATCTGACAATCCAAGATGAGCAATCTCCTCTTCTGATGCTCGGATGAGTGTCACTGGGGGCCTGGTTATTCCGTTGCAGTCTTGGGCTTGATGTCCTTTTCTGCAAACTCTTCTCGTTTCTTCACTTGTCTCTGCTCGGCCAAGCAAATCCGGATTCTTTCAATGATTTCTCCTCTTTCCGATCAAATGAAAATCTGATCCCTTGTTTTTGGTTGGAGGTGGTCATTTACAGGGAACCGATGGCGGTTACACAACCGACGGCGGTCGAGTAGGAACCGATGTCGGTCACGTCAAAGCGGGCTATTTTTGGTAAAATAGCCAGCTTTCCCTCCTTTTCTCCCGAGGGATTAGTTGCGGGCTTGGTCAAGTCATTATGAGGTTGGTTTTAGGTGCGGGTGAGGAGTAATTAGTCATGGGTGTGGATGTGGACCAAGTTATAGGTCTTAATTAGGTTAGTTTAGGGTTAAGACTAGGTTATGATGAGGTGGCAGGTATGGCGATGTGGATTTATTAATTATAAGGTAATTAATAAATAATTATGTAAGGTTTAGGTGATGAGGTTAGGTTGCGAAATGAGATGCGGGGCACAGGGGGTCGTAAGACACAAATTTGGTGTCTACATGGGGTGGGGAATTCTTATCATCCTCAATGAGTTCGATTCGAGCCTTTCTAGAAGGTGGTTCAACAAATCCAATACCACCGTAGTATTTATGCTTACGAGTGGTGCAAGGAATGACAGTATGGCGGCCTTGTTTATAGAAATCAAATCCAAATCCCTTTTAAGCATACCGATGGAGGAAGGTGTGGGCAAAGTAGTGGTTGGTGAGAGATTGAAGGTCAAAAGAAAATGGTCAAGTTTGGTAAGTTGGCAGGGAGATTAGGTAGAAGCATTAAATCCCCCATACATTAAGTTGGTGCAAAGGTGGGGAGGACTGTAGGGGAAAACCTCACCTATGTGGTGATCATATTGGGGATGTTGGTGAAGGTTACCATACTCTTGAGGAGTAAGCAATGTTTCAATGTTGTAACGGTGGTACTCCCCCAGAGTGAGGTGTTGAAAAAACCTTCTAAGGGATCAGTAGTTGATATGTGGGTAGTGGGAATGGAAGAATCATTAGGTAGGCTTTGGGAAGAAGAAACATTAATTGTTTGAGAAGTAGATGTCTTGGATGATGGGTCAACTACAAAAGCTAGGATAGTAGTGGGAATAGAATAGTTAGTTGTGGAAGATGTAGCGGCATAAGTGGTGGAGGAGGCAAGTTGTTGAAGAAGAAGTGGTAGTGGTGGTAGATGCTTTAACTGGTATAAGGACATCATGGGTCGATCTGACATGTTCTGATTATTGAATGGTAAAGGGTCATCTGGAATGGTATAGTTATTCCCTTCATGTTTGAATTTTAAATAATGGTGTAAGGTTGAAGGAACACAACCCATGACATGAATCCAAGGTTAGCCAAGTAGCATGTTGTACTGGAATTCCCCCTCTAAGACATAATAATTCAGGAATGGCATGGGGGCCTACATGAATGTGGAGAATGATGGTGCTAAGGGTGGAAGTCATGGCATTGTTAAATGAACACAACATAACTGGGTTATTATGCATGTAATTAGTAGGGATGTGCATTTGGTTGTACACATGGGAGGAAATGATGTTAATATTGGCATCACCATTGATCATAAGGTGTCAAACACATATAGTATGATTGTAGATGAAAATAAATAGGGTAGGGTTAAGATCATTTGATTGGAGAGGTAAAATATTGTCATTAGATAAATTGAGAGTGGATAATTGATGAGTGGTAGTGGGAATAGAGGAAGGGGGTGAAGTGGTAAGAGAGGCCACATGGTGAGGAGTGATAATGGATGTAACAGGCATAGGGTCCTTATGTAGAACCTCAATAGATTGTAGGACCTCAATGAGGGCTTGCTAATGAGACTCAAAGGTTTGGACAAGGTCATACAAAGACATTTTGATAGGAGAGTGGTGTAATTGTTTAAGAATTATACGATGGCAAACCCCATTAGAAATATGATATGTGGGTCTATGGATGTTGATTTTGGGTGTAGTTGCGAGATGGAATATTGGGTCTAATAGAAGCGAATGAGCTGGTTTTCTCCTTTCCTTTGTCCTTCGGGATTGAGTTGCAATTTGAACCATAGTAATAAGTGGTAAAGGATAAAGTCAGGTTGTGATAGGTGTAGTGACAAGACGGGAAAAAATATGGCGAGGAATATCTTGGTTTTGTAAAAATAATGTAGCACATTGGAATTTTGGTGGAGGTTTAACTAGCTCTCTTATACGGACCATATTGATCTCAAATGCTGGAGGGGGATAAGAGGGTTGTGGAGGTGAAGATGAAGGTCACTGAATAGGTAAGAGATGAGGATGTTTGGTGATAGGTGAAGGTGGAATAGGGTCCTCATCTAAAAGATCATCATCGTCAAAGTTTTCTTTGAGAGGACATAGTTAGAGAAGAATAGTATTAAGAGCCTTACAGATTTCCATATCATGCCTTGGAACACGATGGTAAGAAATTTTTTTGGTATCATCAAACCCTTCTAGTTTAGGTTTGAGTGGGTTGTAAGGTCTAAGTGGTGGTAATGTGATGATAGAGGTTTCCAAAAGGTTAGCTAAGATGTTGGCGTAAGACCACTGCCAATGGATCACAATGTGAAGTAAGTGTGGGTCTAGATGGAAGTGTGGGTGAATTTGGTGGGAGAGGCACCACCGGAGGTGGAATTAGAGGTTGAGTAAGTTTGACCACCTGTTTGGTAGATAATACAGTTTTAGGTTTGGATTGCACCTTCTTGGGTAAAGATGTAGCAGGTGAACTAGTTGTTGAAGGTGGTGTAGGTTTAACTACCTCTTTGGAGGGTAGTGGGTTCTTGGGCTTTGGTTGCACCTTCTTGGGTAAAGGTGAAGAAGAAGTGTGTGATGTAGAAGGGAAGAAAGATGGTGGAAGGGACAGGTTAGCCAAGGTGATAATGGAGGTGCGGTGAAGGTTATAGTAAGAGGCAATGTGGAAGGTACTAGTTGAAGAGAAGGGAATAACATAGGTAATGATGAGGATACTAGAAGTGGTGTAGGTATAAGAGGTAGAAAGGATGTAGGTGATGGTGAAGGCATAAGATGTGTAGGTAATTTAGGTATAACAAAGGATCGTGACAAGGTAGGTTACTATGCTTTTGGTTTACTCTGGTAGGAGGCTATTTGGCCAAGGTTTATGGGTGGGGACCTAGGATAGATGGAAGTGGTGAAGGTGATAGAGGGGTAGTAGGTGAAGCTGGTTTATGCAGCCTAAGAGGTTGGGTCTTCCTTTTAGGTGGGGGAAAAATCTTTGTGAATACTTGTGAGAATGTGGATAAATCTAGTTTGACAAGAGGATGAACTAGACTTGATGTCAACATGACTCCTAATGTGGTAATGGGTCTGGATGCGGAGGAAGATATAGGTGTAAGTAAGGTCTTAGGCATAGGAAAAAGTTCATTTGATGGTAAAGGTTTAGGTGTGGGTGAGGGTGATGAAGAGGGGATCGCAAAAATGGCACGGGCATGGTGGGTTTGGTTGTCTGAAACACCTTTAGATAGATCATGGAAGTATCAACAGACAACATTTACATTTGAGTTGAGACATGTAGTCGAAGACATCCCCAAAGCATGGAATTGTCAACATAATCCAAGCGGTCAACCAAACATGAGAATGAAACCGATGTAGGGGGATGATTTTGATTTGGTAGTAATTATCAAAGAGTGTCTGTGAGACAGGGAAATGGTTGACTTCAGACTATGTGGGTAAAAGAGGAGAGAGAAAATCAACAAGATCCTTGAAATCCAATGGAGAATTGTCACCAATAGGAAGGGACACTACTAATGGATCCCCTATGGGTAGGGGAGATGGAAAGTTGGATGAGGTAAGTTCATCTTTTGGCAAAGAAGAAGGTAAGCATGACTCTCCCATGGGTTGAAGAGTAAGTACTACGAGTTGTTCGTCAAGTTGAGAGGTGAGTGGGGAAACTGCATCGAAGATATGGTGGACTTCTCTATGGGTGAAGGAGAAGATAAGGGAGACTCTTCTATGAGTAAAAGAGAAGATGAAACATGTCCCCCTATGGATGAAGGATCTCGTGCAAGAATCTCCTCGATATATGGTGTAGGAGGAAATTGAGAAGGAAGAGCTGGTATAATGTCAAAAACAACATGGACCTCATAAATGTCGATGTCATTGGTCAAGGTTTCACTAGTTTGGTTAGATGATGGGGTGTTATTTGGAAATGAATTATTAAAGATGTGAAGGTTACGATTAGCTGGTGCATTAGGATTATCTACTATTTCTTGGATGATGTTTTTAAAAGTTATAGAATCATCATCGCTATGTCATCTAATGCAATGATAATTGCAGTAATCATATTCTTTGTACCATGTAGGCAAACGAAGAGAGGGGTCAAAACTAGTATGTAGTTTGAGGGTGGAAGAGTGACTACTCTAGATTTTATAAGTTTTTCTAAAACTAAAGAGTAGGGTTCTCTTATGGGAGTATATTTTTGTTTCTCCCACTTGAACTGGAAAGCTTGAACAAGAGAAATATTGGAAGAAGGATTTGATTGGTTAGATGGATGAGATGGGCCAGCTTTCAAAACTACTATGTTGGTAGATCCTTTTGCTTTAGAATAATTATTTTTGGTTTGGAAGAAGAAGAGGTATTATTTGGTTTGAATGCAATGTTATTGTTATATAATTGTATCTTCTTATCTTCAATGGCATAAATTTCAAGTTTTTGGGCCATGGTGAATGCCTCGTAAAATGTGTGGAAGGTTTGAACTTGGAGAGTTGGAAAGATGTGTCTAGCACAAGCTCGGGTGAAAAACTCTATTAAAATGATTTGAGGTAGTTGGAAAGTGAGCTAGTTGATTAGGCTCTACCAACGAGTGACAAAATCTATGATAGATTCATCTTTGTATTGGCGTGTCACGTACAAGTTGTTCATGGTGACCTTCTTGACAATGTTGATAGAAACGTGGTCTAGAAAATCCTGAGATACCTGATTGAATGAAAAGATGGAATGCTTGGATAGATCACTATATGAATCTAAAACCAGTATTTTCAAGGACATTGGGAATGTTCACAAGAGCAAAGTGTCATCACGAGTGATCAAATAACACATATGTTTAAAAGACCGCAAGTGTTGTTATGGGTCTTCCGTGCTATTAAATCGGTTGAATTTAAGCATTTACCAATGAGGAGGGTATGGATGAATCATAATGGATGGGTGAATGGGATCATTTCAAATCTCATCATATGTCGGAGAGTTACGTGAGGCAGAGACAAATGCTTCCAATGTCTCGCATAATTTTGATAAGATCATTGGTACGTTGTGATGAATGGGCACCCCCTATAGTATAAGGGGGTAGATGAGGTAGGTATGACATGGGTGATATCCTAGTATGTGGTGGTGCTGAGTACAAAAATTATGAGGAAGGAATGTAGGCCGAAATATATGTAGATGGAAAGTATCCTAAATAAGCAATAGATGAAATAGGGGTGTTGGTGATAAGTGTAGGTAGGTGGAGTGGACGTAAAGAATCTCATAGAAATCGAGAGGAAGAGACTGTGGATGGAGAGGAAAATGTTTTGGAAGGGAGTATGGGCTGCTATCACCATTGGTGGTTGAGATACAATAGGTATATGAGAGGTGGTGGATGCAGATAGACCTACACTCAAGGTGGTTGATATCGTAGGAGCGATAGACATAAAGGTGCGACAAATGTCAGAGGTGCAGCAAATATCGATGATGTAGGGTCAAGTTGGGAAACCACAGGTGGTAAGGTGGAAGAGGGTAAGGTTAAGCTAGTAGTAGCGAGATGCGTATGTGGGTGCGAGGGTAGAAGGAGTGAACACATGCATGTCATATACAAGATTCCCTAATGAATCATGAGTAAAGGAATGAGAAAGATAGTACTGTAGAGTGGTGGGTTTGTGATCAAAGAGTCTCACAAATTCCTCATCACTAGTGGTATGAAAAGAGCCTGATTGGAGTCCATAGGTGATGAGATTAAAGGGGGTGATGGACTAGGTGGGAGTGGTTGGCTAACATGATACATGAGAGTATTAGCATGTTTACAAGTCAAAACCATGTGACTGACGATAGAACATGTATTCTAAGCTTCCCTGATGATGAAGAAACACAAATGTAATGGGGAAGAATATGCCTAAAATGAGTGATTAGATCACTATTTTGATTGGGGTAACCGATGCCGGTATGAGGGTAACCACCACCGGTCGGCTTAGACTAATGTTAGTTACTTATGAAAAATAAGAGACTCAAAGATTTAGAAATGAAAGGTGAAAATGGGTCAACCTGGACTTTGAAGATGATATCGAGACCCAAAAGTGTGATAAAATTACAGAACAAGACACGAAAAAAAACAGAAAGGTGGAGAATACTATTTTGATAAAAATAACCAAAA
Organism: Taxus wallichiana var. yunnanensis; assembly: GCA_018340775.1. NCBI lineage: Eukaryota > Viridiplantae > Streptophyta > Pinopsida > Cupressales > Taxaceae > Taxus > Taxus wallichiana. The sequence continues at coordinate 67,725,094 of CM031239.1, read as the reverse complement.
AAACATAAAACTGACATCAGTAAATTAACCAATGGTGGTGAGATTATGTAACCAAGGGTAGTCACTATAATGATATCGATTCTTATGAAATCTAGGAAGAGAAGGAAAATGAAGTTTTGGTGATTAAGATCAAATAAAAGGGCCAATCCACATACCGAGAATGGCTATGAGGAGTCTTAATAAACCCATACTAAAAATAGAATACACCATTTGTGATATGGGGTGTAAAAGGATAAGAAAGAATAAAGAAATGTAACTCACACCTTAAAACGCAAGTAGACAAAAAGCTAACAAACACGAAATCCTAAGCTGTAGATTTTATGTTGTGGATTATGCCATTTAGAACTAACTATATGCAGGATATATTTTTTGGTTAACAAAGGTGCCCTATAAAAATATGAAAATTATGGCTGATTTTAGGTAATTTTTGGCGTGGAAGATCCTTCTTTTCGAGATGATGACTCGACAAAAAAACTAGCTGGAGCCCACATCAATCCTATGATGGTGTGATTTTTGAAAAATTCTTCTAGGAAAGATGTTGTTTAAGAATTATGTAGTTTGTTTTCAGTTATTTGGTATAGAGAGTGTGCAAAATGTGAGCTACGGTTCAATTTGTTAACCATCAGCTAGGCATGACTTCCAACATATAGGTTTCCCACAATTTAGATGAGATATAATGCAACAAAATAAAAAATGCAAGTGCACAAGTTTTAAAACCCAAAACCCTAAATAATATTCGATGAGAACAAATTATGAAGAGGTTAAGGATATGAATTTTACTAATTGTAATGTAAGAAAATAAAGAGGAGTTCTTTTTAATCATGAAAAACAAGTGTCACTAAGAAAATCAAAAGAAAAGAATATTTCCAGAGAAGAAGTTTAATGTGAACTTGTTTCAAATAAAAATAGACACAAAAGATTTTCCCTAGGAATGAACAATGCAACAAACCCTAGATGGGTCCCATCGGGCATGCCAAAATGTTTCACCAATAAGTTTTACACTTTCTAGGATGAAACATATATAAAGTAAAATGGTTAAGGAGGAATACCTGTGAGGTGAAGGTGGAAGGTAGAATGCGCGTGTTGTAGACTTTTGATCCAAGCTGATTATGTGAGATTCCCTTTGGCTAGGAGGAATGAATTGTATAAGAAACAAAAAAAAACCACCAAATAGTATTAAATATAAAGATTCAAAGGATTTCTGAGCAAGGATAGATCCAGGAAGTGTGATGCTTCCTTAAATGGTTGTCAATCTTCTACTTAATAAAAATTTAATGTGAATAAGAAATTGAAATAAATAGGTCATATTGCAATGTAATGATTTAGGTTTCTCATACACACAATACACTAGATTTAATGCTAAATAAAAATGAAATACTAAATCTAATTAGAACCAAGGTTTGTTCGGGCAGGTAGGTCTGTCAGAGGTTTGGTAAGGGTTCGAGGCTGATTAGTTGAGGTCTAGGTTGGTTTTGGGTGAGTGGGAAGCTTGTTGGTCTGAGAATATAAAATGACACAAAGACTGATCTTAGTCTGGTGACTGATGCCAGTATGGGGAATAAATCGACAATGGTCGTGATCGATGCTCATATGGGCAATAGGTAATAAACTATTAAAAATGGGTTTTTAGGCTCTCTGTGATTACATAGAGAGTGAGGGTAGTATGGTTTGGGTCATAATATGGCTGAGAAGACTCAAGAATACTAAGAAGGAGGTTTAGAAGGGTGGAAAGGCTTGGGGTGGTTGAATAGTGGGTTGGTGGGAAGAAGGTGATGTACGGGTAAAAAAGAAATAAAATACTGAATGAAGAAAGAGATCTACAATGGGATAAGCCCGAATGATTAAAATCACAGTACTTACTTGGTGTCTTGTAGATCTTGTGAGTTGAGATGGTTGATGGTTGATTGGAGGAGAGGTGTTTGAGTCCAATGCCATGAAAATACAACCTATGTGCTCCCATGAGTATTCCAATGCTCTAGAAGGAGAACCAGATGCTTGTCTTACATTGTGGTTGTGTGTGTTTGTCGTCTGGATGCAGGAGGGATTGAAGATTCACACTTGAATGCAATAAGGCTCCAATAACTGAATGACCAACCCATGTAAAGATTTTTGAAAGTGTATATAAGGTGACCAATGGTGGTTAGGTAACCAGCACCAACCGAGGAAAAACCGACGTCGGTTAGGGTGAATTAGTCCCTTTTACCAAAAATAGGAAGATATTCCTATATTTGATGTGTTTTCCAAGTTGAGTCCACTTAGGGAAGTGGAGTTGTTATAAAAGGTAGGAAGGTCATAGAAGAAGTCCAATTAGGTTTGATAAGAATTCTTAGTTAGCTAGGTCAAGTGGTGACTCAATCACGAGAGTGATGACTCAATGCTGAGAGTGATGACTTGGTCACTTGTGAGTTAAATGCCCTTGGAATGGGTCCAGGGTGAGGTGTAATGATGAGGTGGAGGTGTGAGGATGAAATTAACTTAATTAAAATAATTAAATCAATTAATAATGTGAGGATGAATATTAATATGGGATAAAGGGGTCATGATTAGTTAAATGTGTTACATTAATTAATTGAAGGGGACTAAAGGGCATGTGACCCAATTTTTTTTGTCTACACCAAGCACTATGCAATACATCTCAAACTCCATGTAGTTCTTATGAGTGTGTGAAATTATGCCCTAGGAATCCCTTGTGTAAGATGCACTAGATAACGGGCTAGATTTTCTAGATAAATGCAAATGTGTGTATGGAATAGAATGAACTTCCCTTCCTATGTAGTGTATGTAGAAAATGTAGTCTTTTATCCCTTGTATGGATGTTAGATGGATGCCTTTGAGTGCTTTGGATGCCTTTGGATGCAAGATTAGGTGATAGTAGTAATTCTTAGAGCTTGGTACCTTATTTTAAACACATAAATATGTATTCATATTATTCCCTTGTTTGAATTTCATAATTGACAAGCTGGAATGCCAAACCATTAGTGAAAAATATGCACAAAATATAAAAGAGACCCAAAATGAGTGAGTAAGATAAGAAAGGGTTAGGGGCACTTAGAGGGGACAAGATTTCCTAGGCGTTGCTGTTCGGTGGGCGTTGGTGTCTCGAAGCCACAAAAGATAAATAAGTGAAATATCGATAGGGATATAGGGTCTGTAATACCAAACATAAAATAAGAAACCCAAACAAAAGGCCAAATATAGTTATCAATTACTTGTTTTCTCACTTAGGAATCATGTAAATTCTAGTATGATTTTAAGACGTAGAAATGTACCAAAGTGTGTGATTTTGTGTCTACATTTACCCCCATTTTATGTTGTTGATTGAATACTAGCTAACATAAAGTGGTTAGAAGATGCATACCTTTTGTTCCTATTGAGTGTGATGATGATAGTGTGTCGAAGAGGCAAGTTAAAACGTGAAGTGATAAAAGTGAAGTGTGGAAACTAATAATGAGGAAGTGACCCTAGGAATGAAGTGTATGCACTTTGATTTGTACTTGTTATTGTGATTATGTTTGTTGGTTTAGGGATTCTTATTGTTGTATATTAAGGATGAACCTGCAAAAGAGGATAAAAATAGTAGTCGAAGTCATGTATTATGAAAACTTTGTAAAAGCATGTAAAAGTGTGTAAAATTATGTAAAAAGGAAAGTGTGCACCTGGTATATAGGAGTGTAAAGGGTAGAAAATGTCGTAAAAATATTATGTTAAATGATTTTTTTGGATGATATCACACCATGATAGAAGAATGTTGGGGAGAGAGGTCTAGTGTTACTTTCTTTCCATGATTGTTTCCGAAATAAGCACTTCTACGGATGGTATGTCCATGTTTTGTTTTGTAGATGCAAAATCATGCACTTTGAGTCATTATTTAGTCTCGATCACATACTACTATTTGCATGGTTCCTAAGCAAGAAGACTACTGATTAACCCATTTCTTTGGCTATCTTTCATTACTTTCTATTTTCTACTTTTGGTCTTGCACCTTTATTGACCTAGTATATCTTTTTATACTTCAGTTTCACATTTTTTGATTGGAGCACCCAACCAGGATGCCAACACTAGATGCCCTCATCCCCTCTGGGTGCCCCTATCCTCTTTACACTTTAATCTCAATTTTTGGGTCCTTTCTAGCTGTTTGAGCATCTTATATTTTTGGTAGTTGGCCTTTTTAGGGTTAATTACGAAATTCAAGTGAAGGAATCATATAAATATAAATTTATGTGATCATAATAAAGGAACAATAAATATCACCACCTAAGGTTGCATTCATCCAAACATCTATAACTATATTTTTATCCATATATCTCCATCACAAAGCACACAAGGCTGGTTCATCTTCATCACACTTCATAGGATGGGAGTCTATTATTTCCATACACACATTTATCACATTCTACATCTAGTTACTTGCTCGCTACTTCACAAAGTGTGAATGACAAAAGAAAAACCTAGGGCACAATTTTCACACACACAAACATCTAGAACTAAATTGAGTTTTAGATGTAGTACAACTCTCGAGTGATAAGTCCATCAATTTGCAAGTTGAGGATAATCTAACCACTTCACATGAATATTTATTTTTAGGGGTTTTATGCTTTGCTTGGGGTTTTGTAGGTGATTCTTCCATTGTAGGTTTATGAAGACATCTAGTGAAGTGTAGTAGCATACATAAGACAAGAAGAAAAGGTGTGCGAGACATATTACAACCACGAAAATTTAGGTTTTCAACCATCTCGTGCATACGGGGTTCCCAAAATTCAGACCGGGGTGCCCACATGTGCCCTTATCCTTCCCGAGGTTCTCCATTCTAGTAGAATCCTCCAAATATGTATTTTCTCATAATCTTGTGTGAGAGATTCCTCCTCCTATTCAACCGGTATCCATTACGACCAAGTCTCATGACATCTTTGAATCAACTAAGACTCTCTTAACCCTCTTTGCACATTAGGGTTTCATATTTCATTGTTTAGCTTGCTTGGGTGTATTTCAGTTATTTCATTGCTTATTTATTTCTTTCTCTTATAGCATTAGATTAGGCTAGGATATTACATTTTAGTTTAATCATTTTGGTGAACCCGATGGTCCAACCCTTCCTTTTGAACATGTTTTATCCTTATCAAGTCATGAATCAATCATCTTATCCTTCTTTCATACCGACTAAAATATCTGGTATAGTCACTAATGTTGTTGATTTCATGCAAGTGTGTACTCAATATCCTCCTCACTTTTTATGCCCAACATTTATCCATCCATCTATTTCATTACTACTATCCACACTCTTCCTCCTACGACTCCACCCACTTCTCTACCTCCACCTATCACTTCCTTGGCCCCTTCATCTCCTCATAAGGGTTATGATATCATAAAACAAATTAAAATCATACCATCTAATATTTCCCTCTATGACCTATTACGTAGTGCACCAGAATTTCATCAAACACTAGAAGAATCCCTTCGTGCCATTCATATAGAAAGTGATAACTCTGTAGTGGCCTTTACATACCATATATAGTCTCTCGTAAATCTGGCATATGCTATATCATTCATTGATGAGGATCTATCACCTTTTTCTAAAGTCAATCCATGTGCACCATTTCTCATTACTATCATTATTAACACCTCTTTTATCAAATGTGTATTTATTGATAATGGGTTAGCTATCAACCTATGCACTCATTCCCTTCTCAAACAATTGGGTATCAATGAAAACCTAATTTCTGAAAATTCTACTCTCATTCAAGATTATGACTCTACTACTCACACATGTCTAGGGACTATTTCATTACATATTTGGGTTAGGCATAAGACCATCCTCACTGAATTTCATATTATCTATGATCTATTTTAATTCAACTTTCTTAGGGTAGACCTTGAATTCGAGATAATGTAGATAGTTCCATCTACTATTCATTAATGTGTCAATTTTTTTCATAATGGTTATGAACATACTATTACTGTTGATCCCAAACCATTCAAATTCTATCGCATAAAACCTTTCACCGATATACCTATTCCTCCCCGCACCTATTCCTATTCCATATGGTAGTATTGACACATATGACATTGGTCAATATAGTGCTTCACAACCTTCTTCCTCTGCTTCAGTACCCCAACTATTTCTACTCAAAATATGACAATTATCGCACCCACCATATCTTCTACACTAAACACAACTGCTCCAACTATCGATACACATCCCACTCCTCCACCTAGTGAAAATCCTCACAATATACTTGAAAAGGATATACAACATGATAAAACTAACACAAATGATTCCAAGGATTCAAATGATGACATTGATGCTATCGAGGTCATTGATGAAGAAATAGGGCAACTGAATTTTACACCTATTGACATAGATGACTTTTATTTTGAGGAAACCTTTGTGGCCGATGGCTCGGGTGAATATAAATTCAAGAAACATCCTTATACTAATGCTATGATACTTTATCAGGGGTTCATTAACACTTTAGATGTTGTTTCATCTCCCCTATATAGTTTGCATCTCCACCATCACCTTTCACATGTAAGCTATTGATAAAAAAATCTTTTTGGCATCATATTCCATCGATCATACTTATTCATATACTATTTGCACAGATGAGGGATTAACTAGGATTGGGTTGACACTTAATGAAATTTTATCACCGATTCACTCACCTCATTTGTATTATGGTTATTTACACATTACGTTTACCTATGGCCTTTTTGTATTTCACTTGATGATCTTTGTTGCAAGTTCCCATAATAGTTCTCCACCGACACTATGACGATCTTGGCTCCACTATATAAATGGTATTTTAGACACATACCACACCTCTATTATGTTTCCTATGACTTTCAGCAATGTTTCCATCGACAATGACTCATCTCCCACTTATGCTCTAAGCCTTTCTTGTTGGTATGCACACAAATTTCCACCAATACCCTTCACTAATGAAGAGTATGCACTAAACATATACACAATATGTCGTAATGGATCTTTGTATGATCCACCTCATTCTATTGCTTATCACATCTCCAATGCTTCTCCAGTAGGTTTTGATCACAATAACAATGATCTTTGAGACAATGTCACATGATCATATTCACCACCACACACTTGGGGGAGATAGAATTCACACATCCCAACCCCACCCTAGCATCAACACATGTTTCATACTCACAATATCACACATATACCTTCTAGCATATGTATATTCATCCACACGTTAGCATCACCCATTACCCAATGACATACTCTTGTGCTTCGGTTCACTCTTGACTATTGAGGTCATTCTATGCACATGAACCTCATACAATGCACACTAGACACTATGCATTATGCATTACGCATCCTATATATGTGTCTATATGTACCATCTTACATCCTACATCCTACATCTTACATCTATCATGCATCATTCACACTTTGTGTTTCATACATCATACATATTCTACACCTATATCATCTACACATCTTGCATTACATCTTATACATCACACATTACACACTTTACATATCACACTACATTTCCTACACATATTACACATTTTATACATCTTCTTATACACACTTCACTCATTACCCGATGACACACTTTAGTCACACGGTCCATACTTGGACTATTGAGGGTATACAAATCAAATGGACCTCACCACACTCACACATTCAACCATCCAACCTTTTCTCATGAGACATTCCTAGATTAGTGATATATGTTATAAGCTACATCATCACTTATTCTAACATCCTATAGTTATATATGCCATAGGATACATCATCACTTCCGCTTGAATCATTTAGTATTATATGCTTTAAAATACATCACCTTGTAGTGATAAGCATCATAGGATACATAATCACCAAATGTAGCATCATCATAACCTTTTCTGATCATCATTTAGTGATATACACTTTAGGATAAATCATCACTCCTTTGATCATATTATCATGATATACGCTTAGGCTACAACATCACACACACTTCATATCTATGTCACATGTCATCACTACACATTCACCATAGCACATCACATACAAAACATAGTTCGACCATTTCCCAATGACTCACTCTAATTTATGGTTCATTCTTGAATGCTGAGGGGATAAACAAATGAACCTCATTGCATATAAATCCATTCACTCATGGGGCACGCAGCTCTTATCATTCACTTTACATTCCATGTCATCCATACATAAAATACTACATATCTTGGTTGCATTTACTTTTTCTTACACTTAGTTGTACATACTTTATTACACATGCTAGATAGATATCTTATATGTGATTATCGTTATCATGCACACATGCTCGTTCACTTTCTTTCTTAATGTGATCACAGACTCTAGAGGTCCATTACATGTAGTATATATGCTTGACACCAGTCCCACATCGTTTCTTGGGGGCATCCACATTTGTACACCACATGTGATGTTATTTCAATTTTGTTCATAGAACACTAATTTATTGGATTACACACGCTTAATCTTTCTAAAATGCTAACAATTGTTTCATGTGTAACATTTTCTATATAGGGATATTTGCTTCCATACTTGTTTATTATATTGTCTTTTATTGTTTGTTCTTCTTTTCAAGATTTTCCATTTGTCTTGCACACTTGTACACTTTTGGCTTCATCGGACTTGATTGTCTTGTGACACGGTAAGTGGTTTTCCTATTTTCAACCCACTTTGCATGATCTACATTGTCTTCTTAGGTGTTTACATTATTTTCTTACATATTCCTCGTAATTTACACTTGTCTTTTACATGCATGATTATTCCTACTAACACTTGTTTCTAACCACTTTTTTTACACATGCCTTGGTTTCTACCAAGAACACCCATTCCCCCGCATTGCACATTTTTAGTTACTACATTGGTCCTCCTTTAGGGAAACATCCTTCTACAATGATGTTTCATATGCCCCCAAAGAGGGGGAATCATTTGGGGTTACACATAGTACTGATATAGTTCAATTTTCATATATGACACTATGGGTTACACAACAAGTGGGTTCAACAAAATCTACAGAACTCAATACACAAAAACTTTTACAGGTAGATTGTCCTTAACACATGCATAGGTACACACCAGCTACAATGGTGTTTTATACAATGGGAAGTAGTTAAAGGTTGGAGGACAACACCGGGTAGTTTCTCCCTACACTTATTCCATTACATTGGCATTAGATCGCCCAAAAAACTAGGCAGTACAAAGATCTCTACAGTTCCAGGAAGTGGTTAAAGGTTGGAGGATAAATAAGACTTTCCTCCCTATACTTATTTAGTCAGGCGGTGTGAGATTTCCCAAAAAAATCACACTTCATTGACATTTATATAATCCTTTCTATACCTTTTTCTCATCATGGATCGGTACACGTGTTCCTTTTTCATTTTTCATACTTTCACTACATGATTTTTACATACATACATGTGTATTTATACACATTTATACACATGTACATGTGTATTTGACTACTTGATAATATTTTCTTTTATAGGTCCATATGTATCGGAAGAAAGTAGTCAACATCAATAAAAATGTCACACTAACATGTAGGCACATCATATACACATTGGAATTTGCACATGCTCTTCCGCCCTATATTCAATCTCATCACCATTTTACACATTTTACATCTTTAGTCTCCATGATCCATATTTTTATCACTCCATACTTTTTCTAGTCCCTTGGCATGATTTCTACATCAATCTACATGGATATCAGGTACACATCTCTATCTACTTTATGTTACCAAGCATTCTACTCACCAACATAAAGTGGGGAAAATGTAGACACAAAATCACGCACTTTGAGTCATTATTTAGTCTCAATCACATACTACTATTTGCATGGTTCCTAAGCAAGAAGAGTACTAATTAACCCATGTATTTGGCCATATTTCATTGATTTATATTTTCTACTTTTAGTCTTGCAAATTTATTGACCTATTTTGTCTTTTTCATACTTTAGTTTCACCTTTTCTAGACTGGAGCACCCAGCTAGGATGCAAACGCTAGGTGCCCTCATCCCCTATGGCCACACCTATCCACTTTACACTTTACTCTCACTTTTTGGTTACTTTATATCCATTTGAGCATCTTATCTTTTTGGTAGTCAGCCTTTTTGAGGTTAATTATGAAATTCAAGTAAAGGAATCATATAAATATAAAGTTATGTGATCATAATAAGGGACCAAGCACTAAGCACTATCTATCACCACCTAAGGTTACATTCATCCAAACATCTATATCTACATTTACATTCATATAGATACGTCACAAAGCACACAAGACCGGTTCATCTACATCACACTTCATAGGAGGGGAGTCTATTGTTTCCATACACACATTTATTACATTCTACATCTAGTTACTTTCTCGCTACTTCACAAAGTGTGATTGACACAAGAGCAACCTAGGGCATAATTTTCACACACACACCTAGAACTACATTGGGTCTAAGATGTAGTGTAGTGATTAGTGATAATTCCATCAATTTGGTAGCTAAGGATAGTCCAACCCCTTCATATGCATCTTTATTTTTAGGGTTTTAATACTTTTCTTGGAGTTTCACATGATATTCTTCCATTGTAGGTTTATGGAGACATCTAGTGAAGTGTAGCAACATACACATGACAAGAATAAAAGAAGTGAAAACATCTTACAACCCTAAAAATTAAGGTTTTTGACCTTCTGTGTAGACCACGACACCCAACATTTAGATCGGGCGCCCACAGGGCACCCTTATCCCTCCCGAGACCCTCCACTCTCTAGTGGAGTCCTCTAAATCTATAGTTTCTTAGGCTCTGTGTGACAAATTCCTCCTCCTATTCAACTAGTCTCCATTGTGATCAAGTCTTGTGACATATTTGAATCAACTAAGGCTCTCTTAAATCTCTTTGTACATTAGGGTTTCATATTTTATTTCTTAGCTTGTAGGGGTGTATTTCAGTTATTTCATTGCTTATTTATTTATTTCTCCTATAACATCATATTAGGATAGGATATTACATTTTATTTTAATCATATTCATGTTGTCTCGATTGTCTCGAATTAGTTTCAATTACATAGGTTATTCCATTTTAAAGGAGATATAATGCATTCTACTACTTTGAAAGATTGTGCATGTCATGTAAAAATAATATGTGAACTACATCAAATTGTTCGATATGAGAAATTAACTATATCTTCCCCGGGGCATAGGCACCTAGGGAGGACACGAGCACACATACGTTGTTGTATGATGTTGGGAGCTAGTTTCTATGCTATAATGAGGACCCAAGTTAGACTATGGTAAATTTTATGATTGTATATGCTCCCCTCATTTAGGCTGCATGTGACATTGATAGGAGCATGTGATCCAAAGGAGAGGACCTGAAACTTATTTGAAGTGGATACCTTGTAGGGGAGGGGATGTGTATCATAGAAACCAAGGAACATGTAAACAAAGATGGCTAGAAACATGTGTTAGTTCAATAAAAGAAAGTATGCAAGTAGAATACAATACATAAATCAAGCAAGAAGACAAGATAGACCACAAAAATTAGGTTTCATAAATGGGACATCACTCACAATGTCACAAGACAATCAGGGCCGAAGCAACAAAAAAATATAGTGTGCATACAATACAAAGGGCATAGTCTGTAAACAATAACATACAATAGAAAACAATATCAAACAAAATGTAATAGATAACCATGGTGGCATATAGTCTTGCAAATAAAATACTACACATGAAGCACCCGTTAGCATGTTAGAAAGATATAAAGTATATAAAAGTGTGTATAGATCTATGGAAAGTAATGTGCTAGAAATAAGAAGTAGTCAATAATGAAACAATAACACATGTGATGTGTAAGGGTAGTAAATGTAGATGCCCCAAGAGCCTCAGTGGGACTAGTAAGAGGTACAATGCCAAACATCATTGTTGTGTATAAAGATTTGTAGGAAGTATGCATTCACAACTAATGACCAAGTGAATGTGCATGTGAATATATAAAATATATTGACATACTAAGTATACTTCTAGCATGGAAAACAAAGTGTACATGTAAGTATAAGTAAGCAAGAAAATGTGCAACCAAGATGTGCAAATGGTGTATGAGTGATGTGATGAGATGGTATGCAAGATGTAAATGTGATAAGAGAAATGTACCCCCAACAAATGGATATATATGAGATGAGGTTAATTTATAAAATACCCCTCAACAGTCAAGAATGAACCATAGAACAAGAGTGCGTCATTGAGAAATGGTTTGAAAATAGATGCTAGAAATATGGATCATGAAGTGCAAAGCATGAAGTGTGAAAGAGGTGAGGTTCATTTTTGATTTAGACCATCGTAGTCAAGTATGAACTATGGAACTAGAGTGCATCATAGGGTAATGATGATACAAAGTGTATCAAGTTGTGTAAGATCACTTAGAAATAGGAAGTATGAAGCATGAAGTGTAAAAGTAGAAATGATAGACACTTGATGATGTTAGGAGGGGGGTAAGTGTGATGCCCCAAAGTGTAGGATGAAAAGTAAGCTATCTAACGAAGGTTAAGGGAAATATTACTCCACCCGATGTATGAGGAGATAAAGGCGTGTGACCATGCTCTAAGATCGGTGGTGTATGCGAGTGACTATGTATTTATGAAGGAATCATACATGGTGAACACTTATGTGAGGGAGGCCTAGGAGGTGATGAGAACCTATGTAAATTATACCTAGGAGGTGATGAATATCTATGTGAAGGATACCTATGAGGTGATGAGAACCTATGTGAAATATACCTAAGAGGTGAAGGAGTTGGTGAAATCTTATGTTAAGGGGTTGTCAAGTAGGGGACTTAGGCTAAGGAGATAGAGTAGTAAACTAGTGAGAACGAGTAGGTTGTGTACGAATATGAGAGCTAGGTGCAAAATATTCCTAATATTTGAGAGGCCTAGAGGACCTGAGATCTTTGTGACTAGTGAAAGGACATCTATAAGAGGAGAATAAAGATATGGTGTGGATGGTGGAAAACCTTTAAGAGTGAAAAATTTCTTATAGTGAATGAATTTGAGACACAAGTGGTTCATGGAAAACATAGGTTGAGAAGAATAGAGCCAAGGAATACCTAAGAGCATGTCACAACCTTCGATTGAAGGTGCCACAATGAATGACACAAGCATGGTGAGAGGCCCAACTATAACTAGAAGCTTGATGTAGCCATAAAATTTTGGAATAGGATATTGATGTCCCCAAGATATCACTTAGAAATTTTGGGGTACCCCATTAATATTTTTTTAGTCTTCTTTGTTTATGAATACTTTTGTTCATGTCACTGTGTATCCTTGTATGAGTGATAGTTTGTTTAGGTTATCACCTTAACTCATATGGATTGCAGGATTGCTCTAGAATTCTCCAAAAGGTTGCAAGAGGTTGCTTGGAAGTAGTTGAAGATATATCCATTTTCCCAAAACATCCTAAAATCCCTAAAAATCCAAGTACTTACTCTATTAAGCAATCAGGTTTCTCAAATTACTTTACTTCAAAGTTTCAAGTAAGTCACCCTTCAAAACCTGATTTTCTCTATTTCCCGATTTATGCTAAACTAGGATCACTTTACTTCTCTAAGTTAACAAGATAAGTAGCTAGAAAACATTGTAAAAATAACCACTTCACATTCCTTATTTGCATTAAATCAATAAGGCCTTATTGCATGCTTTACGCTAAACTGATCCTGCTCTACTTATAAGAGTTGAGAAGCTAAGTAGTGGTTAAAACCCATAGAACTAAGGCTTTGGTTTATCATGATTTCGAACCTACTTTACTTCTTCAAAACCGACAAGAAAAGCTTCGAACCAAAATCCCGTAGAACTAAGGCCCTCAACTTATTAGTATATCCAACCTACTTTACTTTCCTTATATTAAACAAGCAAATCTCATGCTAAATCCCATAGATAAGGACTTGGTTTATGGAGTTTTTCAAACCACTTTACTTCTTAAAAATAAACAAGTTAAGAAAATTTGAAACCCCACATTTAAAGACAAGTAATGACATGGAATGTGTATGATACATATTTAATGAGGTGGCAAATTTAAAATTCCAAGTTATTCCACATCATTTCCACACATCCTAGTCACTCACATAGAAGTAATTCAACTTGCAAACCCCGAAAAACCTTGTACTTGCCGATTTAAGGAGTTTTTGAGAAATTTGACCTTGAACCATTTACATGAAAGGTATGTTATTTGTATTTCTTTCTTCTCTTTTGGTTTTTGTTTCTTCCTTATCATTTTTATTTTTCATGTTTTACTTTTCCTTCGTGTGGATATTTTCACCTTTCTATTCAGTCCGCATTTTGAGAAATTGATTGGAAACTAGGTCATATTTATTGAAATTGAATTAGGATTTAGATAACTTAGTGAAATTCATGATTATCTTGTGCCAAAATTTCACCATTAGAGAAACCCTGGTTTTTCCTATCCCATGCAAGGATTTAAAATGATGTTACTTCCTTCTTTGTGAAAAATCGACCTTGCATAGGTCTTAAGCAATGCTTTACGGGTTTCTAAACTAATTCTAATTCTTTTTTCATCATTTCATAAAACCAACTTACCATTACTTGCTAGTGATTTGTGGGTTTATTAGTTACTACTACTTAAGGTTAGTCCTTTGTGGGTTTATGAACCTTCACTACTTCTTGGTGTTTTGTGGACTTTCGGATACTTACTACTTCTATTGTGTTATGCACTAAACTAAACCCCGTTACTTAAGACTTATACTTTGTGGGTTTTCGAAAGATCATTACTTACCATCATTTTTGGTGTTCGAAGATGTTATTACTCCTTCCTTATTTATGTGAAACCATACCATTATTACTTACTCAAAGTTTCAAGCTAGAGCATCTTGAAATCCCACAATACAGGATAAAAAGATATGTTTTACTAGCTCAATTATTGTAAGCTTAGAACTTCACTTCTAAAAGGGTTTTATGACTTGAAACCACTTATCTTAACTTGAATTATACATGTTAAGCAGGGATTGTTGCTAATAGTATAGTAGTAAGAAGTAAAGAAAATGTCTGAGGAAAGAGAGGGATCTCTGAAGCAAGGGAAAAGTCATCAAAAGTTGAGGAAGTTTCCATTATTCAGGAAGATCCTAATCTTGTGATTGAAGAAACTTCCAAGGCTAGGAAGGGAAAAGGAAAAGATAGATCTAGGTATATTAGTGAAACACAAGGGGGTAAAATGAAGTATGAATATAAAGGTTATCTAGTTGAATCTTGTCTGTCATCATCTAATCTTGTTGAGATTAGTGACACAAATATGGGGCATGTGTCCACAATTGAGCTCTTAGAAATATCTAAGGCTATAAGGAAGACACATCTTAGACAAGATCTGACTGATAGTAGATTGATACAGAAGTTGCATTTTCTAGTACTACTCGGTTACCTAAATTTTTCCTGGAATGTGCTAAATATTATGATCCTCTAACAAGGTCAGTCAAGGATACCTCAGAAACCTAGTGGTGAGACTTGACACTCAATTTTTCAATTATAGCTTAAATATCCCCACAAAGGAAAAGGTGTTGGATGTAGATATGAAGAAGGCCATTAAGAAATGGGAAGATAATCCAGGTGACTATATTAGGATCATGAATCTTAACTATTTGAAGAAACCTAAGAAAGATTCTAGGTTTCCTAAAACCATTGCAAGGTCAGATCTTATCTAGGAGATAGATGTCATAAATCAGTTGTTATGTAGAATTAATGGAGAAAAGAATGATAAGAATTTCTTCACTTGTATGTCTTATTTCATCAGATCAATTGAGACTATCAATAATAGTAGATCAATTAATTGGGATGAGTTGATAAGTTTCAACATTGATAGTTAGCTGAAGGAGGTTAGCACAATGATAATTGGTCTATGAAGTGTTGATTGAAAATATTACAAGAAATACATGAAAGTAAATGATTTCTTCTTTTATGAAATTATTTTCTAGCTCAATACTGAGGTGAAAACAAAAAGAGTGACGGATGCAACATGGAACACAATTACTCAATATGGGTGTATCTTCATTCAATTATCTTCTTTCACTTATCTCAGAGTCTGTGGCTTCTCTAGTGAACCAATGAAGCTACCTAGATATCCTAATGATAAGTGGATACTATTGGAACTATGCAGACAACTAGTGGAGCTACATGACCTATAATCAACACTTCATAGACCAATTGTTAGCTTCCCAATTTTCATTGGCCATTATCATTGTGCTAACATACATAAGGCTCAGAATGTTTCAAAAGAGATGTTTCATCATTACGAACAATAAGACTATGAAGCCAGGGAAAATTTTGACTTCAGGAATATTACACAAAAGACAATCTCATTAGACTACATGCATCTTCCAACACTAAAATATTTCTAGATAGATTGTCGGGATGAATTCAAATTCAGAAGGAGAGATTATAATAGGATTACAATACAACATATTACTATTTTTGGCTTGGAAAATATTCCCAAGGATCTCCAAGATGATGGGAATGTGATTTTTTCTTCCTACTATCAAATGGGAGGAGATAATGCTCCACTCCCATCCCTGAGAAATAAGATTAAGATAATTGAGGATAGAACATCAAGGGTCCTGGTTCACACGTCAAATTTGATCCTTGATAGAGGTTATTGTCTTGAAGAATTAATAATGAAGCAAACAAGTGAAAAGAGAATGTAAAAGGAAAGAAGGACCGGGTGAAAGTAGTAAGGGGTCTAAACCAAAAAAGAAGCCTAGAATAGAACATCCATCATTTAAGTAAACATCTACTCTTAAAATCAATCCAAGTGAATCTTTTTAGTCATCAACATAGGTTGTATCTTCATCCTTTGATGTCCCATCCATAGAAATTCCTTCTACATAAGAAGGGGTTAGCATACCACCCTTGAATCCTGCCACATTCATTCTCCCCTCAATAAGGGTAGATACTTAGTTTTCTCATCCCCCTCCTTTCTCTCCACCAAGAAATCCTCCTCCTCCACCATCAGATGATCAATCTAGTACTCATGAGGAGGGACATGATACTACCATGGAGAGCTCTTCACTTCATGAAGTATCACAATCACAAGAGAAAGGTAAATTTGTAATGGAAATTGGAGAAATGGAAGAAGGAGAAATTGAGAAAGAAATAAAAGAATGCACTTAGCTAGAGACCATGTAGGAGCCCGAAGTTTAGTAAGAGGGTCGGAAGGGAAAATAAGTTGAATCAGATTCTTGTATTAAAAATGATGAAGAGAAGGTGATTGAAAATCAATTGGTGATACGAAGATGACTCAAATAGAAAAGGTGTTGTTACAAGGTGATACAATTGAAGCACTTGAAGCACAACAAGAGTTAGTTGTGCACTTTACCAAAGCTGTGAACAATCAAGAGATGGTGCTTAATTTAGGTAATTTAGTATCTTTGGGGAAATATTTCACATTATGGTTAGCTTTACAGATAGTCCCAAGTGCCAAAGAGATTCTAAATTTAAAGGAGATTGATTTAAAGTTTCTTAAGAGTATTGATAAAAGAAGAAATAAATCTAAGGCTACAAAATTTACTTTTAAGCTGATAATTGAGTCATCAAGAATTTTTTTTGCTGAAGTGTCCACCCCAGTAGTGGGAAAGAAAAAAAGAGAATTAATCGAGGAGGATGTCATTATGACAAGATTTCCTCTAGGTAAACTAACTACTAAAGCACTTAAGCATGTTATTCGAACATGATTTATTCCCTCTTATTTAAGCTTGATGAAGAAAATGATGAGAAAACTAAGATGAAGGAACACATATCTAAGTTGTGTGAGATTATTGTGAAGATTGCTAAGAATCCCTCTCAACTTTGTACTAATAGGAGACTAGGTCAATCCCCAAGTCATCACAATAATGGAAGACACATGTGACAAGGAAAAATATGTAGATGAATGGATAACAAGGATCTCTAAAATGGTTAAGGAAGAATATGCAGAGGTTTTAATCAAGATGAAATATTGTCAGATAAGTGGGATAAATTAAAGAGTATAAGACTTGAAGCTGAAAATGAGTGTGGAATTACAAAACTTCAATTAGAAAGTCTCAAAGAAATAAGATCACTACCGGAAAATGTGATGATTGAAGAGAAAATTGTACCCGAAGGATAATAAAGAAGGGTAAATAAGAAGAACTAGATCTCTCTTTCTGCAAGAAGGTACTTAATGGAATGATGGAAGAGATGAAGCTACTAGAAGGAAAGGTAGAGAAAGCTATGGATGAGCTCGATGATTACATTTATGATGTCACAAAATACAATGTTGCCAAGCCACCAAAAGATATGGAAGAATTCCTTCAACTTTTTCAACAAGAAATTGACAATGCTATTACTCCCTTCACCTATGTGATTCAATGGAAAAATTGTCAAAGCTTCACCAGGATGTCAATTATCTTGCATCTAGTATAGGGACAATAAGAGTTGTGGAAAATCTTGGTGAGGGTGTTACTCATATTTTAAATAGAAATGCAATCCATTTCAAAAGCTGATGGAAAGGTGATAAAATATATGCTGGATCATTACGCCTAGTATCGGGAAGAATAGGTTAAGGTTGAGAATGAAAAGGAAGGTCAAAATGAAATTTAAGTCATTCATTTAGAATAAATCCTCTTTCTCATGATCCGAAAAAGTAATAAAGCAATGAATTTCCATTGTAAAACTTAAGTAATTCAGTTTAATATCATTACTTGAAGTTATTTGAAAAATTCAATTACTTACAAATATGTGGCATCACATGAGAGGTGGATGAAGTTAGTTAGGACTGAAAAAATTCGACCATCATGTGTACCAAACAATGAGAATTTTAAGGAGGAGAATCCTCAACTTCTTCAATTTTTTTTAGTAAGGCACATGTGAAAATGTAATAAATGAATCCTACTTGTATTTTTTTCCAGAGGCTATAAATGGCGAGAGAAACCTACCACCAAGGAATCATTTTCTTTTTTTTGCAGAAAGTTGTTATACTTCATGCATTGTTATTTCAAACTTTGTGTTGGAATATCTACATGTTCATCTTGTAAACTGCTAAAATTTAATAAGGAGGAATATTTTGTGGAACTTTGTGTCTTATAAAGTCTTATTGTGCACTTTGTGATAGTTTACGGTAAAATTTGTTTTATCTTGAATTCTCATTTGAATGCATTTCTTTTTATTTGCTAAAAATTGTGAAAATCATCAAGTATTTATTTATTCAAATGCGTGGATGTAGAAAACTCTATAATCTACTTGTTACAAAGAATGTTTCTTTTATATAGTTATTGCTTTCCTCCCCGCATTTCCTTTCCATTTATATTTACCGCTACTTTCTTCACACAACCGCTTACTTGCTGCAAAATTGTCTCGACCATGGTTTAAGAGCCCTGCAATTAAACTAATACTCATAATATAAATTAATAGGATATAGAATAAATAAATACATCACATGGGATATTCACCATTAAATGAAGGGGATTTATCCCATGAATTCCTAGGTTTGTGTATCTAATCGCGTGCATAAAATATAGCCAACAATTTTTGGCAACCTCATTGGGAAATGAAAATAAACATTGACTTGTGCTTTTCTTGTGAAATCTATTTTTAATCTTTTGGATTTATTTTTGGCTTAAATGTAGTCTTTGCATTAAAAATCAAAGATTTTATTTAATTAAGTCTGAGTTTGCATGCACACCTTGATGTAATACATAGTGCATTTTGTTCATTTAAGCATACTCGCATTTTGAATTGAGCTGTTGCATGTTATTGTTTATCTTAAAATATGAAATTAGTCACATGTTGAACTCATTGTACACCTCTGGGTTAGGTATCCTACCTATAAAATAGATTTTATAAAGTTTATTCACATATGTTACCAATATCTCATTCTAGAAAATCATCCATTTACCCATCTAAGTAGAGCTCAAGGACATAATGATCATTTCTTCCATTTGCAAGAAAAATTTAATTTTAATTATCCTCCTCAATCCAAAACACACAAATTAAGTATTTTACCCATAGGAAGAGTTAAAATTTCACCAAATAAGTTACAACACAACCTATTCATTGGTGTTATTCAACCAGCTTAACCCTCAACTACTTGCTCCCCTTAGAATGGATCAACAAGCTCTCAGTACCATGGGGTGTAGCCTTTGGAACTTTGAATTTAATGCCTCCTCTCCATGATTTTACTAAAGGTTACAAGAATAATTTCCCTAAGTTTTATGGAGATGGAAAAAAAAATATCAATGATCTCTTGGCTACTTTCTTTATATCCCATGGAGTTCTTGCCATGGAACATGAATATGTGTTGGTTAGACTCTTTATAGAGACTCTACACAACTTAGATGGAGAATGGTTCTACCAATTGGCTTTGGGTACTAAAACAAATTAAACTACTATGAGGGATTAATTTTTGAAAAGATTTAAACTTGCTGAGGACTCTAGCATGCTGATTACTTAGCTACCCCAACTTAAAAAATAACCTCATGAAAATATGAGGGATTTCATTGCTAAGTTCTAGAGGATACTTTAAAACATTCCCGCTACTGTTTCTTTTAGTGAAAAAAATTAGGTGTTCTTCATCAATTATTTATTTCCAGAGATTGATTACTAGTTGTGTAAATCATGACTGACTAATTTTTTGAAAGCTCGTAATATTTCCATTGAAGTAGAAGACAACCTCATAATGGTAGGTAAAATTAAACATTCAAACTCTAAATCCAAAGGAACTGCCTCAACCAACACATCTGATCCATTGCTACAAAGACTTGCTAGTGACATGATGTAAATGAAAAAGAAAATGGATCAAGGCAACAATGGTGTTCCTTCTAGAACTGCTCCTACATGAAGTTTTAACAATTAGAATCAGAACCAAATCCAATTGTGCTTCTACGCTTCTTAAATACTAGTGATTGAAGCTACACTAAGGAACAATATAGAGATGAATGAGGAAGATCAAGTTTCTGTTGATTGTGATCCTCTTGAAGATGAATATTTTGTAGACCCTACTGGTGACTCCAACATTGGTTACCTAGACTACGAATTAGATAATGACCACTATGAAACTTTTGAAGATGATTATGGTCACACTTACGCAATGTTTACAAGATCTATGGAATCAAAGTGGTTAAATATATTCAAGTGGAAAAATAAGGGAAAGAGATGAACCAAGGCCGATGTAACCATACTCAAAAGAGGTAGCCCTCTACCTACTTCTCTAGCTCCAAGAGACAAACAAGTAAGTTCTTCTTCTACTCAACCTCGATGTTAATGGGAGAATTTTCTCAAGCTCATTTGAGTGTTGTTTTGCCTTATTTTGACATCATAGAACACATTAAGAGAACAAAAATTCAGATGTCAGAAGTTGAATATCTTAGAGCTTTCCCTGATTAGTTGAATAGACTAGTTAAGTATGTTCGAGCAGTGGATCAAATAATTCACCTTAAACTGTAGCAAAAGGCATTTTTCCTAATCCCAAGAATACTTCTCCTTAGAACAACGGTACAAAAACTACTCCCACATCTTCTGAAAGAATTGAGCCATATTATGTATCTTTTCTTATTAATGGTTTCAAATTGAGAAATCAATTTTAGATTCAGGGGATTCTGATAATGTTATGCCAACTAAAGTTGCGAGATGCTCTTGGAATCACATTGACCAAGAAAATTGGGAGATGTTATTCGATGGAAAGGTAGGTACCTTTGATTGGACAAATTAAATATGCTCAGATTATCTTGGTAGCTTTCCCGATAAGAGATTGAATATGATATTCGGTAGTAAATATCCCTTGTCATATGGAATTCTCGCTAAGTTGGAACTTCTATAAAGACATGGGTGGAGAAGTAAATATGAAGTGATCATGCACTCACATCCTAATCAAAGGAGTGAATCAGAGATTAGAACCTAAAAATAAATGAAATTATAAAGTCACAAAGTTAGAAGACCCAAGGTCTAAGATTATTTTCCAAGAATTAGATCACAGGGTCTATTACTTAGAGATGGACGATGGATCCCAAGAGCCAAGGATCTAGGACATAATTTTAGATGAAGAAAAATATGGTCACTAAAGTTTGATGGTAGTTGTTGCTCCTTTGTGTAGACACCCATAATTACACCCGAGCAATTTAAATACTTAAATTGTGCTAATTATCTCCTTTCTTGCAAATTGACAACATATCATAAAAAGTGCTCATCTTCTCTCTTATTATCGTTAATTAATTACAATACGCTAATTAATTAAGTCACCTATCCAAAAACATCCCGATTAACGACCTTCCGTTAACTAATCACCCTTCTATCTAGACTAATTAATTATTATTAATGAATTAGCTTTCCTTCCTTTTAAGTAATAAATCAATATTTAATTGATTTAATCCCCTTCTAATAGCCTAAATCGTACTAATATTCCTCTAATTAGCTTCTATAAGCTTACATCTACCTATTAGTTAATCACCTTTGATTAATTAAAACACCCCCAACTCCCATGACTTGCTAAGTATAAATTAAACCCTTCTAAAGTAAGGTTACCTTTTATAAAGCAACCTTATCCATTCCTAATCATGTTTTATCTTTATCCCACATGCAAAGGGATGAAGTGTTTCCTTTATCCATTGGGCTATATAAGGATCCCTACTTCTACCTTTATACCTACAATTAAAATTCTTGAGAAGAGAAATGCAAAGCATATAGCAAAATAGACTAAGAGATTGCCTTTTGTTTACTTGAGATTTCATCATCTTGAAGAGTTAAGCCTCTTTCCTAAGTGCTTAGGTCATATGGGAGGTGTCAAAAGGGTCTTGTAGCCAAAATTTGACAAGCCCTCATTCCTAAGTTCTTGGAATACCAAAGAAAACTGTTTTTGATTGCCATGGAGCCTATATAGGTCCATTCACTTATTTATTGTTAGAGAATAGAGGATTTAGACACTTAACATTGTTAGTTTCAAAGTTTTGAATATGATGAATGTTAGTATCTAACCTTGTTTAATTCTTATCTTGATGGTGCTTAGTATTTTGTTTAATTTTTGATAATTAAGGTTATTAGGTGTCCCATATCATAATATTTGGGAAAAAATCTATCATCCCACTAGAAATTGAACTTCCTTCCCTGAGAATCTCTCTTAGGGACTATTTGGATATAGATGAGGATTACCGGGTAGCAATACTAGCTGAATTAGAGCTCGTAGATGAGAAGCGCATCCTCACTCTTAATCACCTCAAAGTGTATCATAATAGAGTCTCCAGAAACTACAACAAGAGAATCATACCTCGCTAGTTTGAGGTTGGTGATTTAGTCATTAAGGAGAATCAGTTCAACACAAGAGCGGAACAAGAAAAGAAAGGAAAGTTCGAACCAAATTGGTTTGGAACCTATGTTATAGTAGCCAAATACAACACAGGGGCATACAAAATTGCTCACCCCAATGGTGATGAGCTCCGTGAGTCCATGAAAACCATGCATCTTAAGCGGTTCTATGCTTAAATATGACACAAAATCAAAAAAGCAAAAAAATAAAAAAATGGTAAAATGATCAAAAATATAAAAAAAAAAAAAAAAAGAAAAAGAAAAATGAAAAAGAGAAAACATGTCATCCACAAGTGAAAACCACGCAATTATGGCACTTTGGATAGGTCCTTGGGTGAAAACTGGTTTTCGGCACCTTGGGAGGATTCGTTGTTCACAAGCATCTTGCATCTAGAGGGTACTTTTACTTGGCCTAGCCCTAGTTCTACCTTCGAGATTCCCTATGAGCCCAATCCTGTCAAGCCTTGATCCGGCTTTGTCTTCTTTTATTTATTTATGAGGGGCATGGTCTTTCACTATTCCCCATCTTACGCTGGGAAATTCAATGACTTCACCTTCTTGTTCATAAGCATGTGGCCTCTGCCCTTGTATATTCCCCATCTAACGTTGGGGGCATCCACACTTTCTTGGTTACTTGTGCATAACTCTGGAAAACCGTTAGAAAACAACACAAAAACAATAGAAATTGTTTCTCAAAAATTGCGAAAACATTCAAAATTCTCCAAAAGTGCAAAAACAATAGAAAATTCTTTCAAAAACACAAAAACAATAGAAAATTATTTCACAAACCAAAAACAATAGAAAATTGTTGCACATAAATAAAAAAATATAGAAAATTATTTCATGAAAGCAACATCTACAAAAACATTTACTTATGTTTACTTGTATTTTCTTGTTTCTTTCTTTGCTTGTTTGCTTGTATAGTTGCTTCATGTTTATGATTTTGTGTTGTTGCTTGGGAATAATTTGTTAGGATTCATCTTTTCTTGCTTAGATTAGATTTATTCTTACTTGTGCATATTGATGTGTGTTTTTGCATGCTAGTGAATTGTGGTGCATTGTTATGTTAATTGATTATGTTTATTTGCATGTGCATTGTTTTGTTATCACATCATCACATCTAACATCATATATACATCATATATCAAGAAAAAGCTAAGTATACATCATACATGAATGCTAAGCCAATCATCACATATCCTATCATCAAATGGGGAAAGAGGGATCGCAAATATCAAAATATACCCCGCACCCTTATCATCATATCATCCTATCCACTGAGTATGGAACATCACATAAGAAAAACACATTTGATATATTCTACAAGATCAATCATCTAGAAATCAAAACACATGTGATACATCAACAAGATCATGATACATATACATGTCAAATCAAATCATCTAACATCATAAACACATCTATCTATCCATGAGAAATAATAAACAAATGTCCATCTCATATACACATATGTCATGTCAAAATGTCCATATCATACATGTGTGGTATATCTGTATCAAAAATGGATATACATCATGGTAGTACATCAAAAATCCTTCATTAGAGGCATGTATCAAAACTCATTATACATCAAAAATGCCTTCATCTGAGGCATACAAAGGTGATACATCTATAACAATATAAAATCCTTCATTAGAGGCATGTGTCAAAACTACTGTACAAATACAAAATGATATACATGGAGCATAATATGCTCCTATCGTTTATAAAGAGGCGTACGTGGATATACAAAATATCAGGGTTGACTTGAGCCCTTTAAAGGAGTTGTTGGCCTATCTCTTAGAGGTGGCATGACGTGTGCATCACCGGCTCTCTCGTGTCATGGCTAATCCATTGAGGTCCGAGGCCTCTTCGATTTGGTTCCCTTACTCGATTGCTTGACTATAAGAAGGTGCTCGTCACCTAGGAGGTACTTCCTCAAAGTATAAAGACCTGTAATACGGGGCTCTTCCCTCACTGTTGCCAAATATCGTGTCATGGTAGTCACCACTGTACCCTCTGTGTGTTGGTAGGACGCTATCTCTGCTGAGGCTCGGGACAGCTTGGCCTGACCCACTACACACTCTACCCTGAGCATGTGTCACTCTAATATCACAAGCTACAACTGGGCCTGTGTCTACTAGTACAAGCCTATCACCTGAGCCATCAAGGAAGCCATCTATATAATCTGATGGAAGTGCACAACATTTTCACCTCCTAAGAAAGCTTGGGCCTGAGCATGATCTCACTCTGATAATAAAGTCACAATCTAGGTCCGAGCCTGATCTCACTCACCGTCACTATCACACACCAAAGTGTCGAGACTCATCTCTCTCTACCCTAGCCTGATCTCACTTGGCTAGGGCTTGATGTAACTACTGCTGCAAGGTGGCTGTTTGTGCCACTGGCTATGCCACTAAGGCTAGTCCCTGTGGTGCTCTCGAAATCTGCTCGCACCTATCCTAGACTCTGTGGCCTCAGTCCCTGTACCTACGGGAACCCCGCTCATCGTGAGGCAATCCATCAAATGGATCCTCAGGATCAGGACCCACTACTCTCCTTCTCTGCTCAGAACCATGTTAAATCTCTATGGGAGGTCGAACACCTATTACCTAGGCCTCTTCTAGGATAGTAAGACACCAAGGTAAGAATGGTATACCAGGTCCCATAATCTATTGTAGTACCTAGGTCCCTGACCTATCATACTAGGTCCCATGCTTGTCATACCACCTATGAGAAACTCACCCTGGGTCGGGCCACCGGTATGCAAGGCCCCATAGTATGCCTCTTTGAATCTCTATGGGCATACCATATATTGGGCTATGGAACCCCCTGTACTATGCCAAGCTACCACTGACACACTCACACAACTCTATACAACTCTATGATGTAGCTGTGATTGCTAAGGATAAAGTGCTCTACTAAGCACACACTGAGCTCTATGACATCCTCTGGCCACTGGATATGTCTATAAGGTCTCCATATGATGTCTATCTCTGGAAGCTCATCGAACTCTCACTTGTATCTATATAGGCTACCTAGGTGGCCTCGTACATCGCCACCTACTGATACCCACACCATGTAAGATGGCTCCTTTGGGTCTCAAACATGCAAAGTGCCCACAGGGCATCTCGATCGTAATGTGGTCCCATGACCAAATCTATAACAATGAGGCTGGCCCCATGGTCTTCTGACCGTGGTAAGTGATCAAATGTAAATCCCAGTATAAGTGCGCTAGTATGCACTGCCCCAACAATATCGCTCACCACTAAAAATGCCATGTACTAATGGTAGTAACCCTCTCGGGAAGGATGTCCCTATCTTATCAGTGAGAAAAAACCCACTGATAAGTGACATGATGTATAGGGGCCCCCGATGCAGTGTCGGGTCAGAAATACACTCGTGCAATGCAATGGTCATACCGTCATGTGGTATGTCATCTATGTCAAAAAGGTTGCTGCAGGATGCTCTAATATGCTCTACATCAGAGGTGTACTCAATCAAAGTGCCCATGATTGGCACGCGGAGAATCCACCATACATCCTCTAGGGTCACAGTCATCTCCCTAGTAGGCAGTCTAAAACATTGACTCTTGTTATGCCATCACTCGGCTAGCGCAGTCAGTAAACCATGGTCTAGGGTGATAGATGGCATCCGAGACAT
This sequence comes from Taxus wallichiana var. yunnanensis, assembly GCA_018340775.1. Classification (NCBI taxonomy): domain Eukaryota; kingdom Viridiplantae; phylum Streptophyta; class Pinopsida; order Cupressales; family Taxaceae; genus Taxus; species Taxus wallichiana. Next base: position 67,698,139 of record CM031239.1, on the reverse strand, counting down.
GGGGCCTAGCCCCACCGCCTTGAGAAGTATGGCCATAGCCCGCCGGTCTCACCGGTGCATGCTCCCCTCTAACTCAGCAATCTAGGAGTGGCACTCCCGCATCTACAACACTAGAAAACATCTCTACAAAATATCAATCCACTCGTCAATTACTAACATTTCTTCTAAAAATCTATCTATCATTTTAGGGTTAACCCAAAAATCCTAAATTTTATTCTAAGTGTCATCTTTTTGGCATTTTTCTGTCTATCCTCTGTAGGCCTGAGACACTTGCGCACCCTTTCGGGCATGTGCACCTCCCTTTTGGCATGTGCACGGGCATGTAATTATCTTTAGGTGCTTGTACCATCATTCAGGAACCTGTGTGCCCTTTTAGGCATATGCGCCACACATTCGACACTTACGCCATCATTTGTATGCTTGCACTTGCACGCGTGTGACCCCCTAGTGTGTGCCCCCTTCTTTTTGTGCATGCACTCCCTTTCTGGTGCGTGCGCATGCATGCACATGTGTAGTGTGTGTTCATGCGCATGGGTGTGTGAAGTTTGTGCGTGTGATTTACGATGCCTGCACCTGCAAAGAGATGGCTGCACACCCAAATTGACACATGTGCCTACGCGCATGCATGCCAATGTGACCTCCTAGCTCTAATTACCAATTTTAGGCATTAATGACAAAAATTGACAAGAAATGTTTTGATACTCATGAACGGGCCATCGTCGACATGCCACTGGTACCCTCAGACTGCGTCTGCTCACCTCAACCGATCCCATGTAATCACCATCCTCCTCGTTGTTATCGAGCCTCACGGTGAAAACTCAATAGTGCTTAGCTAAAATGAACTAGTCGCGTTGATTTACCCCGTGGGGTATATCAACTTGTTTTTCACCGTGAAGGCCTGGAGGCTTGTTTCGACCGCCGTTTTCTCCTCTGTTCACCGTGGAATAAATTTTTTTCTCTTAATTTTCACCATATTGGGGCATTTTTGCTGTCCAATACCCCTTTCTTCCCCCTAGGAAATTTTATTTCTCCTAGGTGATTTTTCTTCTTATTCACACTCTCGTAAATAATTATTTTTCAAAAATAATTATTTTATTAATTTTTCCACTAAACAAGGACATTATTTGTCACTTGTTTCTTCTTTCTTCCACCTAGGGAACTTTTTGTTGCACCTAGGCCCTTCATTCTATTTATTCTATTTTCTTCTACTGTCCACCACATTTTAGAAAATAGAAAACAAAAACAATATATATATATCCATGTCAAAAATCCAAAAATAGCAATTTTTTTCACAAAATCCTAAAAAGTAAAAAAACCTACAAAAATAGTAACTTGCTTATTGTGGTTGAAACTTGTGTCTTGCGCATGGTATCCTCTCCATATCCTACTAGTTTTTTTCACATCTTCCCGATTAATATGACTTGTGGATCGCCAAATTCACAACCATTCACAAAGCTAGCTGCTTGCTTCATCTGTACTCTGGGGCATGTTCATTGTCTAGTCTTTGTTTACGTTACACACAACACTTTTTACTTGGACCTCATGTCCATTATCATTTCCCCTTACATGTATCCTTTCTTGGGGCATCATTTTTAACCCTTTTCATCAATCACAAACATGTGGATCTCTTCATCTTGATAACAAAACATTTGTACAACTGTCTTAACCGTTGTTGGGTTGGATATGTGCATTTGTACTTATTTTCCCTATTAAATGAGCTTGTTTCCTTCTTGTATTGCATGGCATTATTGTATGTTGCATGGGGTTGGTATTTTTAGCAATGGAAAATTGTTCGTAGTATGGCTTTTCATGTCATTCTACCTTTTTGTATGCTTATATTTTTCATAAGGACCGATGAGCGTAGCTCTTGTGGTAATATGATGACATCAAAATTATTCTAATAAACAATGGCTAGAGGCTAATATCTTCTCTCCCCTCCTCCATATTTCTTCTACATCACTTTCCTCTCACCCCTAATCTTCCATCTTACCAGGGCATCTTGCCCCTTCACATTCTTCTATCTATCTCTCACCTTTTTCGATCGTATATCGTCTTCCTTCATCACCCCATCAACACTCAAGGGGGCATCTCTCCTCCTATTAATTTTTATTGTATCCCTTCAAAATTTCTTCCATCTACTATCTTTGAAGTGGCATCACTTATGCCACCCCAAAGAGGGTAAAATGTAGACACCCATAATTACGCCTGAGCAATTTAAATACTTAAATTGCGCTAATTATCTCCTTTCTTACAAATTGATGACATATCGTCAAAAGTGCTCATCTTCCATCTTATGTCATTAATTAATTACAATACACTAATTAATTAAGTCGCCTATCTAACAAACATACTTGATTAACGACCTTCCGTTAATTATTCACCCCTTCTATCTAGACTAATTAATTATTCTTAATTAATTAGCTTTCCCTTCCATTTAACTAATAAATCAACATTTAATTGATTTAATCCCCTTCTAATAGCCTAAATCATACTAATATTCCTCTAATTAGCTTCTACAAGATTACATCTACCTATTAGTTAATCACCTTTGATTAATTAAAACACCCCCAACTCCCATGACTTGCTAAGTATAAATTAAACCCTTCTAAAGTAAGGTTACCTTTTATAAAGCAACCTTATCCATTCCTAATCATGTTTTACCTTTATCCCACATGCAAAGGGATGAAGTGTTTCCTTTATCCATTGGGCTATATAAGGATCCCTCCTTCTACCATTATACCTACACCTAAACTTATTAAGAAGACAAATGCAAAGCATATATCAAAATAGACTAAGAGATTACCTTTTTTTTTCTTGAGATTTCATCATCTTGAAGAGTTAAGCCTCTTTCCTAAGTGCTTAGGTCATATGGGAGGTGTCAAAAGGGTCTTATAGCCCAACTTTGACAAGCCCTCATTCCTAGGTTCTTGGAATACCAAAGACAACCATTTTTTATTGCCATGGAGCCTACATAGGTCCATTCATTTATTTGTTGTTAGAGAATAGAGGATTTAGACACTTAACATTGTTAGTTTCAAAGTTTTGAATATGATGAATGTTAGTATCTAACCTTTTTAATTCTTATCTTGATGGTGCTTAGTATTTTGTTTAATTTTTGCTAATTAAGGCTATTAGGTGTTAGTATTTACTTACATTAGCATTAGTTTTTAAAAAATGATGCACACTTGGATTAGGTGTTGGTGTTATTTTAATATCTCCATAAGGGAAGGTACATCCTTACTCTTATAAATTAATTTTTGAGAATACTAACAATACAACAGAGTATGAAGTGTTGTTGTTAGGAATGGAACAAGCCAAGAAAATGGGAGTGAAATTACTCCAAGATCAGGGAGACACATATCTTATTGTGAAATAAATAAGAGGCATTATATCAAGTAAAAAGAGGTACGATAAGGCATTATAGAGATATAGTCTTGGCTGCTATACGTGACTTCATGACTTTCTCCATTAACTTCATTCCTAGAGATCAAAACTCAAGGGAAGATTCACTAGTAGTTACTATTGCACTACTTAATCTAGATAAGCCACCCTCTATGTTTTTAAGGTGAGTATAAGGTAGATAAAATATACCTCCCGAAAGTTCCAAATAATGTTGAGCAATGAAAAGTGTTCAATGATGATAAGTAGATAGCTGCATTTTTGGATACACAAGATAAATTTGATGAGTTGTAATTTTAAGGAAGTAACTCACCTCCACACCAAACAATAATTGGTGAGACCAATTCATATCATGATGATAGTAAGGAGATTATTCAGCTGAAAGGTAATAAAATCCATAAAGGTTTGGTCTCCTTAAGAAGAATTTTTGATAAGCATGACCAGTTCTTAAAGAAAAATAAGGAGTATGGTGAGGGTTCTTCATCAAAGGTTCAACCTTTGAATTTTGGTCAAGAAGATGAGCCCAAGATTGTAAATCTCAGTAAGTATTGTTCTAAGATAGAGAAAGAATCTTTCACAAATCTCTTAACGAAGTATAATAATGTCTTTGTATAGTCTTACAAATATTTGAAGACATCACCAGAGGAAGTGCAAAATTATATTGCATTGCAGCTAGGTCAAAAGCCTTTCAAACCAAAATTATGAAGAGACAACCCAACTATCTCAGTACAATCTACTCTGAAGTAAAAAAATTTCTTGATGCAAAGATCATTTACCCAATTCATCATTTAGAATGGTTGGCCAATATCGCGTCGTTAGGAAAAAGAATGGCGAGATCCATTTGTGTGTAGATTTTCATAATCTAAACCAAGCATCACTAAAATATAACTACCCAATCCCCATCATGGATCATACTCTTCAGGTAGTTATTGGCTCAAAAATGTTGTCTATGTTAGATGGTTTTTTGGGGTACAACCAAATTCAGGTGGAAAAAGAAGACCAATATAAAACAATGTTCACCACACCATGGGGAACATTCACTTACCAGAAGATGCCCTTTGGGTTGATCAATGCAGGAGCTACCTTTCAAAGGGATATGGATTTGGAATTTTATCATCTTAAGGAAAAAAAGGATAGTGGTTTATCTTGATGATTTGACAGGTCTTCTCCAAGGTAAGAGGTAATCACATTCTTTGACTTAGAAGAAGTCTTTATTCAATGCAGAAGCATGGGATATCTATGAATCCTAAGAAGTCCATATTTTATGTAATTGAGGGGAAGCTTCTAGGCCATATTGTATCAAATGAAGTAACCAAGATTGACCATGAAAGTGTGCAAGATATTCATAAATTTCCCTGTCATCTCTTAAAAAGGGAGCCCACTCATTCATTGGTAAGGTTAATTTTATCATAAGGTTCATTCCAGATTTTGCTGAACTGAATTGCTATATTTCAAACATCATGAAAAATATGCAAGAATTCAAGTGAAATGAGGAGGGAAAAAGGGCCTCCAAGAGAATCAAAGAAGCTTAAGTATAATCACCAAGGTCTTTGGTGTCACCCGAATTCAACAAGGAATTTATCCTCTACTCTTGTTCTTCTGAACATACCATCTCAAACATATTAATGCGAAGAAAAAAAAAGAATGTAAGCACCCATAGCCTTCATGAGTATTCCTTTGAAGGAATATGATTTGAAATACACCCCAATGGAGAAACATGCATATGCAGTTATTAAAGCATGCAAAGCATTCATGTATTACATTATTTCTTCATGTACCATTGTATATGTAACCGACACTACTGATTAAATCTATCCCAACATAACAAGAGATGAGTTGCTAAGACACACTTGGGTAACCAAAGTATAGGAATATGATCTTAAAATAAAGCCAACTAAGCTTTTATGAGGTAGAGGTATTTGTCAATTGATGACAAAGAAGAAATAAGAGGATCTAGATATATCAACTTCTCCACTCCAAGAAATATCTGATGAAGAATTTCCTATTGTTCTCTTTATGAACTTGGTGGATGAATGGTACAGTAAGATTTCCTACTTCCTCACTTATGGGGAATGTATGGATCATATGACACACAAATAAAAATAAACCATCAAGATAAAGTCAAAGGATTTTGTCATTTGGGACAATGGTTTGTATAAGAAATGGATTGATAGTGTTTTTATTCAATGTGTTGACAAAGATCAACAAGATAATTTACTTGAATAATTCCATGATAAGGCATGTGAGGGTCACTTTTCAGCAAGAGTCACTGTGCATAAGATTCCATGATAAAGGTATTACCACCCCACTCTGTCCACTTTAGCATAAAAGTTTCCCAGGATATCATATTTTGAAAAATTATAGGAGTTGGAAAGGTAATTTGAATCCCCTCCTCATGAGACCATAAAAATGGAAATTTTAGGGGCTAGGTGAGATAAAATTAATGAGAAATCTCCAAGACAATGTAGGCTAAACCAGTGCAGAGGTGAAGTAAATGAAGTATGGGATATCATTCCTTCTTTCAAAAGGCGGGGGTATAGAAGGGTATGGGATTTTCAGGTTGTCCCATCACTATTGTAGGCACCATGATGATTTTTGGGAGAGGTGGAAAAATATTTCAGATTTACTGTCCCTCTCTCTCATCTATTTCTTCTATAAAATGTAAAGGGGATGCACATTTAAAAAAAAAGTTTGGAAATTTTTCCTCCAATGCACCCCCTCTTCTCCTTCTTTAAAATATGGTTGTAGGGATCCAAACCTTCTCATCTGAGAAATGTAATGGAGCTTCATGCCTCCCCTATAAACTTTTGTATTGTGCATATCATGGAGCAATAAAATTGTGTTTTGTGTTAATTTTTCTAACCTTGCACAAGTTTATTGTTTACCCTTTCCTCTCATCATTATACAGGTGTTTTGTGCATTTTTATGGTTTCATTGTAGGGTTTTAGGTGATGTTGTGTTTACTGAATGTGGACATGAGTGTAGATGTGGTTTGTGATGCTTGACCATCCTCCCCACACTCATTTTCTTCCATTTTATTACATTATGGATAGTCTAAAACCCCCTTTTTTTGGTGCTATCACCACCCCTTAGTGTAGGATTTCCCTTTTCATGCACTATCTCTCTCACTGTCTCCTTGGAATTGTTAGATTAGGTATAGATAGGTGTTTTTCTTGAATTAGGAGTAGTTATAACATAGGATTATGAAGAGGAAGACAAACTTCTCCAGGAGAGGACCATATCAAGTTTACAAGTTCCAAAACTTGAGATATGGTCCCATGTTAGCAAAAACTAGGGATCCATAACTAAATATCCTAGGGTGCTACTTTTTTTCCATAACAGATTACCATCATTGAATCTAAAACTAGTTGTGATTAAGGAACCATTTCAAAAATGGGGCATTGATTTCATTGGTATGTTAAATCCTCCATCAAGTGTTGGTCACCATTACATTCTCATAACAATGATTATTTAATTAAGTGGGTAGAAGGCATCCATGTTAAACATTATACTTATGAAAAAGTGTGTAAATTCATCAAAGAGAACATAACTCTGAGGTTTGGTGTCCCACATAAGATAGTCATAGACAATGCTACTAATATGTTTTTGAGAATCTTGTTAATTTCTATTACACATATGGATTTTATCATGTACATTCTTATAATTAATATCCTTAAGGAAATATAAAATCTGAATCAAGTAATAAAAACTTGATAACAATCATTCACAAAATCGCAAATGAAAATCAAAGGACCTGGCACAAGAAGTTTTTGATGTATTTTGGGCTGATAGGATTACTCCTAAAAAGGCTATTGGTATGTCTCCTTTTCAATTACTATATGGGATGGATGTTGAATTTCCTATTACCATTAAACTATATGCTTTACACCTAACAAGTGCCATGGATTATTCTAATTACCATGATGCACTTGAAAAAATAATCACGTATTTATCTACATTACAAGAAGCACGTGTTTAGGTAGCTGAAAGATTAGATGAACATCAAAGGAAGGTCAAGGTAGTATTTTATAAAAAGGAAAAAGATAGAACGTCCGAGTTTGATCTTGGGTTATCTTGTGGGATAAGAAAAATGAGCCAAAGGGCATGCATGGTAAGTTTGATTCACTGTGGAAAGGACCATTCATGACCATGAGAGATGCTAGAGCTGATAGTTTCATCCTTGCTTACCAAGATGGAGTTGAGTTATCACTACCATATAATGGGCAACATTTGAAGCTCTTCAGGAATTGATGATTCAGGGTAAAACTTGTATGTATATAAATAAAGTTTCAGTGTTTTGTGTTGTTTATTCTATTTTGTGTTTCCCTTCTTGTGACTCCAAACCCAATGAACAATACTTAAAACTAGAGATGTTGGGATCTCATCTTCATTTCTTCCATTTTGGTAGAAATAAATATGTCCACAGATGGAGCCAACTGGTGTCCCCAAGATTTCACTTAGAAATTTTGGGGTACCCCTTTAAAATTTTAAGTCTTCTTTCCTTGTGAAGATTTGTGTTCATGTTGCTTGTGTCTCCTTGTGTGATTATTAGTTTTTTTAGGTTGTTACCTTAACTCATTTGGATTGTAGGATTTCTCTAGAATTCTCCAAAAGGTTACAAGAAGTTGCTTGGAAGAAGTTGAAGAAATATCCATTTCCCCAAAACATCCTAAAATTCCTACAAATTTAAGTACTTGCTCAGAAACAATTGGATTTATCTAACTACTTTACTTCAAAGTTACAAGTAAGTCACCCTTCAAAACCTGATTTGCACTATTGTTAGATTTGTGATAAAATATGATTACTTTGCTAAGTAGTGAGAAAACCTGAAAAACTAACCACTTTCCATTCCTTATACGTGTTAAATCGATAAGGCATTATTGCATGCTTTGCACCTTTGTATTGATCATGCTCTACTTATAAGATTTGAGAAGCTAAGTAGTAGTCAAAACCTGTAGAAATAAGACTTTGGTTTATTAGGATTTCAACCTACTTTACTTCTTCACAACTAACAAGAAAAGCTGAAGCAAAATCTCAGAGACCTAAGGCCCTTAGATTATTGGTTTTCTAACCTACTTTACTAGCCTTATATTAAAAAAGTAAAGTTCATGCTAAATCCAGTAGATAAGGACTTGGTTTAGTGGGTTTTTCAAACCACTTTACTTCTTTAAAATAAATAAGTTAAGAAAATACAAAACCCCATATTTAAGCCAAGTAATGATGTGGCATGTTTACGACATATAGTTAATGAGGTTGACCATTTAAAAATGACAAGTTATTCTATGTCATTTACATACACCCTAGTCACTCATAGAGAAGTAATTTGACTTGCGAACCAAGAGTAACCTCATTCTTATCGATTGAAGGAGTTTTTGAGAAATTTTACCTCGACCCATTTGTAGGAAAGTTATTTTTTTCTTTCTTTGTTATGTAGTCTCATTTACCTCTTACCCTCTAATCTCTCTTTTAACCCCAAACGTGATGGCCGATCACCCAAGCGTTAGGTGGTTACCGATGCTCGCATACAGTACCAATCCTCCTTTATGTGAGCCTTATAAGAATTCTTCGCCATTAATGAAAGAATGGTTTTCATAACAAAAACATGCATGTAATCTAATACAGAGGTAGTGGAACTAGTTTTAAGCACAAATGCACCATGAGATAAACATAAACATCACAATGACATAATAGAATCAGATTTGAACCATGAATAACATGAAAACACACTAGGGTTTGGTCCATAAACATAGATATTTAGAATAAAGCCTCGTATATTGATTATAATCATTTATAGTAGCCATATTACATAAAAAGGGTCATATTAGACCATATACATCAAGGAATAACATCCCAACCCTACAAAACTACTCTGCATAGAGAACCCTAGCTATGTTCTTCCATTTTAGCTATGGTTTCAAACTCGAGCACCTATATATATGCATAACATCATCCTTTCCTAACCTTTATGTAGCACTAAATACAACAAAAATAACCTACAAAAACAACAGCTCCCAACATCACAACCCAAAAATTCTTACAACACTTCATTGCCTCTAAAACCTCCCTCTATTTCAGACCCAAGCACTCCTTTAAATAGAATCTAGATCCTTCCTTCACTGCCATAGTTTCACCCATGAGAAGATTGCATGCTAGGTGGAAATGTGGTCCTCCATGATCGAGTGCTATGCCATCTTGCAAAAGCCTCCACTAACTGTAATGATCCTCCTTTGGAATATTCCCTTCGTGGAATATTATTTCCTTGAGCTCCAAGACTCCAGGATGACACCTTATCCACTCATCATGCCTACTCAAGCCTTCATGTGTTTTTCCTACGATGCCACCTTAGAAATGCAGCTAAGTCCCCAAACCATTTCCTACTTCCGTGTGCTAACCTTTTCTCCCATGTGCCTTTCCTTGAGCACTTTTCTACCTTACTTTCCATGTGTGCATGTGCTCTTCCTCTATGCCTTGGGAATTAGTCAATTTTAGGGTCTAACATCACCCCACACTAAACTTGTTTTCCATCCTTGAAACAACTTGATCTTCTATAAAGAATAAAGAATGGGAGGAAAGAATAACATGCTTCTGGATTACACCAAATAATGAAAGAATTCCATCATTGTTGAAGAAGAATTGGGAAGTCTTTATTCAAGCCTACTTCAATCTTACTCTAGGCATCCACCTCATTCTATGCTTGCTGAAATAGATCCCCTATCAATGCGCCGACTTCATCAAATGAAAACTCCTCGCCCTTAGCCTTCAATGTATCAATAATGTTTTCCATCTTCTTGCTAAGGTCACTTAGCACATCCATCCTGTGAGTGACCTAGGGATACAATTCTTTCACTTTATTTTTAATCAAGACCCTTAGGCCTTTGATCGCCTTAGACTTCTTCTTGACCTATGTGATTATATTGTCCCATTCTTCCCTGTTACCTTTGTTCTTCTTCTGAAACTCCTTCAAGTCCACCTCATGGGTAGCAACCAATATACCTACCACCATGTCCCTATCCCCATAGTTGTCATAGATAACTTTGGCCATGTGCGCCATGGTTTTTACTAAGGCAAGGAGCTCAGTACCGAGTTATGGTCTCCTCAATCTTGGATTTCTCTTTGGCCTTCTGTCACACCAAAACTTCCTCTATTGTTTTCAATGCAAGCGATGGCTTATCCATTGTGAAAAGCATGCCATATCCTCTAGGCAGAGAAAATATAACTATTCTTATGTTTAGGAGGAGCCAAATATGGGCTTGCTCGAATGATGGAGTCTGAGATGGTCTTCACCTTTTTGTAAGAATTATGGACCTTCACCTTCTCTTCACTCAACTCAGACTTCAGCCAAGCATGATGAATGAATCCTTTACTTTTATCTCCCTATCTCTCTTGATTATATCCTTATTCTTTTCTGTCAATTCTTCCTCCAAGATTCTGATTCTATTATTGCTTCTAAATAACCATGCCTCTACTTTCACCGACACATTTTAAAGCACATTACATACATGTTCATCAATTAACCGATGAGTATCCACAACATGATTTACCTCACTAGGGTTCTTTGTTTCTATTATTACTTCCACACCTACTTCAAACTCGGGCTCATCAACATGAGACTCAAAAGCCCATGACAATATCTTCTTGGTACGTGTGTATGAGATACCACTATCAAATGATGACCAAAAAAATATTTGATCTCTGGATACTGTGCTCTGAAGCAAACATAAATAGAATTTCTAGGGTTATTAAAATAAGTCATTCTGGGTCCTTGCACCACTATCAGGCCCTTGCCACAAGTGCATGATGCTGTTGGGAATCTCACTACTAAGTTGGGATCTCCGCCTATGATCCCATGATCATTTCTTGCTTCCTTTGTTTCCTTCAATATCTCCTCAATGATGTGCTCCACTTCTTGCTCCACCAAGTTTTGAATGATGCCTACCACTTCCCTTTCCACCATATCCTCCAATTGTCCTCCAACCAAGGGTGGGGTCTTATGCACACTTTTTCCCACTTCTTCCTCACTACCTCCCACACAATGAGTGTCTTCTTCAAAATCATTCTACTCCTCATTAGATTCATGTATATCACGCACAAAGGGACTCTTAACTTCCTAGCACTCTTCATCCTCCTCAAATTCATCATCCCTCATGATTTATGTCTCCTCAGAGTCCAATATTTTTTCCATGTTCTTCTTCTTTGTCATTGGTGACTCCTCTAACATAGGAGACTCTTCATTCTTGGGTATCTTCTCCTTAACATGGGATTTATTTCTCCTTGTGTAGGTACTTCGATAAATGCATGACTCCACTCTTTGTGGTATGAACTATATGCGCACTCGACACCCTACTTGTTGTAGTTTCTTCCCTTTCTCTCTTCATCCCTTTCTTCATGGTAGGGTCCTCTAGGGATGGATACATCATCCTCGACATACGCTCCCTTCTCAAACTTGGGCCTTAGGTGTATATACACCCTTGCCACCGTTTTTCCTATAATATGAATTGACACATTTATTACCATATGTACATCATGGGAGACATAATTCTCCACATACACATGTTTCTTAGGGTATACCAACATTCTATGTAGCACGTGGTACTCTAGTCTACCTCACTTAGATAAAATATAAGTTTCTTAGCCTCCTTGAACCTGTTGATAGTGCTATGAAAATATTACATTGTGAAGGAAAATAGTAATTTACACCATGGGATTTTTGAGCCATCTGTCAAAGTAAATATACCTATGCAGAAGTGTTGGTATACTATGAACTCAACCTCACCATGCACTAGGGTTAGTAGCTACTCAAGGATTCTCCACTCTACCCCAAATGCATCGCGCATTCTCTTGTACCATTTCTCCAAGTGTGCCTTATGTGCAGTAGTCATTGTGTCATAAGTGTATGCTTCAAACCTCTTCATAGGGGAAGGGTCCTCATCAAGGTACTCCTAGACATAGCTATTTGGACCATTGGGAACTCCAATCTCTGAACTTTTTTGTAAGAATGACATTAGCATACATGATATTGTCCCCGTTATGTGACACATCTTTGATATATTCTCACGAATGAAGGTCATGAGGTTGTAGATTTTTCCTTTGAAATCTTCCTGCAAATATTCAACCACCTCTTATCCACTTGCATGTAGCACTCTTGTCCATTCACCTTGGTTAGCAAGTGTGTGGCCATCCTCATAAATGGGTTGGTGATCTTGCTAATATCAAAGTAGCACAAACCCTTCTTATACTCATACTCTGCAGTCATTTCCTTGACTACATCCTTATCGGCCAAGTCATCATGTAGCCACTCTCACGTGCATATAAGTCCAGTGTACTTAAAAATTAACTAGGTAGTCAAGCACATTATCCTTCTTGTGAAATAAAAATAATCCTCATGTATGAATGAAATCAACCACTTTGGTACAACTTTTTGGGTTTACCAAAATATGGCAACTCATAGAGTTGCAAGAGTCCAGCCTTCTCTAATGTGGTTTTCACCAAGTTATCATCCTTTGTGCTCTCTCCCATCGTGGTGAAATAAATCCAATGCCATTTATTTCTCCATGGTGCTTGTCCTATGGTTGTAATCACTGAAATCCATCTTCCTCATGTGATACACCCAATCCATCCCTAATAGAATGTCATTGGGGTACTGCATCTCCGTACCACTCTTCATTGAAACTAGTTGATGTGACTAGTTTTCCCTTACCTGTTCCCTTTCCCTTCCTTGGTGCCATTTTCCTCACTCGGTCCTTGTAAGTTCTTCCTTTCTTCTTACGTCAACTCGATCAATCCCTTGGCTTCAATCCTCTATGAAATTCCTCCACAACCCGTGCCCTAGCTTTGTAAACCCTAACTTAGAAATCTCTCCTTCCACAAGACAACATAAAACCCATGGGAATCCACCAAAAAAACTTCTCCACTCATGCCCCTGTACTCCCTTTCTACTCTAGTTCAAAAATCTGATAAATATTCAACTATGCATATAAATCTCCACAAATTTCTTTTCGCAAGGATGCCCTAGTTCACAAGAGTTATTCAACAAAAACACAGGGAAAAAGAAATAACTTACACCGACCTTCTATTTATAGTTTTTTAATTTTCCTACAAAAAATCTCATGTCACCTACCAACATACAACCGCATTAAAGTCAGATTTTCAACCCCATCCTTCCGTATGTTTTTGTAATGCTTTTCCTTTGTGCCCAATCCTACTTGAAACTCCCACAACCTGACAACCTGCTAGCACACAAGACCTCATCAATAAAACCTAGTACTTATCACCACCTACCTGATGTTTCTTTGTGCTTTCATCCTTGTACATGGGTTTAATAAATATTTTTGACACAAATCTCTACCCATATACACTTCTATTATGCACACTCTTTTAACCTTACGAGATTTTACTTAGGGCCACAAATCCACATCATTTTCAACACTTGCTTCTTACTAAGATCTTCACAAAATATCCTTTGACACCTTCCACCCCACACTAAATAGATGTGTGGTCCTCTGTGCATAAAAACCCTTTTAAAAAGTAACTGGCTACTAGTGTGTAACTAAACCCACAAAAAAAAAGACAAAAAGAAAAGTGACAAAGAAGGAAAAAAAAAAGAAAGGAAATTACATTAAGGGAAATCCTAAGCTACATGGCAATATTGCCTTATTTAAAAACACACAGAAGACTTATTTAAAGTAGGGATTCAACCTACTCCCGTTAAAGTAACCAAGAAACCTTGTTCCATCAAGTGCCTCTAATTCAAAAGTTCTGAATCAAGTATGTAAGTGATAATGTATGGCCCCAACCAATTCACTTTGAGATTTTCCAGATGGCACAAAATTTTTGATTCATATAATAGAACCATCTTCCCAACCTCAAACTTCTTTTTTTAATATGACAATCATGCCATGCCTTCTGTCATGCTTTCTTCATCTTCTGACTCCATCTATAAATGGCACGCCTCTCATCTAACTCCATAAGTTTATCAATGTGCTCCTTTAATGCTTGTTCATTCGCTAATCCTCCTACACGTGCAATACATAGAGATGGCAACATGAATTCTACATGTAGAACTACCTCTGTGACAAACATCAATTAAAAGGGTGTGGCCTTGTTCAACCTTTTACAAGTTGTTCTATATACCCATAGCATTGCAGAGACTTTATCATCCTAGTCTCTTCTCCCAACATCAAAAATATTTGTTAATGTGTGGCTCAAAATTTTGTTAAAGGCCTTAGCATTCCCATTAGTGTGAGGGTGGTAGGGCGTAGTTTTATGATGGGATAGCATGGACTCTACCAATAAGATTTGAATAGTCTCATTTAAGAAATGTGTACCCTTATCACTCGTTAAGCTCAATGGGCATCCATATCTACTGATTATATTCTCCCATAAGAACCTAGTTGTTGTAGCCACCATGAAATCCTTTATAGGTACCACTTCTACCCACCTTGTAAGATAATATGTGCAAGTGATAATGTAGCGTGAACCTATCCTACACGTGGTTGGGGAAATAGGGCCCACAAAGTCAATTTCCCACTTTTCAAATGGATCTACACTAACAATAGGTCTTAATGGAATTTCATCTCTCCACCCTAGTTTACCAAGGTGCCGAGAAATGATCACAGGAGCCTGCAATATTCAATACAATCCTTATAAACTGTTTCCCACAAAGGCCTCGAAAAGAGGATCTTACACGGGTTACATTTCATGGCATAGTGACCTCCTGCAATGCCACCATGAGCTTCCTCCATGATTGCAACATGTTCATGCTCTAGTACACATTGGCGCAAGACCTCATCTCAACCTAGTTTGTACAGGTCTACTTCTATCAATATATAGGGCATGAAGCGTATAGCTAACTAATTTTTCTCCAAGGTCTTCATTCCTTCTAGCACCACACCTATCCATAGGAAAATAACAATGTCCTCTAAGTCGAGGGTGCACTTTAAATAATTGTTCATTTGGCATCATGTCCTCGATGCTTTGCATGTACTCTTCTGAGTTAATCTCGATAGATATTCAGTCTCAAATTTCTTGTACCGATTTTACTACAACCAAAAATTTGAACTCGTGAAACATCAAAATCCATCGGCATATACGCTCTTACAAAAAAAGTTAATTCACCAAGTACTTGAGTGCCATATGATCCATGTAAAAGACAAATGGAGCATCCAACAAGTATTTCCTAGAATTTTACATTACAGATAATTGAAAATGCCTCACGTTCCATGGTAGTATAATTTCATTCTCGATGGAGTCAACTTACTACTATAAAAACACAAGATATGGTTAACAATACCCTATCTAAGTTATGCCAACACTGATCCTATCGCCATACCTGATGTATCAACATGCACATGGAAAGGGCTATTCTAAGTGGGAAAGTGTAAAATAGGTGTGGTGGTAAGCTTCTCCTTTAATGTGTCAAATGCCACCTGATGTACCTCTCCCTAATAGAACTTACTTTTATGTTTCAATAACTCTGCTAGGGACATGGAAATCTGGGCATATCCCTTGATGAATATCCTATAGTACCCTATATTCCCTAGGAATCAACACACCATTCTTTGACTGGTAGGTGCCTACAATCCTAATATAACAGTAAATTTTTCAGGGTCTACCAATAAGCTGTATTTGTAAATAATGTGTCCCAACAACGTGCCAAAAGGAGTGGAAAAACACATTTCTTAATATTCAGGAGATGCTCAACTACCTGCATCTCTCAAACATCAACTATAGATTGTCACAATGATATTTGACTAACCCATACACCGTCCAGTCATCTAGGTAAACTTAAAGAAATTTATGGATGAAGTCTTGAAAGGCATGCATAACAATGAATGAAAATACAACAGAATGTTCTTCAATCCAAAAGGCATGACCGTATAAGCAAAACTTCCCCATTCAGTGGTGAAATTTGTTTTCTCCTAGTCTTCCTTTGCAATTCTCACCTGGTGATAACTCAAGAATCCATCTATAAAAGAATAGATCTCTTGCCCAACTACACCTTCCATAATCTCTTTAGTAAATGGGGTTGGGAAAGGATCTATGACACATGCAACATTGAGATCCCTATAGTCTACACATATCCTTATTCTTCCATCCTTTTTGATACTAATGACCATGGGGCTTACCCACTCAGATTCCTCAATAGCCTCAATGATCCTAGATTCTATCATCTTGTCAATTTCCTCCTTAACCTTTACGCACAAATTTGGGTTCATTCTGTAGGGTCATTTCCTAATGGGGCATGCACCTTCTTTCAACTTGATCCACATTTCACCCAATGAAGGATGAACCCCTTTTAACTCATGGTACCCACATGGGAAAAAGTATTAGAAATCACATAGTAGTTCAACCACTTTTGAAACCTCCTGGTCTATCCAGTAGTCTCCAATAACAACTTCCTTAGGCTCTACTTCGTACCAATGTTAACCTTCTTTATTTTCAAGGGTTCATGGTAGGCACATGCTTTCTCATCTACCTTATCCAAGATCTCGTGTGTTCCTTCTGAATGCTTAACATGCAAATTATCCATCTCCTTGCCATCCACCAGGTACACCAACTTACCCTTTTATTTCTCCATGTAGGTGTGCTCAAGTTGTACTTCTTCTTCCACTTCCTCTTTTGGATCTTCTTCTATAAATTGTGCCACCAACTTAGGTTCTAATATCAACTCCAATATTCGGTCTTGGACATGGTACAATCTCCTAAGGTAAGGTTATTGACTACCTATAACACCTCATTCACCAATTTCTTAGGGGATTGGTACTCAAAATTTTGGATGATATCCACTATCATCTCCTACCAATTCCTTGTCTGACGACGTAACTCCGAATGTATTTACCAGGTGTGTATATCACCCTGCAAGGTGGGATAAAACTTGTGCACCCATAGGGAAGGAGGTAAATCTTATGTGCCTTCCATCTAAGTCTTCTCACACTCAATAACATGGCATGAGGTGGATCCATTCCCATCATAGTCACAAATTTGAGATGCTACGTTTCTTCAGAGAAAACTTACAAAGAGGGTGATTCTCAACTCATGCCATTCTAAAATATTGTCTTGATGGGTCACCCACAAAAATTCCAGTGTTCTAGGTAGGGTATAGGTAAGCATATTCCTTCTCTCTACTTGATACTTACACTAGATCTCCATTTCATGTAGAAAGACATCAATTTTCCCTCACTAGTGTATCATGACACTTACCTTCCTCTTAAGTGCCTAACTGAATGCACTCTGAAAAATCGAGTCCCATTATCATTTAGATGACTTCTAACCAACTCGTATGTCCCATGTGCTTTATTTTCACAAGAGACACTAGTTTTATCGGTCATAGATCGTGCATCATCCCACCGAATGACCCCTTCCTTCAATGGTGTGAACATATATCTTGTATAAGTCTTCTTCACCCAATGGTTCCACATAAGGCATATACTATCCATTAGTCAATGGAATGATCACATGCTCCTCCTTGTTCTCAAAATTGATGTAGCCCTTATTGAAACGTAGGTAACCATTATTTTCATAACACCAAGGGCACCCAAATATTTCTAGGAAACTATGAGCCTCAACAAGCTATAGAAACTCAAAATATTGAGTAAAAATTTCCCCTTGAATAGTTATAGATGCAACCTTCAACACTTCTAGAGGTCAAGTGGCCTTTGTCATGTTAGCCATGTACAACACATTCGAAGATGGATGTAATAGGGGCATACCCATTTGATTCCATGCATATAGAGTAAGGACATTGACCTCTCACGAATTTGTTTCAATCAATATATTACTTAGGAGACACCCATCAACAACTCGCATTCACCGTGATCTCCTTATCATAATTAATGCTATGAGGAGGTAGGTTAACATGTAGGAATTATCTCTCACACTCTCCTCCAATGCGTGGTACCATTTCTCTCATCCATTATCCCAACAAAGGGATAATGGTCTCCTACCGCAGTATGTGACACACTTCCCTAACCTCATCTATACCTGTTGAGGAACCTCAACAATCTTCTTCTACCCTAACTTACATGATTTCTCCTTTAGACACTATATTTCTCCTTGCAAACTCCTAATCACCTCCATGGTTTGTTGGTACACCTCCTTCTGGTGGGTAGGATCAGGATATTTCCCATGTAACAATTCTTCTCTTGTGATAAGAGGCCTCTTCTTTGGTACCTCTCGGGTGTGTGCAACCTCAGTGCGTGTAGTGACCAAAATAAGTTCTAGCTCGAGTTAAGCACTACCCTCGGCATCCATTGTGGGTTAGTCCTCTTTACACTCACCATCCCCATGCCTTTGTCCTTATTTTGGTTCTTTCTCATGTGGTCATACAACTTTAGGCATTCCTTATACTTGTTTTTCTTCCCAAACCATGAGCAACAGAACAAATCGGGGCACTCATGCTTGTAGTGTTCACCAATCCACAATTGTAATAGGTCCCATGGGGAAAGTCACCTCTTCCTCTACGACCATTACAACCTCTGAAGCCTCTATGAAAACCACTTTCTTGACCTCCTTAATCTATGCACCCTCATATTGATGATCCTCAACCTTAGAACTATTCCCAATGTTGGTCTAGTGCACACCGAGATCAATGGCGTCATGTATTTTGTCTATCATCATTTGTATCATGAGTAGTGGATGTATAAATTTTACAATAATATGACACATTCTTATGGATTACGCATTGCAACAATGGGCATCTACTTACATTATGATATCTATGGAAATTTTCACAATCCATTGACATGGCGTGCATTGTATTTTGTGGGAAACTATCCTTCATGTGCCCCTCCACTTCACAATCATGCACCAAAGTCCACCTCATGTTTCATGTGTCGAATTCACGATAATTTCTCAAGTTTTTTAGCCATGAAAGCAATATGAGCTTCCAACACTCCCCACAACCTCAAGGCTTCACACGGATCTATGAAATTTTTGTGTGAAAGGTCTCACCTAAAGAGTGTGATCAAGCCCCTGAAAAACCATTGTGCATGATGGGACAGAGGATGGATATAATAGGATAAATTTGACAGGAGGGTCTTAAAATGCGTGTCATAATTCCACATGCTCTCTGCCATACCTTCCTAGATTTACTTCAACATGCCGATGCTATTACTGTTTGAACTCAGGAATGTGGAACTCTACCAAGAAGTCATCACACAACATGGTATAATCCACCAACATCTGATGGGGTCATACTTCAGTACCACCTATACGTGTACCCTTGCAATCTGATTAAAAATTGAATTACTTTCCATTATGGGGCGGTGATGCCCTTCTAGCACCATAGCAACTCACACTTTTGTACATGCTCCATGACATCTTAAACACCCTTGTAGTCGGGTAGATGTAGAGACATCTCGTAAAACACCTTTTGATGGTTTTTTGGAACTTTCCCATGAATTTTAGGACCTTGATTCCCTCTTGTATTGCCTCCACCACTAGACCCACTAGTTCCACTAGATCCTATGCCCGTAGATCCACCTGATCCACCTCATGTAACAAGTAAGGGTCCTAAAGTAGTTACACTCTAAGTACCCACTATTGTGCTAAAATTCACACCAAAAGTTGGTGATCTTGAATCACTCCAAGATGTGTTTCCTATGCCACTTCCGATGTGATACCAAAAATTTGTGTACCCATACTTCACCGAATTGATGTGCTAAGAAAAATACCTCCAAACACCAGAAATGTCTGTGGCCATAGATGGGTGTAATGTAAAATGATATCTACCTGATGCTACTTTGCTCACTAACACCAACTGAACTAGAAATACTTGTCTCAGATACTAGAAAACTAAGCACCAGGGTTTGGTCACTAGGTGGGATAAGATGCATGCCTACGGATCTCCTCCTTTCTCCATAAAATAAAATCTCACTAGAAGTCGAGGGATTGCCTCTCCAAAGACTTTCCAAGATGGGGCAAAGATAGACTACTCAGGTCCCATGCCCTCCACGCTAACCTCAAATCCTTCCCATAACATCTCGCCTCCATTAGTCCATCACACCGATAACTTCATGTTATCTCACTAACTTTATTTCTCTCGCTTCATTATACTTGAGTCATCTCTCCTCTCTCTCTTCTTCTATCACAATGTCCACAATCTCCACCACACCAACTTCCATGCCCCATTCCTAGCAATATTTTAGCTAACCATAAGAAATTATTCAAAACTCAAAGTAATAATCAAGATCTTGATAGCTAATGGTATAACACACAAGAATGATCCTCTTGACTCCCTTAAGAATTCAAACTTAGCAATCTCTCGAGAAATAATATGTAGAGATTGCATATTCCAAGTATAGCTAGTCAACACACCTCTCCACCAATGATCAACAACATGAGTCTAGGTCATATCAACATCCTACAACTACTAATATTCCTCCTGGGTCCAAACACAAGGTCTATATTACCAACTCATCCTTGATGCATATGCTGAGAGCCATTCATACAACTCTATAAGGAAACAACAAAATAATGTCTCATAGAGCTCATGATATAGGTTTTTCTCCACCCATTTATGTGCATAAAACTCAAATCCAGTGTTGAATATACGAGAAAACTCATCCTCCATGTTTTAAAGCCAAGTTTACACCTGTCCAAGGTTAGGCATTCTGTCATCCCTCACCATTATAGTAACAACTTCAAAAGAGGTCCTGAAAATGGAACCAAAATGTAGTCTCATTTACCTCTTACCCTTTAATATATATTTTAACCCCAAGCATGCCAACCTATCACCCAAGTGTTGGGTGCTCACCCGAGAACACCCGGTGTCGAGCCCCTCCTTTATGTGAGCCTTGTGAGAATGCTTCACCATTAATGGAAGAATGGTTTACTGAAACAAAAACATGCATGTAATCTAATACAGAGGTAGTAGAACTAGTTCTAAGAACAAATACATCGGAGATAAACTTAAACATTACAACAAGTATAATAGAATCAGATTTGAACCATAAATAACATGAAAACACACTAGGGTTTGGTCTATAAACATAGATATTTGGAACAGAGCCTCATATATTGATTATAATCATTTACAATAGCCATATTACATCAAAAAGGGTCATATCAGACCATATACATCAAGGAATAACATCCCAACCCTAAAAAACTACTCTACATAGAGAACCCTAACTATATTCTTCCATTTCAGCTATGGTTTTAGACCCAAGCACCTACATCTATGCATAACATCATCCTTTCCTAGCCTCTCTCTAGCACTAAAAGCAACAATAACAACCTACAACAACAATGGTAGCTCCCAACATCACAACCCACAACATTCTTGCAGCTTTATTGGCTTTGAAACCTCCCTCTATTTAGGCCCAAACACTCCTTTAAATAGAATCTAGATCCTTCCTTCACCGTCATAGTTTTACCCATGAGTAGATCACATGCCAGGTGGAAATGTGGTCCTCCATGATCGAGTGCTATGCCAACTTGCAAAAGCCTCCACTAACTATAATGATCCTCCTTTGGAATATTCCCTTCATGGAATATTATTTCCTTGAGCTCCAAGACTCTAGGCTGACACCTTATCCACTCATCATGCCTACTCGATCCTTCACGTGTTTTTCCTATGATGCCACCTTAGAAATGTAGCTAAGTCCCCAAACCCTTTCTTTCTTCTCGTGCACCTTTCCTTGAGCACTTTTCTACCTTACTTGTCCCTACGTGCACGTGCTCTTCCTCTACCTTGGGACTTAGTCAATTCCACGGTCTAATACCTTCTCTTTTGGTTTTTGTTTCTTCCTCTTCACTGTTATTATTTTGCCAAGTTTTACTTTTCCTTCATGTGGATATTTTCACCTTTTTGTATGGTCCACGTTTTGAGAAATTAATTGGAAACTAGGCTATATTTATTGAAAGTGAATCGGTTTTAGATATCTTAGTGAAATTCATAATTATCTTGTGTCAAAATGCTCCAAATTTCACCATTAGAGAATCCCTAGTTTTTCCCTAGACCATCCAGGGAATTGAACTGATGTTACTTCATTCTTTGAGGAAAATCAACCATGCACAACTCTTGAGTAATGCTTTGTAGGTTTCTAAACTTCTTCTAATTCCTCATATTCATTACACTAAACCAAATTACCATTAATTCCTAGTGCTTTGCATGTTTCCCATGACTCTGATTGGATAATGCTTTGTGGGTTTATGAAACTTCACTACTTCTTAGTGTTTTGTAGACATTTGGCTACTTACTACTTCCCTTGTGTTATGTGCTAACCCACTCGTTACTTAAGACTTATGCTTTGTAGATTTTTGAAAGACCATTACTTACCATGATTTGCAATGTTCCAAGATACTATTACTCCTGCCTTCTTTGTGTGAAACTGTACCATCATTACTTACACAAATTTTCAAGCAAGAACATCCTGAAGGCCATAATACACTATAAAACAAGATGTTTTACTAGCTCACTTGTTGTAAGCTTAGAAACACACTTCTAAAAGTTTTTTTATCAATTGAAGTCACTTTGCTTAACTTGATTTCTACATGTCAAGAAAGGATTTTTACTAATATTATAGTAGTAAGAAGCAAAAAAATGTCGAGGAAAGAGAGGGATCACCTGAAGCGAGGGAAAAGTAATCAAAAGTTGAAGAAGTTTCCTTTATTCAAGAAGACCCTAATCTTTTGATTGTAGGAACTTATAAGACTAGGAAGGGAAAAGGAAAAACTAGATCTAGGTATGTTAGTGAAGCACAAGGGGGTAAAATGAAGTATGAATATAAAGGTTATACTAGTTGAATATTTTGTTTCATCTAAGCTTGTTGAGATCAGTGACACAGATATGGGGAATATGTCCAAAGTTGAGCTCATAGAAAGATCTAAGGCTATAAGGTAGAAACCTCTCATGTAAGCTCTGATTAATAGTGGATTGATATAGGAAGATGCATTTACTAGTGCTACTTAGTAACTTGAATTTTTACTGGAATGTGCTAAGTATTATGATCCTCTAACAAGGTCAGTCAAGGATACCTTAGGCAACCTAGTGGTGAGACTTGACACTCAATTTTTCAACTATATCTTAAAGTTCCCCACAAAGGAAAAGGTGTTGGATGTAGATATGCAGGAGGCCATTAATAAATGGGAAGATAATCTAGGTGAATGTATTAGAATCATGAATCTCAACTATTTTAAGAAATCTAAGCAACCTTCAAGGTTTCCTAAAAATATTATGAGGTTAGATCTTGTTCGGGAGCAAGATGACATGACTTAGTTATTATGTAAAATTAATGGAGAAAAGAATGCTAAGAATTTCTTCACTTGGATGTATTATTTCATTAGAACAATTGATACTATCAAGACTAGTACATTAATTAATTGGGCTAAGTTGATAAGTTTCAATATTGATCATCAGCTAAAGGATGTTAGTCAAACTTTCAATTTTAAGATGACCTCTTATTTGGTGTACACTATAGAAAAAATGGAAACTTTTATAGGTTGCATCAGAGAGAATTTTTGCTTCAAAACTTGTCTATGAGTATTACCCTCAGTTGGTATTAACAGAATATTATAAGAAATACATGAAAGTAAATGATTTCTTCTTCTATGACATTATTTTCCATCTCAATACTAAGGTAAAAGAAAAAAGAGTAACTGATGCAACATGGAACATAATTACTCAATATGGATGTATCTTCATTCAATTCTCTTATTTCACTTATCTTAGAGTCTATGGTTTCTCAGGTAAACCACTCAAGCTCCCTAGATATCCTAATGATAAGTGGATACTGTTAGAACTATGCAGACAACTAGTGGAGCTACATGACCTACAATCAACACTTCATAGACAAGTTGTTATCTTCCCAATTGTCATTGGCTATTATCATTTTTCTAACATACATAAGGCTCAGAATGTTTCAAAAGATATGTTTCATCGTTGTAAACAACAAGACAATGAAGCTAACTAAAAATTTGACTTGAAGAATATTACACAAAGGAAAGTCTTCTTAGACTACATGCATCTTCCAGAAATAGAATATTTTTAGATAGATTGTCGAATGAATTCAAATTCATAAGGAGAGATTATAATAGGATGACAATACAACATATTACTAGTTTTTCTTGGAAAATATTCCCAAGGATCTCCCAGATAATGGGAATGTGATTTATGCTTCCTATTATCATATGGGATGAGATAATGCTCCACTCCCATAATAAAATTGAGGATAGAACATCAAGGGTCTTAGTTTACACCTCAAATTGGCTCCTTGATAGAGGTTATTGTCTTGAAGAATCAATAATGAAGAAACTAAGTGAAAAGAGTAAAAATGGAAATAAGGATTGGGTGAAAGTAGTAAGGGGTCTAAACCAACCAAGAAGCATAGAAAAAAATGCCCATCATTTAAGCAAACATCTACTCTTAAAATCTCTCCAAGTAAATCTTTTTAGTCATCAACATAGGTTGTATCTTCATCCTTTGATGTCCCATCCATACAAATTCCTTCTACACAAGAAGGGGTTATCATGCCACCCTTGAAGCCTTCCATATTAATTCTCCCCTCAATAAGGGTAGATAATACTTCTCCTCATCCCCCTACTTTCTCCCAAACAATAAATCACCCTCCTCCACCATCACATGATTAATATAGCACTCAACATGAGGAGGGATATGATACTACAATGGAGATAACTTCACTTCATGAAGTATCACAATCACAAGAGAAAGGTAAAGCTTCAATTGAAATTGGAGAAATAAGAGAAGGAGAAATTGAGAAATAAATCAAAGAGCACACTCATTTAGAGACCATGTAGGAGCCCCTTTCACCAACAGGGTTAGAAGGTAAAATAAGTTGAATTAGATTCTTGTATCAAAACTGTTGAAGAGAAGGAGATTGAAAATTAGTTGGTGATACAAAAGATGGATAAAATATAAAATGAGTTGTTACAAAGTGCTATAGCTGAAGCACCAAACACAACAAGAATTAGTTATGCACTCTACCAAAGTTGTGACCAATCAAGAGATAGTGGTCCATTCAGTACTACTACGGTGTCTTCAGGGAAATATTTCTCATCATAGTTAGCTTTGAGACCCCCCAAGTGCCAAAGAGATTATAAATCTAGAGGAGATGGATTTATAGTTGCTTAAGAGTATTGATAAAAGAGAAAGAAATCTAAGGCTGTAAAAGTTACTTCTAAGATGATAATTGAGTCATCAGGATAGAAATTTTCTGAAGTGTCCACCGCATCAATGAGAAAGCACAAAGGATAATTAATAGAGGAGGTTTTCACTGTGACAAGAGTGCCTCTGGGTGAAGTAACTACTTGAAGGGCTTAAGTAGGATACTCGATCATGATTGATTCTCTCTTCCTTAAGCTTGATGAAGAAAAGGATGAGAAAGCTAAGTTGAAGGAAAAATATCTAAGTTGTGTGAGATTATTGTGAAGGTTGCTAAGACTCCCTCTCAATCTATGCTATTAGGGGAGAAGGTCAATCCCTAAGTCATCACAATAATGGAAGAAATAGGTGACAAGGAAAAAGCCATGGATGAATAGATATCAATGATCTCTAAAGTGACTAAGGAATAATATGATGTTTTAATCAAGATGAAAGATTGCCAAGATATATGGGATAAATTAAAGAGTATAAGAATAGAAGTTAAAAATGAGTGTGGAATTACAGAACTTAAATTACGAGTCTCAAAGAAATAAGTTCACTACCAAAAACATGCTAATTGAAGAGAAAATTGTACTGAGAAGGCTTAATAAATAAGGGTAAACAAAAATATAAACGAGTCTCTCTTCCGTAAGAACGTACTTAATGGAATGATGGAAGAGATGAAGATACTAGAAGGAAAGTTAGAGGAAGCTAAGGATGAGCTTGGTGATTACATTTATGATGTCACAAAATATAATGCTGTCAAGATACCAAAAGATATGGAAGAATTCCTTCAGCATTTTCAACAAGAAATTGATAATACTATTACTCCCTTCACCTATGATTCAATGGAAAAATTGTCAAAGCTTCACTAGGATGTCAATTATCTTACATCTAGTATAGGGACAATAAGAGGTTATGGAAACATCTTGGTG
Organism: Taxus wallichiana var. yunnanensis; assembly: GCA_018340775.1. Classification (NCBI taxonomy): domain Eukaryota; kingdom Viridiplantae; phylum Streptophyta; class Pinopsida; order Cupressales; family Taxaceae; genus Taxus; species Taxus wallichiana. The sequence continues at coordinate 67,671,706 of CM031239.1, read as the reverse complement.
ATGGAGTTACTCAAATTTGAAATAGAAATGCAATCCATTGCTAAAGCTGATGTAAAGGTAATAAAATATACGTTGGACCAGTATGCTAAGTATCAGGGTAAGAACAAGGTTGAGAATGAAGAGGAAGGCGAAACTGAAACTGAAGTCCTTGATTTGGAATAGCTCCTTGTCTTCTTCTTCTTCTTTTTCTTCTTATTATTATTATTTCTTTCTTCTCCTCTTTCTCATGATTTAAAAATGTAATAAAGTAATGAAAATCCATTGTAAAACTTAAGTAATTTGGTTTAATACCATTAATTCAAGTTTTTGAAAAATTAGTTACTTACAAATATGTGGCATCACATGAGAGGTAGATGAAGTTAGTTAGGAGTGAGAAGCATTCCAATGTCATACATGCGAAACAATAAGAACTTCAAGGAGGGGAATCCTAAACCTTTTCTGTTTTGTAGTAAGACACATGTTAAAATATAATGAATGAATCTTACTTGTATTTTATTTCTAGAGGCTATAAATGACAAGAGAGGCCTACAAGCTAAGGGATCATAAATGTTTTGTCATAAATCTATTATACTTCGAGCATTGTTATTTAAAAATTTGTGTTGGGATATTTACATGGTCATCTTATAAACTACTAAAAATTGAATAAGAAGAAGGAATATTTTGTGGAACTTCATGTATTATAAAGTATTACTATGTGCATTGTAATAGTTAATGGTAAACTTTGTTTTATCTTGAATTTTCATTTGAACACATTTCTTTTTATTTGCTGAAAATCATTAAAATCATCGAGTATTTATTTATTTCGTGTGGCTGTAGCAAGCTTTGTAATCTACTTGTTATGAAGCACATTTATTTTATATATTTTCTACTATCCTCCCACATGCCTTTCCATTTCTATTTACCACCACTTTCCCCACACAACTACTTACTTGCTGCAAAATTGTTTGGCTATGGTTCATGAGCCCTATAATTAAAGTAATACCCAAAATATAAATTAATAGGCTGTAGAATAAATAAATACATCACATGGGAGCTTCACTATTAAATGAAGGGGATTTATCCCATGACTTCCTAGGTTTGTGTATCTAACCATGCATAAAATCTAGCCAACATTTATGAAATTTTAGAGAGTGGATATTTTATAACGAGTGTGATAGAGAACATACTAGTAGGATTTGATGGATTGATCATGGTAATATTGACGATATGAGGTCTGATATAATTATTGAAGTGTAGTGTATTAGAATAAAATGTAGCATGATAATCATGATCAGAGATTATAATGAGTGGTGGAGATGCATCAGCATTAGAAACAAGAAAATCAAGAGGCCCCAATAAAGGAGGAGGAACAACATGATATGTATGATTAGCATAAGAATCAACAATTTGCTTGTCATGCTTAGGCAATGGATCTTTGAATATTTTGAGCTTTTGGTTTTCATTGACTAGATTAGATGTTGAAGGTACAAGGAGTTTGATTGCATTGTTGTTGATAATATCTTGAATGAGATTCTTAAGTTTGAAACATAAACAAGTTGAATGCCCAACACATTAATGATAATAACATTTGGAAATTTCATCGTAATTACAACCATGAGGGTGATATGGACTAAGATTGAGTGGTGGTGGAAGCATAATAATATTTATTTCAATAATTTTTGGCAATAAGAAACGGGAGGTTAATACAAATTTGTGAATGTATGCTTTGTAGGTTCTTTATTGAAGCTTTTCAGGAGTAGAGACAACATTAACAATAGTTTTTATTTCACTGGGCTTAGGATATGGCTTGAAAGTAGATTTTCCTTGAAACTGATTAGAGGATGATGAAGCATGATCATGATATTTGAGATTTCTTATAGATAAAAGTTTTCTTTCAAGTAACTTAAGTGTATGACATACCTGATCAAATGATGGAGAGGTTTCAAAGATAACACTCACTTGGAGAGGAGATAAGATACTTTGAAAAAAATATCTTGTAATTCGAATCAACAAGAACATTGGTCATATTAGCTAGTTTGTTCTTATAGCATAATACATAATTAGTTAGATGCTCATTAGATCCTTGTTTGATTTGGGAAATTTGAGCATATGATATTTTAGAACTGATATTGATTGAAAATGTGCAAGAAAACATTAGATAAATACATAAACGATGTTACCGAATGAGCAAGTAGATCATAAAACCAACACATACATACATAATATCGTAGATTTTTAGGAAAGAGATTTTCTAGTAAGGTATGATCATCCACATAATCAAGACATTCTAAATGAAAATATATAAGATTATCTTGAAGTCCACCATGTCCATTGAAAGTGGGAAGCTTAGGGGAAATTTTTTTGAGGAAGTGCATAAGTGGAAGTGGTGGGTGTGAAGGAGTAATGTGGAATCAAGAGATGGAGATGCATACAAAGTAGCCTACTAAAGTTGACGGATTTGAAATTGGAGATCCTGATAGAGAGAGGCTAGGTCTTGATTGCTGGAAGAAGAGACTTTCCGCATGTGGGAAGTGACAGGGAGTAAAATTATTAGTAGGAGTAGGTAGAGAAACGTGAACATTGAAAGTAGGTGGAATGGTTGAACTAGGAGGTTGAATAAGAGTAGATATAGATCTTGTGGATGTTTAACAAGATGATTATTGAGCTCATGAAGGTATTCATCATTAAAGGGCTCATAAGTTTGAGCCATGATAAAAATATTGCATTAATGCATATAAGCAAGGTTGGGTCCGAATAGATGGGTTCACAAAATGAGTTAACAAAAAAACTTTATGTTAAACCCTAATTGTAGAGTAATTAAATGTAAACTTTGATATACAACTGGTAGATACAATTTAACTCAAGCAATAAGATAATGTAATATGAAAACCTAAGTAAAGGAGAGAGAAGAAATGACTAGGCTGATTTATGCTTTCTTGGAATTGATCTAGATTGGGGAAATTGATGAACAGAAAGGGAAGATCATCGTAACTATGCACTATAAAATTTGGGACTATCGATAAGGAAGGACCAGGGCACTTAGACTAGGGTGAGGGTGTTTAAGTGTTAGAGACATCTATTAGGTGCACGCGATTCGTATAAGAGCTCAAAATCTAATTTTTGAAGTGTCACAAGAATATCAATATTATTCATTGTTTTTTACTTGTGTGTTGCACCTTGATCAATCGATATACCTATAACCTGAAAAAGAGATGCTCCCATGTAAAACCCAAAAACCGCATCAAACCTAAAAAGAAAGATGTAATACGGGGATTCAGATGACCCCGATAGTCACCTAAGTGAGTGAACTTATAATCGAGCACTTTGCACTACATCTCAGACTCCATGTAGTTCTTGTGAGTGTGTGAAATTGTGCCCTAGGAATACCTTGTGAAATATGCACTAGATAATATGCTAGATTTTCTAGATATATGCGAATGTGTGTATGGAAGAGGATAAAATTCCTCTTCCTATGTAGTGTATATATAAAATGTATTCCCTTGTCCCTTATATGGATGTTATATGGATGCCTTTGAGTCCTTTGGATGACATTGGATGTAATCTTAGATGATAGTAGTAATGCTTAGATCTTGGTCCATTATTTAAAACACATAACTATGCATTTATATGATTATCTTGTTTGAATTTCATAATTGACAACCGGAAGGCCAACCCGTAAGTGAAAAAGATTCTCAAAAGATAAAAGAGACCTAAAACGAGTGAGTGAGATAAGAAAGGGTTAGGGATACACGAGGGGACATGAACACCTAGGAACTACATCACTGAAAGGGTAATGGTGTTTGAAGCCACAAAATATAAATAATTGAAATCTTGATCGAGTTGTAGGGTGTGTAAGACCAAATAGAAAATAAGAAACATAGACAAAATACTAAAGATAGTTGTCAATTACTAGTTTTCTCGCTTAAGAATCATGTAGATGATAATATGATTTTAGGACTTCGAAATGTACTTAAGTGTGTATAATGCCTGCAATAGACACATGTTATTTTTAGTAAGTGAACTACGGGGTTAGACTATGACAAAAGGTATTGAAATTATAGGTTTTATTCTAGGATTCCTTGCTCCAAATTTTGGATGATCCCTTTGTTGGTCCTCGATTATAAACCCCCTAGTGGGCTAACAACATTATATGGGAAGAGGGATGCTTGGTTGGTTTAAAACCAAGTGGTATGTGTCCTTTTGTAGTTGGGGAGGGGTCTACAAATTTATTTGGGATCAATCCTTGAGGTGATTGAGGGGCACGTACAAAGGGGATGGCCTCATCCTACTACTTTTGGTCCTACCTTAAACCAGGGTGAGAGAACCCATAGGGTAACCTAAATGTAGAGGGGGAGATAAATTATTTGTTCCTCTTGATATGTTTTAATGATGGATCAATCTGGGATAAGCATGGCCATGAATACAACACTCACTCTCACGAGTTGTCACAAAATATGTTGCATATGCTTAATGTACTAGACACATGTTACTATAGACAACAAAGTTTGGTTGCTCTTGCATTCTCTTGATAGTAGAATTAAGGATAAAAGGCACCTTCAGTGATATTTAGAGAAAAAAGTAGTAAATGGAAGTTAGTATGGGGTGGGATCAATTATGGTAGTTGTAACTTCACAAAGGGGGATTTATATGATGAAAAATTCCTTGTATCAAAGCATTTAACACTTACTAAAACAGCCTACTATTCTAGAAAGTACATAACACTTGATTAAGTAGTGACAGTTTCTCCAAAGGAAGATTTGCATTCATTGATACTCAATAGATGTAAATTTCCAACACAATCTCTAAAATACTCAACACAAAAGCTTGTGTAAATATTCTAATAAAGTATTTATTGCTTCTACTCTAGTATGCCTAAGATACACTCAAAGGCTAATAAAAATCACTTTGACAAAATGGCTACAGTAAATATTTTAGAATTATGTCTAATATTACAGATTAAATGCTCACACCATAATATTTAATTAATGACCAAAGCAAAACCATTAAGGACTAATCTAGTGTACTACACAGAGAAGTAATAAGCATAAAATTGTAGTAGAAAATATAACTCATCAATCAACAATTCAACATATAGAACCCAGAACATAGAAATCAAAGCTCATAAGCAAACATATTTCATTTAGATCTTGAATTTCTTAACAAGGGAACATAAATAAAATGATCTCAATGTTTTTCAATGGTTGTACATTATAACCACCTTGACATAGAAGTTTGGGAAACCAAAATCCATATGCATTTCATAAAATAAACATGCAGTCTTACAATTGTATCTCTCAACATTTTCAGAAATATAAAAATTTAACCCCCTTAATATGAGGACAAGCCCCCATATTTATACAAATTTGGTGTATTCTTACAATTCAATTTTCCCCCAAAATAGTAAGTGAATCTCCTCCTTGTTCATAAAGAAATATCTTTCATCGATAGGGAATGTACTTTCTCTTACTTGAAAATATCTAATTTTATGTTAGTATTTTGTGATTGATTCCATACCTTCATTGCCACATGAGAAAAATAGTTAGTTGATATTGCTAGGTGATCTTGTGTCCTTTTTTTATATTTTCTCCCAAAAAAATTCCATTAATTTTTGAATCAAATGATGCTAAATTTAAGTGCTTGAGGAGACCTTTCTAACAAGACTGATTTTACATGATTTGGAGCTTTGGAGAAAATGTTATGGACATTTGAATTTTGCATGTCAGGATGAATAGGAGAGTGGAACGTGATATCATTTGATTGGTTGTGGGAATCATCTTTATCTACATGTGCATTGATTTTTCTTTGATTTTATGTCTTATGTGACTTTTCATGCAGGTATATTTCATTATGAAATGTGAACCAATAAGAAAATACTCTGCACCTTCACCTTCTCGGACTATTCTCTTACTTGTACTTCCACTTGCAAAATATGAGCCAATGAGAAAGATCCATAAATCTTTGCGGTGTCGAATATTTGATAACCTTGATTGATCACCACGAAACATGACCCAATGAGAAATCTCCACGCCCCTCGCAATGTTAGTCTATTTAAGAACCTTGGTGACTGATTGTCATGAAACATGAGCTAATAAGGAATCTCTACGCTTACTTTGTAATTCACTTTCATTTACAAAACCTTTTTAGAGTGTGAATCATAAACCAATGAGAAATCTCCATGCTAATTTTTATTTCATAATTTTGGGATCTCTTGTTTTCGTGTTTACCTTTTATTGGTTACTGAGGGTTAGACCTTTACATCACAACTTCTATCTCAAGTGAATTCATTTATTTCTTCATAGAAATGTTGCCACATATCCCGTCTGGACCAGCTTAGACCACCCAAACCCAAATCCTTATGAAACTCGGGCATTTTGCATACTTGAGGTCGGTCGGTCGCTGCCCATCCGATCACCCCGTGTCGAATGGTCATGCGAGCCTATTGTCCAAATTTATCATTCATTAATGTGAATAAATGCATTAGATACTAAAGAAATTAACAAATCAGAAATGATAGAGGGTTTAGGTTGCCTCGGATATTTGATGTTTGATACGGGTGTTCAATGATGGATTCTTCATTGCCAAAACCTTAAATAAGATTGGAAATGATTTTTATTAGAAAAATAGATGTGGGGACTGACGAAAAAATGCCGGTTCCAATAAGTAGTTAAATTCCTTGGCATATGTCAAACCCTGTTTATTAGATAAAAGGATTTAAAAGCAAAGGTGTGAAGAAAAAAACTATCACCGAATCTAAAAATGACATAAATTGATCTAAAGATATTTAGATGACAATAACTACAAAATATGTGTTACCTGGTTTGGGTCGATGATAACCTAGATTGTGTAAATGAAGGTCGAAAATGACACGGGAGGATGGATCTAGATCTCATAGATGAAATATATACACTTGAAAGGTATAAGATTAATCAAGGATGATAAGCATCTGTGCTCGTTGTAAAAGATTCTACAAGAGTGAACCGAAGGTAGAGAAGTAGGATAAATGACATAAATGAGGATTTGGACTAGTTTTTTTGATAGATAGGATCTTGGTCGACGAAGACTAGGGATGATTGGAGGTAAGCATGTACTTTAGAGAAATAAAAATTTGAGGATGAAAGGATGAAAATGTAAACTTACAAGAAAAAGAAGCTTTGGAATAAGGCTTCGTGTGTTTCCAAAGCTCCTATGTACTGCTGAAGATATTAAAAGCAAAACATATACAATAATATGATTAAGATAATGTGATAACGATAAGAAGATATCACGAACGATGATTGTGGGTGATGAAAACAAGTTGAAGGGATGTATAAGAGGTATATGGATGTATCAAAACTAGTCAGACATGAGGAAGGTTGCATGCATCTAATTTTTGGCTTGATTGATTGATTTTTAATTATCTGGTCATCATAATGGAAAGAAAACACTTGTTTTAAAGTGGGTTGACGATGACCAGTGGGTCAATGCCAATCAAAGGGAAATTTTATCCAATGGGCATGAATTTTGATTTAAGGCATTCTTTTGTCTACTTTTAAGGCTTGGCGAGTGCTTAAAAGAATTAGGCGGGATTATATGACTTGGGGATGAATTAGTCAGGTCATAAAAATAGATGGGATGAAAGATAGAAAAGAAAGGTGATTTATATGTAGGATACAAGAATCCTAATTAGAAGGTTTATTAGGGTTGTGAGGATTAATTAATTAACATCAATTAATTAATTAATAAATATTAATGTGGATGGGATAATTGGGCATGTAAAATATTAAGTGATTAATTAATTAATATGGCTTAATTAATTAATTTTCTGATTAGAGGTAAAAAAGGGTTGAGGGGACCCTACCCCATACAAAGTATTACCAGATATTTACAAAGTGGCCAAGGGATTTACCATTGTAGCCCAACCAAAATCCAGAAGCATCACTAACCAAACAGCCAAGAGAAACACCCAGAAAACCAAGAAGTAAAATAACTAACAACAGAGATACACATGAACTAACAACAAACAACAATTAACTAACAACAGAAATTAGAAACACCATTATCCACAAAACCATGTTTCTTCATCATTATTTTATCGATCCCCATTGTATTCATATAACCATTCCATTCTTTGACAAGGGTGGCGATAGTAGATTTCCAATACTTGTAGTTAGGCTCTGGTATCTCCACTTTAGGGCCTTTTCCTTCTTTTTCTTTTTCCTTTGCTAATTCCATAGAATGAATCATCTCTGCTAGGAGTTTTAGATGGTGGATGGTTATTTTAACATTGAGAATGTGGACATCATGAATCGGAGAATTATTTCTTTCATCTTCAACATTTCCTTTTCCATCGCCAGACTTCTTTCATTAGCATTTTTTAGTTGTTCACTAAGAACAATAGAAGATAAATTTTCCACTTTTTCTGTTAGTTCCCTCAGGTCCATGGACACCATACTGATATTATGTCTATTAATGTCAGTATCTAACCTATAATTCTCAAATCCTGAATGAAGGCATGTGATTTGACTACAGAGTCTTGGGCGGTAAACAATTTCTTTTGGGTAGTTTTAAGTGCATGTAGGATTTCAATGGCCTCCTCCGAGTTCTTTGAACGCTTGCCCTCAGAATTTTACAAAGTTTTCTCGCTCTCCATATGATCATTACTTTCCCCTTCAATGGATTCTTTATCCTTACTAGAATCAATGGGTCAAGATTCCTTCTTGGTTCTCACCCGATTCTAAGATAACTTCCACCTCTTCTACCATCTTTGGTGCCTCCTCCACCCTGCTTTGTTTCTTGACTCCACCTTGACCTAGGTTGGATCTAGTTCTTTTTGCCACAGGTTTACTAGTCAGATCCCCACTAAAACTTCCCTCCTTGGGCTCTAAACTTTCAGAAATCTTTCCTAGAGAGGAATTCTTAAGGGTAGTTGAAGCCCCAAATTTTTCATTTTTTCCCAAAAGGGGAGTTCCCAACTTGATAAGGGATTTGATGAGACCTTGGTGTAGTGGTAAGGTGAAGGTACCTTTCTCGACCATGGAAATAGATTTGGAAAGGGAAGTATACAAGAAGAAGGGGAAATTATAGGGCTTAGCATTACAGGACATGGTTCAACATTGGGAAGTGATATCCATATATCACTTTGTATCACCCTTCCAAGGTAATGTAGGCCATAATCAACTGAGCTATTTCTTCAAAAGGAGGGGGAAAATTTCCTCGAGCATAACCATTATGGAGAGAGATAAGAACACCCTTACCTTGCATAAAGCAGTCAATCTCTAGGTTATAGTCTGACTTTGGTTTGTATATACATCTTCCTTCCTGAGCTAAACCCATCACTTTGGCAATAAGCTTGGGGGTAATGGTGAAGGAGAAGTTTCCACCCGAACATGGCCTTCTTTCCAGGTTTTTGCCACAACTTCACTCAATTTTTCATCGAATCCATCAAATATGTTAAAGAAGGGTAACATCCCCACCTTTTCAAGCAAGATCTCACTTCTTTGGATATCTCCTATCTCTTGCTAGGTTCTGTTCACACTAAATCACCCCCATTCTTCTAAACATTTTCTTCTTTCTATTATGAGAATGGTTACCTTCCCCAATCTTATCGTCCCACTTCCAAAAATAAAAAATATCCAACCTTCCCTTGCTATGATTTGAAAGGAAATTTTGCACGAGTCCAGGAGTCATGAGAAAGTGATGTCACGAGCATGAGGATTTATTACCTCCTCATTTGTTGGTGTATTATTAGGGACTCCTTCCCTTTTCATGATGTCTTTAAATTTGGCTTGCATCTTGTTAAGATCCTCAACCACCTTAAGACCCCTTACGTCCACCCCCATATTGGCCATAAAATTTACGAGAGTGTTTCCTTCATGATACACATGTTGAAAGGATATAACCTCAAAAGAGGATAAAATAAGATTAGTTTTATTGATGAAGTCAACAACAAAAATGACAGGTTGGGATTTTCCTTTCAAACATGAGATGATATACAAAGAGTCCCCTTCCACTTTAAGGTGTTTTAAGCCTTTCTCCTTGGCTAACTTCACTCCCCAGAACATCGCATCACCTCTGCAACATTGTTTGATTGAAGGCCCAGGTCAAAGAAATAGGCAAGAAGAAATCTTCCTTGAGAATCACGAAAGACTCCTCCTCCCCTGCTTTCCCAGGATTACCTTTTGCTGCCCCATCAAAGTTGAGTTTAAAAAAACCTTCCCTAGGAGGATTCCACTTAATCCCAACATGAGGATTAGTCCTTTTAGGTTTGGGGTTGCCAATAATATTCCAATTCTTTAAAATGTATTGTTCATTGTCTAGGATTTCCATTTCATTTTTCCTAAGGATAGAAAAATTATTTCTAACAGCCTGTAGGAGATTGTTTATAGTCAACCTAATGGGAAGTTTCTTGTTTTTAAAGATCCATCTATTTATTTCTTTCCATATTTCCCACCGAGGTGACCTAAGTTCATCACCTAGATATTTTTAGCCCTTGACTAAAGAAAGGACATTTCCATTGATTCCGGAATCCTTGATCTCTTTAGGGATTACCTAGTAAACCGAGAAGCATTCCAGAATTGAAGATAACATTAGATGAGCATAAGGACATTCCAAGAATAGGTGGTTCATAGTTTCCATATTCACTTCACAAAGAACACATCTATTGACTATTTGGAATCCTCTTTTAGCAATATTATCTACAGTAAGAATTTTATTTATTATTGAGAGCCAACTAAAAACATTAACCTTAGGAGTTATGTTCTTGTTCCAAATCTTACCAACGCATTTAAATCTTCTTCTCTAGTTTCTCCCTCAAATAAAAGAGAGTAGGTAGATTTTACTGAGAAATTACCATTTTGTTCTTTGTCCCAAACAATTCTATCTTGGTCCTTGTTGTTAGAAGACACATATTTTTTTAGAAAATCATTGAGCCTACTCAAGTGTTCATTGAAATCCTATCTGTCCAATTCCATGAGTTTCCAAGTCTGAAAGTTATCTTCATTAGCCATATAATTGTTTATTTTCCCCATATTTATCTTCAAGCAGTCTAGAAATTTGGGGGAATTTTTCTTTAAGGATAAAATTCCCAGCCCATTTATCTTTCTAGAAGCATATCTCATTTCCTTTTCCTATTTTCCACCTACTTCCCCTAGCCACAATTTCTTTGGCCCAATTTATAGCTTTCCATATGCTTGATCCATTGAAGGATACTTGTTTAAAAATCCATATTTTGTCATTAACATCCATCCAATATTTTTTCTTTAGAATTCTAGTCCAAACTCCATTTTATTTTGTTAACCTCCAACCAATTTTTGCAAGAAGGGATTTGTTCATTTTTGTCCAGTCTCTAAGACCAAGTCCCCCTATCTTTTTAGGTTTACAAACTCTATTCCAAGCCACCAATGGGATTATTTCTTTTCTTTCTGTGCCACTCCATAAGAAACATTTTTAATCTTTTCCATTCTTTCCCCAATACCTCCAGGAAGTTGATAGAGGGACATGACATACACCGGAGACTCTAAAGAGAGCTGATGAGAAGGGTGATTTTTCCAGCTTGGGATAACAAATTAGCTTTCCATCCTACAAGTTTCCTTTCAAATATTTCAATTAAGAAATTATATTATGAACTATAGGGTCTCTTGTCCCAAAGAGGAATTCCTAAATAAAATATGGGGAAGGATTTATAGTCACAATCCATAATTTCAGCTATCTTCTTACAATGGCTGTCCATGGTGTTAAGGAAGAAGAGAGAGCTTTTTCTGAAGTTTACCAACTATCCTGAAACTTCCATATAGTCATCAAGAAGATATTTTATTTTCTTAGCTTCTGGAAGTGATGCTTCCCCCACCAAGAAAGTGTCATCAAAAATGTTGGTGAGTCACTTTTTCCATCTCCTTTTCCAGGGAAATCCCTTTGATGAAGCCACTTTTAGTTTCAACATTTAGTCTTCTACTTAAAGCTTCCACCATAATAATGAAGAGGAAAGGGAAAGGGGATCCCCTTGCCTCAAACCTTGAGAGCTAGGAAAAAAAACCAAAGGGGATCCCATTAATGAGAATTGAAAACTAGGCATTAGAGATACATGCCTTAACCATATTTCTAAAGGACACATCAAAGCCAAACCTATCAAGGATTTTTCTAAAAGCACCACGAAACCCTGTCATAAGCTTTGGCCATATCCAGTTTTAAAAACAAAGCTTCCTTCTTACTAAGTTTAGCCAAGTGAATAGTCTCTTTGATTGTGATGATCCCATCCTAAATTTGGTGCCCTATGAAAAAAACTCTCTTGTTAAATGAATGTATATATAAGGAGTTTTTGTATATCATGTTTAAGGGTATAAAACCTCTTGTTAAATGGCTATCATAGTTCATATTTTTTTCATCATGTTTATTACTTTATTTCGTAATGCATTAAGACGTGGATATGTTAGATGTGTCTTCTTCATTATCTAACTAAGTAAATGTATTCTCATTCTAAAATCATCCTCCATCAATAATAAGGCCTTCTCATAATTGTCACATAAAGGAGAGGCTCGATGCCTATGCGTGCCTTGGGTGAATGCTCAGCGCCCACTAGGTGATAAGATGATGTGCATGGGGTTATAAAGTTGTACTAAAGGTACATAAAAATGACTACAAAGAGGGTAAAATTGGATAAATTAGGGTATGATTTGATTTTGGATGAAAATTAAGACATTTTAAATGTTTTTTTGGATTATGGATCTAATGTGGGTATGTTTTTCTTGTGATTGTAGGTAAGAGAGACCTTGTATCTTAGAGATTGAGTATCTGTTCTATATGAGAATATTAAAGGGAATGTAACTAATGCTTGAGTGGGATCATCTATCCACGGTCGATTAGGTGGATGTTGGGCCCCTAAAATATTTTCTAAGTACAAGAAGGCATGTGGGAACATAAGGCCTATTTTAAGAAGGGCACACAAGGAGAAAGCATGCAAGACAAAGTTTTAGGAGGGTTTTAGTAGAACCAGTGGCGTGCATACAAGATAGAGAAAAGATCTTGGGACTTAGCCATATTTGTCATTTTGGGCTAAACACGAGGAAAGCATGACCCGAATGTGCATGTGAAGTGGATAAGGTGCCATCCTGAAAACTTGGTGCCCATGAAAGGAATATACCTTGCGATAGAAGATTCCAGAAGGTCATCATGGCAAAGGATGGAGAGCTCACATATAAAGAAGCATGCTCCCATGGAGGACCACTTGGACACATGGCAAGTGATCTACAACTTTAGAAAGGCATGGTGGTGCTTGACAAGGCTATATATATGAGTGCCCGATAGAAGAAAAAGAGATAGATGGAGAGACCGAGAATAGAAGGAGAAAGAGGTGAAGCCATGCAGGAATATTGTGAGAGCTCCATAGGTTGGGTTTAGAGGATTTGTAGGAGTATGTTGTATTAAGGGGATGGGTCTGAACATTTTCTTTGTACTATGAAGGGCCTAAATCTAGTTCCAATGCATGACATTGGTTTATATTATCATATGAATATGTGATTTCTTGATTTAATGTAATGTGGCTATCAACATGCTTAACATGAATATATGTGTAGTTCTAGTTATATTTACATCTATATGGATCAGTTTTATATATATGTGTGTGTGTGTGTGTATTTCATATGAGTGGGTGTAAACCCCTGTGCATTTATTTTCTGTTATGATTCAGATCTATGTTCTATAATGATTTTCTTATATGAATGAACACATTGGTCTAGAATCCGTTCTGAGCTCTAAGATGAATGTATGGTTCCTTTTCAATCTGTTCACTTAATTTTCTATCATAAATAAAGAATTATCACAAAAATCACATAAAGGAGAGACTCGGTGCCGCGTGTGCCTTGGGTGAGCACTCGGCACCTTTGGGTGATAGGTCAAAAGTGCATGAGATTTCCTTGTTCTTTGAGAGGGCATAAAAATGACTACATCTTGGTTCTATTACTGGGACATATTTTTGAAGTTTTTGTGAGAAATGACATGCATCTTTATCTTTTTGATGTGTAATGATAGAGCACCTAACTCTAGAAAGTGTTGAAACATGGTTCAAGAGCACAGACAATGAGTTTTCTCGAAGATTCAAAGACTTTGGACCCAAGTTCAATACACATGGATGGGTAGAAGATAACCTATACCATGAGCTACATGATACATTCTTTTTATGCTTCCTAGTAGAGATATACGAATGGATCTTGGCATACACATATAGATCAAGTTGGTTCTAAAGATCATGCGTGTGGACCCAAGATGACTATCAGAGGTTGTAAGATGCGAGATCTAACTTGGATGCTTCTTTGTTGATCACTAATGGAAGGGAGTGATGACTAGTTACATTTTAGAATATGCCATTTTGACGTATTATTTCCCAGAATTTGTTGAGTTTGAGTTTTGAGGGAGCCTAGAGGGTCATTTTTGAGTGTTATTCCTCTGGCTATGAAGATCTTGGTTGTTACTTTGAGTTTAGAAGCATTCCCCATGGCCAGCTAAGATACTCTGAGCATTGGGTGAGGAAGCTAGGGTGGAGGAAGATGGTGGACATTACGGATGAAAAGGAAAGGGAGGAGAGATGGCTCAAGTATAGTGAATCTCATGAAAGGGAGATGACTAGACAATGTGAGGTTACAAGTGTGATGGATCTATAGAGGTAGACATTGTGAGAGGGTGTTGAAGTTCATGTGGAGGATGTGGAGCCTAAGCAGTCTATGCTACCCCATCTTGGTAAGAGTGGGAGAAAGGCCCCTTTAGATTTTGATGATATTTCTTCGCATGAATAAAGGAGAGATTTTAGTGTGCATCTAAACCCACTTGATGACCAACCCCGATGCTTGTGTTTTCAAACCAAAGGAATATTGATAACCTAGTTGGTATCGGTGGGAATGACCAATCGGGGCCTAAGAGGCATAATTTTTCATTTGGGACGTCCATGGTTGTACATACCATTTCGGTGTTTAGAGGAATTTTTGGGTAGATTACAAGTACGCAAGGTTTAGGAACACATCTGGGAGTGGCACAGGATACACTTATGGCAGTGGAGAAATATCACAAACTGTTGGCATGTAGTTCAGTGGGACATTGGGGACACTAGGTGTGACCACTTTAGGCCCATTTCTGGTTATAGGAGGATCTAGAGGTGGAACTGGTGGATCTGGAGGCACAAGACTTGGTGGATCTAGTGGATCTGGTGGAGGGAACACTAGAGGGAACCAAGGATCTAGATTAGGAGGATAAGGGCCTCAACCACCTCCTTAGGTGTTCTTTGAAATGTCTTTACACTTTCCAAATTACTAGGGTATAGAGGATGCTACGGAACACATACACAAGTGTGAATTTCTATGGCATGCGAAGGGGATCACTACCCCGAGTGGAAGGAAAGTTAGTTTACAACAACATTGCAAGGATGCGTGCATAGCTGGTATAGGAAGTATGACCCCTATCGATGGTGGTAGACTACACCGCATTGAAAAATTCCTTCCTAGTAGAGTTCCATATACTAGAGTTCAAGTAGAAGAGCATCAACACTTTGAAGGAGATCTAACAGGGAATGGTAAAGAGTGTGTGGGAGTATGATGCATGGTTTAAGACTCTCTTATCAAAATTATCATATGACATTCACCCTTCACAACATGCTCAATGGTTTTTTGGAGGGTTGATCACTCCATTTAGGAGGGCATTGTCCCATAAAACATTTACTTGACCTGCGTGAGGCTTTAGTAGTTGGTAGCATTGATACTGGTGTAAGCACTTTTCTGGAGGCTCAAATCAACACATCCAAACAGCTTAGAGAAGTTTTCTCGTAAGCTTTGCACATGAGACTCGTAGTGGTATTTGGTGCATGGATTGTGAAGTAGAGGGGCATGCCAAGGATAGCTGCCCTAGAAGTCAGTACATGCCATAGTGGTAGATTGTGAAATTTTTCATGGGGACCATGATGCGAGTAGATTCCCTTGCTATAGCACGTAATTTGAAAGAATGTTTCTTGATATTATAAGATCTACACCTCTATGACCCATGCTACTAAGGATTGTAGGATTATTGACCAGATCTATGAGGCCATTGGTTATGTTGTGTGCCAGACCAGCCTAGCTAGTGGTTCCAAAGAAGATGATCGCCATTATGAAGGACACATGGATGGAGGGTGCATGGGAGAGGTTCTCATGGAGGATTCCATGGTCACGAAAGAATCGGAGTAGGAGTAAGTGATTTCCCATGAGGAACCTGCTATAACTATGGATCTACAAAACATTACAGGTACAAGTGCCTAGATTTATTGTAGTGCTCGTGGTGTGGGAAAAATCATAAGTATGAGGAGTTCCTTGATTTGTTTGAGCACATGATCCTAGAGCACCAGAAGGAAAAGGGTGTTGGGATGGTGAGTATAAAGAAGGCCGACACACAATGGATGCCTAGAGTGGTGTGTGAGTTAGGGTTAGAACTCACCCAGTAACAACATGAGTAGAGGCTATGCGTGCAGAGAAGTACAAAGTAAAAAAATCTAGTCTTAAGGGAAGAAGTGGTGCATGGGAAGTATCCAAACCCTTCCCACTAGAAGGAAGTGTATCAAGAGACAATGGATGTCATTCAGAGTTTGTAGGGAGAAATCCAATGTCTAAAGGAGTAGTCTAGGTAGCAGGAGCAAAGAAGGAATGTTGAGGCTCCATAGAAGGACCTGGATGAGGTCAAGGA
Source organism: Taxus wallichiana var. yunnanensis (assembly GCA_018340775.1). Lineage (NCBI taxonomy): Eukaryota > Viridiplantae > Streptophyta > Pinopsida > Cupressales > Taxaceae > Taxus > Taxus wallichiana. The sequence goes on along the minus strand of CM031239.1, from coordinate 67,655,056 downwards.
AGTGTGCAAAATGTTAAGGCAAGATAATATTATTCCCTTGCTAGGAGAATGGATGCGGGAGAAGATGCCACATGCCAGAGTGGAGCATAAAAGGTAGGTGTTGCATGCAAACCTCCCTCCCCATAGCCTTGACTATGACAAGGAAATCACACTAAACGCAATTGTGGATGGTTGGATTCTAAGAAACATATTGATTGACATGGGAGAAAAAGTCAATGTTCTTACATTAGATGCTTGGCATAAAATGGGAAGGCCTGCATTGCAGCCATCTTTAAATGTGTTGTATATGGCAAACAAAACTAAGGCAATGTCCATTAGAGTATTAAAGGATGCAGTGATTACCATTCAAGGAGCCAAGTTTACTGGAGACTTCAAGTCTTGGTGCTCGCCGAGGAAGAAAATTTTCCAGCATTGCTTGGGCGCCCATGGTGCTATAAGAATAATGCTTGACATGAGGTTCAACAAAGGATATATCAATTTCAAGAATAAGGAAGAATAGGTCATCATCCCTTTGACGGATGGGAAGTTGGTGCCTTACACTGAACCTTTGGGAGAAGAGGTCCTTGATAGAATTTATGTGCACTCCATCAAAGACCCGAGATAATTCACCCTACAGAAGGAGTTATCCAATTTGAGGATGCCCAGTCTGTGAGTGATACCACAAGCATGGTGTGTGAAAATTGGGCACACAGGACCTATGAGTTAATTGGGTGGCGATTGAGGGGTCTCAGTAACAAAATTGACTAAGCCACACTTACTCAAACACCTAGGAGGAAAGAAGTTACCAAGTTACTCTAGAGGGGCATACCTTGAAATTTTATTACAGGACATGAAAGCTCAGTGGAAAATTGAGGATGAGAGAATATGGATGCTCAGTTATAGCCTACTCCGGACTTACGCACACTAGTGGGCTACACATATGGAAAACCTCCGGAGTGACACGGGGTAAGAATTTCATTCTCTATAAGGTTTTCTAGGAGCAACGTGCCCATGGTCATTCAAGACTACCATGGTAAAGAGACTACTTCATTTCATATCCAAGCATGTGAGAAGGCCTAGATAGGAGGTACAAAATCCTTACCACCATCATTATGGGTACATAAGCTATATTCCACATTACAAGGTTATGTGCGTGCATGGTATATCCATTCGAAACATGCCGCTAGACAGAAATTGGTAGGAGCTAACAACTGATCTCATCCAAGATTTTGAATATCGAAGCACAAATCCATCAATGGATAAGGCATTGCAAGTGATCAAGCACCTTACGATGGGGGATAGTGCCATGGTGGAAGATAGGCTACTAGATTTTCTAGGTGAGCCCAGTTTAGAGGCACATTTTGATGAGGATGAGTCAGAGGAGATGCAATTTGAGCAAGCCTGCATAGAAAAGGAAAAAGGAAAGATGGTTTATGTCATAGATGGAGAGGAAATGGAGAGTCTAGATATTAACCACTCTATAGGTACGCGTAATGTTATAGATAATGTTGATGAAAGGACATGCGCTTACCATGAGCCCTTAAAAAAAAGTTAACATTGGGTTAGAAGCAAGAACCCAAGGAAGAAATCATTGGAGACTATTGGTCGGAAAAGGAGGTCTTAAAGATCATTGATCTATTATGTTAATTCTAGGATCTATTCCCTTGTAGGTATCATGAACTCAAAGGTGTCCAAAATTCCTTAGGGAGATGAAGATAAAATTGAAGGAAGGTGTGCACCCAATGGAAAAGGCCATAATGGATGAATCCAAATTTACACATATGGGTCAAGGAGGAGATTGAAAAAATGATAGCGTCAGGTATCATTGAAGCTGTGGAAGAGTTAGAATGGATAAGCCCAATGGTCATCAACATCAAAAAGGATAGAAGGATAAGGATTTGTGTTGACTATAGGGACTTGAATGCAGTATGTGTCATTGATCCCTTCCCTACCCCATTTACTAAAGAAATTTTAGAGGTAGTGGTCGGGTGATAATTCTAATCCTTCACGGATGGGTTCTTAGGGTACCACTAGGTATGGATTGCAAAGGAAGACCAAAGAAAGAAAACTTTCGGCACTGAATGGGGAATTTTTTTCCTATATGGTCATGCCTTTTGGATTGAAGAATATGCCTACTATGTTCTCTCACATTGTAGTGCAAGAATTTTAGGACTTCATCAATAAATTTCTTCAGTCTATTTAGATTATTAGACTGTGTATGGTCTAGTCAAGGACCATTGTGATAACTTAAGACTAATGTTTGAAAGGTGTCGATAGTTGAGGATATCCCTCAACATCAAGAAGTGTGTCTTTGCTACCCCATTTGGAACCTTATTGGGACATATCATATGCAAGGAGGGCTTACTAGTAGATCCCGCCAAGGTTGCAGCCATCGTGGGTTTAGGGAGCCTTACTAGCCAAAGCACCATGCATAAATTCCTTGGGCATATGGGTTACTATAGGAAGTTCATCAAGGGATATGCCAAGATTTCTATGCCCTTGGAGGAATTACTTAGACACAAGAGTGCCTTTCATTAGGGAGAGGTGCAACAGAGGGCATTTGACACTCTGAAGGATAGAATTGTCACAACACCCATTCTCCATTTCCCCATTTGGGATAAACCTTTCCATGTTCATGTGGATGCCTCTAGTACAACCATTGGAGCAGTACTAGACACAACCTGGTGAAGGGATTGTTGACCATCCCTTGTGTTTTGCAAGCAGAAATTTAACATCAGCAGAACAAAATTACACCACTACTGAGCATGAAGCACTATCCATGATCTATGTGCTTGCACAAGTTTAGGAAATATCTACTAGTGACACCATTTGTATTTTACATGGACCACATGGCATTAAAATACTTGGTAAACAAGCCCATTCTACAAGGGTGCATATGTCGATGGGTCCTGCTATTCCAAGAATTTGAGTTCACAGTGGTTGTCAAGCTAGGAAAGAGTAATTCAGGCCCGATCACTTGTCTAGAATTGACTCAGGAGAGGACGTGCAAAGCATTGAGGATACCATGCCAGACACACAACTATTTAGGTTATGGCGCATGCCCTTAGACTTAGAGGATATTGCAATGTTTCTCAAAACAAGTATGACACCAGAAGGGATGAAAGCATTAGAGAGGAAGCAATTATCCATATGCACCGCACCCTACATGTTGGTTAGTGGTGATTTGTACAAACTAGGATGTGATGAAGTGTTACGCCGGTGCGTGCTAGAACATGAGCACTGGATATTATGGAGGAGGTGCATGGAGGAAGTGCAGGTGGAAACTATGCAGGGGATACCACTATGCACAAGATATTACAAGTTGGGTTATGGTGGGAAACCCTATATAAATATTGCAAAGAGTATTGCAAGGCATGTGATCATTGTCAGTGCCTTGGCAAACTAGGGCAAAGGGATGAAATGCCTTTGCGCCTATTCCAATTACAGAGCCATTTGAAAAGTGGGCCATAGATTTTGTAGGCCCCATTTTTCCAACCACGTATAGGACAAGATCACGCTATGTAATCACTTGCACAGATTATTTGACAAGATGGGTAGAAGCAATGCCTACCAAGGATTGTACAGTGGCTACAACAACTAGGTTTCTATGGGAAAATATTATTACATGGTATGGATGCCCATTGAGCTTAACTAGTGATAGAGGTACACATTTACTAAAAGAGATCATCTAGATTCTACTTGGTAGAGTTCATGGTGGCTCATCATAAGACTACCCCTTACCATCCATAAGAAAATGGAACTACCAAAGCATTTAATAAAATACTGAGTCATACCCTGACCAAAATTTGTGACGTTGGTAGACGAGATTGGGATGAAAAAGTATTAGTAGTTCTATGGGCATATAGGAAAACCTATAAGAGGTTGAATAAATCCACACCATTCCAATTGGTTTTGGTGTGAGAGGCTGCCTTACCCATTGAATTTATGATACCTTCTCTGTGTATAGCGCACGCAGAGAGGATTGGCACTTCAACAAACACTTGAGGAAAGGATTGACAAATTGATGAAATTGGATGAGAGATGATCATTGGCCAAGTGGATTTAAAAGGCTTAAAAGGATAAATAAAAAGCATGACATGATCGCCACATTAGAAACAAATAATTTGAGATTGGGCAGATGGTATTATTATATGATTCTAAGTTTTACACCATCCCAGAAAGCTGAAATTCCATTGGTTGGGTCCCTATATCATCTTGGACATCCTTAATTTAGGTGCATGCCAATTGAGAGCACTGGATGGAATGAGATTACCAAGCCATTTCAATGGGAGTAGGTGAAGCCCTACTATAAATAAGTCTTCTTGGTGTTTGTAATAAGGTAATTTTTCCATTTAGTATAAGTTTCCCTTTATGCAATTTTCCTTTCTTGTGTTTCCCTTTCTCGTCATTTGTTCTGTTGTTTGTTTTGTGCCTTGGGCACTAGTAACCACATTAATTTTTGAAGTTTGTGCATGCATAGAGGACCGTGCATCTGTTTTAGTGTGGGGTGGAGTAATGCGAAGTATAGGCCCGAAATACAAGTTGAACCGATAGTAGAAGTTGTGGTGAATTTCCGATTGATGGATACAAAGTGCGCAAGGATGAAGGAAGCACATGGAAGAAGAGGTGGATGAAATTTTTTGGTGTCAGGATAAGACTTTAGAGAAACCACATACAAAGGAAGAAGCACAAAAACAACATGAGGTAGGCAAGAGAAAAAATCAGGTGAAGGGAAGAAGAAGTGCCTTTGGTGCTATTAACATGCGCATAAGAGTCTTCTATCAGGATGGATTGTTTGCATGCTAGAAGGTTGTAGAAGTTTTTCATGTAAGATTGGGTGCATGAGTGAAGGCGTGTAAGGTCAGCTTGGTGGAAAAAGTTACATTTAGTACTAAGTATGGTGGTAGGTAAAATAACATTTAATGCTGGAAAGAAGGAAAAGCTATAAATAAGAAGTTGGGAACTTCATTATTTACCTTGCATTTACAAAGAGAAAAGAGCTCTCATGAACTAGGGCATCCAAAGGTGATCTATGTGAAGAAAAATTTAAGATATCTGAGAGGACGTGACTAGAGAAGATCTGCAAACTAGTAGGAAAGGAGTACACGAGTGTGGAGGAAGTTGTTGAGAAGGAATTTGTTGAAGCACCGTCTTGTGGAAGAATTGTTCTAGTTAGGGTTTGGCAGCTAGGGCACAGTGTAGGAGGATTTCTTCACAAGGTTGTGCATTAGGGTTGGATAAAGTGGTAGAGCAGAGCAAGGAAAATATGCTTGAAGTGATAACCTAACCAAAAGAATGGCACCAAAGAAAGCAACCATCTCACCTAAGAAGTAGAAGGGAAAGGGTAAGGGGAAGCAAATGGCTACTGTCATGCAAGCACAAATGAAGAATGGTACGTGGAGATGCAATACCTAGATGGGGTATTGCTAGGAAAAGAATGGGAATCTCATTTGTAGAAGATGTCTGTAAGTGACTATAATCACCGCACCAGCATGACAGAAAAAGAAATGGCTTTGGAGTTGGTTCACCCAACAAATAAGAGGACACCAGAAGGCATGCCCATCTACAATGATGAAGTAAAGGTTAAATTGGAGAAGGAAGGGTTACTACAACTTTACAAATTACCTTACTTTAGCAAACCTGAGTGCCTCTATCAGTGGTTAATGGTGCACATTCAAAAATACCATTTTTATTTCATGGAGTGCAAGATGTGCATAAATCCCCAGTTAATTTCCAAATTCATAGGCCTTATCTATGAAGGGGATAGCATTGATGATGACCTAAGTGACAAGGAGGCCATCAAGGAAATAGTTGCTACATATGACTATAAGAAAGGATTGTGATACTTTGACATCACAGAGATCCCAGACCCCATGATGAGGATGGCCACACACTTGGTAACCAAGCTCAATGACCAAGAGAGATGGACTCAAGTGAACAAGGCATGACTGAATGTGTGCCAAAAATATTTGAGGGGACCATATAAAACTTGTCCACTTTTATCATGGATGAAATCATTAGCAGATGCAAGAAGGTGAGAAGATACTATTTGGTAATGTCCTCCTCACAATTGTCTTCTTAGAGATCGAGTGCCCAATGGGCCAAAAAGGTTTGTTTGGGAGTACCTGAAGAGGATCCCTCACCCATGAAATGATTCACAAAATATACTTGTGAGACCATTACAACAACTCACAAGGTACGTTTAGAGAAATGGTACAAGTGCATGAGGGATGCATTTAGGGCAGAATGGAGGATTATATAGCAATTACCCATGCTCGTGTAAGGAGAAGCAAAATTCATGGTATATCAACACTTCGCATTGGCAGATTTAGGTTGACAGATGAAACAATGAGCCCATGGTGCAAGCTTCCCTTCTCCTTCACCGCACAATACTTCCAAGTGGGGGTGAACAGATTCAAAGAGGCCAAGAGACTAAGGTTTGACCTTAGTGAGGTGGATCAAGACCACAAGGAGTTGCATAAAAAGTTAGTTTACCCCAAGAAGCATGCATACATGGAGAGATATGTCTCCCACAAGATACAGATGATGAAACCAGTGACATTTCCAATCGTTGGAAGGGCTACAACAAGGATATACCTTCACATCAGGACAAAATTTGAAAAGGGTGCATACTTGGAAAATGATGTATCCATCCTTGAGGACCCCACATGAAGAAAGAAGCCTATACCAAAGAAGAGGGAAAGAGAAGAGGTGTAGAAAGCACCAAGTGTTTAGGCTACACAAGCGGTAAGCACACCGGAGACAAGTGCTAAGCCTAGTACTTATGCATGGAGAAAGAAGTCCCCAGTGAAAGTAAATACTCTAGAGGAAGAAGCATCGGAGCAAAAAGAACCCATCACCCAAGAGAATTCACCAGAGGAGGAGGAGAAGGAAGTAGAATCTCCTACTAGGAAGAAGCAGAAGGTGACAAAAGAAAATGATTCAGAGGATACAGAGAGCTTGGAGGCCTATAGAGGTGAGAGAGATGATGATGATGAAGATGAACTAGGAGGCGAGGACCATCCTATCTATGAGGTTCATGACTCGGAGGAGGAAGGAGAGGAAGAAGAGAATGAGTACATCTTTTTCAAGAGGAAGAATGACAAGGAAGAAGAGGATACTTAGGATAAGGGGGTAAGCGAGGAAGTTACAAAATAACAGGACCCCAAGCCTCACTAAGGAATAGATAGACGAGGCCATGGAGAAAGAAGTAGCCAAGATAATCGAAGACCTAGTAGAGTAAGAGATGGAATACAACGTGCACCTAGTGATGAAGGAAGCAAAGGAGGAAAGTGTAGAAAAGGATTATGGAAGCATTGGAGGAGATCCTAGTTTGGCTGTGAGCTTTCCTAAGACCACGCGCATAGGGATAAAAAGTGCATAGGCATCACATGTTCAGAGGATGGGATATATTGATGATCTGAACAAAGTTTTGTGCATACTCTTTCAAAGAACCATACGAATGGAGCAAATCTTGGCTATGGCATCATTTTATGAGGAAGGTACATACCCTCAAATGAGGAAAATGCTTTCTTGGGCATTTGAGTCCCACATCGACGAACTAAAATTTGAAGTAAGCCAAGGGGAAATAATGAAGGTACCAGAGTCAAAAGGTGACAACCCCTTGGTAAATGCTTAGAGGATATCAGATATAAAAATATGCAACGCGTTGAACAAGGTTTTGGTGGAAGTAGAGGCTAGACTCTTTGGGAGGAATGACATGGTGAAGTTCCTAGAGGAAGAACTAGAGAAGAAGGAAGAAGAGCTGGAGAAAATAACCAAGGAATTAAAGTGGGAGGAGATAATCAACACATAGCTAAGGTGTGAGTTAAAATAAGATAAGGAAAGGGTGTACGAGGTCTACAAGAAAGTAGAGATGATCAAAAATTCCATCTACTTGAAGCATCCGTAACTAACGCCACCAAAGATAGAAGTATGGATCCACCCTAAAGTGTCTACAAAGGAGGCATTGATGAGCAAAGAAAAGGAGGAAAAGATGAAGGTTGTGGAAATTATTTCCTAGTACAAGAAATTCCACATGGATGTGAAGGCCGCCACCCAAGTTGCTGAGGCTGCTTATGACAACTGCACCGATAGAGATAGATTGGAGAGCATTCTAGTCACTACCCATGAAGCAAAGCTTAAGGAGAATAGATTAGAACATGAAAAAATCCTAACCAAGGTTGAGAAGAAATCAGAGGCTATTGAGACCTTGCAGGGATCAATCAAAAACCAACTGAAAGAGTTGTATCCCTAGATCACTCGAAGGATGGACGTGCTTGAAGATTTGGGAAAATAGTTAGAGGGGATCATGGAAATGATGAATACCCAAGGAGAAGGGATAATATTTGAAGAGGTGAGAACCTTAGTTGGTGACCTCTGTCAATAGGAATAGAGCAAGGTCAATACCTGGAATAAGTTGGAGGTAGACTTGACGAAGGATTTCCCTCTCCTCTTGCAGAAATAATCATAGTTTCCCCATTCTTTCATTCTTCCCAGAATTCTTCATTCCTTTATTCTTTCTCCAAACTATTCAAGGACAATCATTCTTTATTCTTTGAGAAGGTGTTCCTAAGGGCGGAGAATAGGTGTAGTGTGGGGTGATGTTGGGCCCCTAAAATATTGGCTAAGTACAATAAGGCATGTGGGCGCACAAGGCCTATTTGAAGAAGGGAATGTAAGGAGAAAGCACGTAGGACATGGTTTTAGGAGGGTTTCAGTAGAACCGGTGTTGCGTGCACAAGGAAGAGAAAAGATCTTAAGACTTAGTCATATTTGGCATATCAGTGAACATGAGGAAAACATGACCCGACTGCATGCATGCAAAGTGGATAAGGTGTCATCCTGACAACTTGGTGCCCACGAAGGAATATACCTTGTGATAGAAGATTCTAGAAGGTCATCATGGAAAAGGATGGAGATCTCACATCTGAAGAAGCATGCTCCCATGGAGGACCACTTGGACACATGACAAGTGATCTACAACTTCAGAAAGGCATGGCGGTGCTTGACAAGGCTATATATATGAGCGCCCAGTAGAATAAAAAGGATAGATGGAGAGACCAAGAATATAATGAGAAAGAGGTGAAGCCATGCAGAATATTATGAGAGATCCATAGGTTGGGTTTAGAGGATCTGTAGGAGTATGTTATATTAAGGGGATGGGTCTAAACATTTTTCTTTGTACTATGAAGGGCCTAAATCTAGTTCCAATGCATGACATTGGTCTGCATTATCATATGAATCTATGATTTCCTGAGTTAATGTAATGTGGTTATCAACATGCTTAACATGAATATATGTGTGGTTCCAGTTCTACTTACATATGTATGGATAAGTCATATATATATATATATATATATATATATTTCATATGAGTGGGTGTAAACCCTGTGCATTTCTTTTCTGTTATGATTCAGATCTATGTTCTATAATGTTTTTCTTATATGAATGAACACATTGGTCTAGAATCCATTCTGAGATCTAAGATGAATGTATGGTTCCTTTCCAATCTATTCACTTAATAATATCTCATAAATAATGCATTCTCACACAACTCACATAAAGGATGGAATCGGTGCTCGTGCATGCCTAGGATGAGCTCCGTACCCACTCGATGATAAACCATGTGCATAGGATTCCCTTGTTGTTTTTGAGGGCATAAAAATGACTACATCTTGGTTCCATTGCTGGGACCTCTTTTTGAATTTGTTGTGATAAATGACATGCATATTTATCTTTTTGATGTGTAATGACAGAGCGCTAGCTCTAGAAATTGTTGAAATGTGGCTCAAGAGCACGGAGGATGAATTTTCTCAAAGATTCAAGATTGGACCTAAGTTCAATGTGTGTGGTTGGGTATAAGAGAACATATACCATGAGTCATGTATGAGACATTCTTTTACTTGCTTCCCGGTGAGAGCTATATGAATGGATCTCGAATACACATCTAGATCAAAGTAGTTCTATAGATCACGCGTGTAGACCTAAGATGACTATCAAAGGCTGCAAAATGTAGATCTAACTTGGACGCATGTTTTTGATCACCGGTGGAAGGGAGTCTTTGACCGAGTTATATTTTAGAATATGCCATTTAGACGTATTCTTCCCCATAAGTTGTTGAGTTTGAGTTTCGAGGGAGCCTAGAGGGTGATTTTGAGGGCTATTCCTCTAGCTATGAAGATTCCGGAGAGAGCCTATTACCATAGGTAGAGGGAGGCCTACAAGGCCCATTTAGGATATTTAACTACCTTTGTAGTGACAAATTTAGCTAGTGGTGTTTAGGAAGTAGCATAGGTATTAGGACAAATGGCACTCCATGGCATCATTGGGATGGATTGGTACTTAGCATCGATCGATGAGGCTAAATATTATGAGGATAGTTTGATCTGTAAAAAACCTTAGGTGCTTTGAGATACTTTGGGAGCATCTCTAGATGCAGTGGCGAGTGGAGTTTAGCCGTCTAGGAGTATAACTAGTATGACACAACCAAAATGAGTAAATGGAGGCCACAAGGGTAGAAGAGATGCACATGGATAAGGTGATGTGACTACACTAGGAAATGAGGACTTAAGGGCCTCAGATATTCATTTTACAAATTTTGATAGTATTTTTGCTTTGAGATAGCCCCTAGAGGGCCATGATGTATTGATAAACATTTTGATATATGATATATGGTTTTTTCGTGGATTTATCATGTGTTCATTATGTGATGTGATGAATTTTAATTTGATGTGATAATTTTATATTTATGTCATGATGATGACTTTTAGATTAGATGTGATAATGATGGTTGCTTTTGGGATGCATGTTTGTTTTTCATTTGATGATGATGGTGAAATAATATGTATGATTAGATGGTTATTTTTAAATTGGTATGTGTATGAAGAGAATGATGATATAGATGTGTGATGTGATGATTAGGACCATGTGTTTTGTGTTTAAATTTGATCATGATGATTAAAATGTATATGGATAAGATGTGATGAAAACAAATCAAAATGAATGTGATGGATGATGGATGTGTTGTAAGATAGATAGATAGCATATAAGTGATTGAGATGAAGAAAGATGTGTTGAAAGATAAATGCGATAGGATTTAGGAAAAATATGCCTCACAACAGTGGTGACCTATAGGTGCCAACAAAACTACGTTATAGCAAGGAACGTATGAGGAAAACATGCCTCCAACCGTATTGGAGGTAAATAAAAAGAGATCTAGGTAACGCAAGCACATGTGACCAAAACAGATGTTAGCAAATAACCAATGATAGTTAGTAATTTCATAGATCATAAGGAGGTAATAGATGAGATGATATCATAAACCTAATGTTTACATGAAAAAGGGGTTTGAGATGCACTTGTATAGAGGAAATAGGGTTCTCCAAAAGTGGTGTTCCCTAAAACTATGCTCCAGCTTTGGGAAAGGGAAAGAGAAAGTTGATCAATGTGGGAATCTTTCTTAGGATGCTAATAAAATAGAAGGTTGATCAATGTGGGAAGCCTTAAAATGCCATAAGGAGTAGCCATCATTCGAGTGTATGGTCTACTTTTTACAAGATATATATGGCAAGAATAAATGATAGCCATCTTTTAATGGATAGGTCTATATTTTTATTTTATTTTTTATTTTGATTTCATGTTTTAGTCATTTTAATACCCCTAGAACAACATTCTAAGCCCATGCACACTAGCCTATCACCTATTGGGCATTGGGTGCTCACACGAGGCACGCGTGGGCACCAAGCCCCTCCTTTATGTGAGTCTTTTGATAGTACATCATTTATGATAGATACTTAAATGCAAAAGCACGGGAAGGAACCATGCATTCATTGTGAGGACCTAGGATGAGTTATCACATCAATGCATCCATAAAAGAGAATTAACAAACATAATACATAACTGATTCATAACATGAAGGAAATGCATTAGGCTTAAGCTCATGAACACATATATACCTTAGAATAAAACCTTCTATTCATATTAAAGAGTTAGTAACCACATTACATTCTTGGAGGTCATACTAGACCCCCATAATAATGTAGAGTAAGGTCATGCATCAGAACTAAACTATGTCCTTCATATTACAAGGATAAACACATACCCATCCCTCTAAATATGCCATCACTCCTATATTTTCTCTAATCCCAACCCATAGAATCCTCCATGATATTTCTGTAGAGCTTCACCTCTTTTCTAGTGCACTATTCTCTCTAAATCTCTTCTCTAGTATCTTCTCCTACTATTCGCACACCTCTAAATATAGCTAATCTGTCTTCACTACCATGCCTTCGAGGTAATAGATCAGTTGCCAACTTTCCAAGTGGTCCTTTAATGGATCATTCCTCCTTCGATCCAAGCTCTCCACTCTATGCAATGATGTCCTTCTAGAAACTTCCATCGCATGCATGGAATATTCCATTCTTGATCCTACACCCGCCAGGGATAACACCTTGGCCACTCCGCATGCTTTAGACGGGTCACACTTTCCTCATGTGTTGTCTGAACTTTGAATATGGCTAAGTCCCAACATCATCTTTCCTTGTGCGCATGCCGTGTGTTCTACAAAACCCTGCTAGAACCCTTCCATGTGTGCCTTCACCCTGCGCGCCATTCTTCAAATAGGTCCTCTTATCCAAAATAAGCCCATGCTTATTTTGGTTAACTCCTCCTCCTTTTCCTTTGCTGGTACTTAAAATGATTTTTACATGCTTTAGGCACTCAAAAGTTTCTGGGTATGGTTTCATCAGATAGAGAATTTTTCCACCTTTCTATAAAGGTAAAGAAGTCATCCTAACTCCTTGTATTTTTTGAGTTAGGGCTCAGTGGAGTTAACAGTGAAAATTTTCCCTAGGTGGGCCCGTGGAGGTAAGGAGGAAAATTTGCTAGGAGTCTCGGGCCGGTGGAGTGGAGAAGGAAAATTTTCCAAGGAAATTGGTGGGTTGGCGGAGACATGGAGATAAATTTGGCACTTAGCCCTTTTTGGGGAAAAAAGGCACAAAGGAAAATTTTGGCCCGTGGGCCCGATGAAGGAAGGAACAGACTCACGGGGCCAGGGAGGAATTTGCGACACTTAGCCTTTTTGGCTAAAAAATCAAGGTCAAAATTTTTCCCACAAGCCCACAAAGGAGAATGGAGAAAAATTGATTAAGGCCCCACATCAAATCAGATGGTGCCATGTGTCCACATCAGCAGCGGAGGTTGGGCCGCGGGGACTTTTGGAAAATTTTCCCAGTGGGAAAATTGGGCAGAATTTTCTCCTGAGGCCCACGAGATCAACTAGAGGGCACCACATGTCATCGGAGGAGTGGGGTGTGGAGAGTTTTTGGGAAATTTTCCAAATTTGAAAAAAGAGGGAAAAAATCAGGATTTTGCTCTGCGAACCTAAAATTTTCCCTAATTTTGTCATTTTTCACCAAAATCTTCAGAAGGGCATATCGTTCGACCCAAAGCTCAGATTTTTGTGATCCTTATATAATTGGAAAGTTGTTGAAATTATCTACACGATGGACCCCTAAATTTTGAATTTTGATGGAGTTTGATGGGAAAAAATTGAAGAAATGTCTCTGGCATGGGAAAAAATGTAGAACCGACCCCTAACCACCAAAATTAATGAAGTATGGCGTCCGTTTCTTCTCTAGCATGGCTGAATGCATCAAAAAATGGATTTGTGAGGGTGCCCTTTCTATTTTAATGAATCTTGTCGGTGGTTGGAGATGTCGAATCAATTTTCCCACATTTTTTCACCTTTCTTCATTTTGTTTGATCAATATAAGCTAGATTTGGCTCATTTTTGTAAAGGTTGGACCCTTGCTTCTACAAGCTCTCTTTTCTTCCTTAGTAGGTAGATTTGTAGAATTTCAGACCTCCCATGGATATTGTAACTCATTTTTACCTCTTTTCCAATGGAACATATTGTATCAAACTTGGAAATGATAATGTATGTTCTGTGATTTATTTGTAATCCTCTCATGCATTTATTATTGTCTTCTGATCTTTCATTGCATTTTGGTAATCTGTGCATGTTTTGGTGCTGAATCTCCATGATCTGTGTCAAATTTACAAAGCAATAAGTCCAACACTCCTTTGGTGTATCACCATTCTTTTTTTGCATAGTTTTGTTTTCCATTCCATGTTTTCTCTCAAACTTGTCTCCTTGGTAGTTTTAGAGTAGGAATTTTGAATTAGAACCTCTGCAAAAATTACATGCATACACCTAAACAAAGGAGTAAGAACCAACTTCAATTTGGAGAGTTTTCCCCAATTGCAAAGGTCCCACACTTTGGGAAAACTCCATGTTGTGCATTCAAACTGAATTTTCCATTTGTCTATAGTAGATATGAGGGTTGATTTGGGAGTGTTGTGATTTCACACTAGCAGGTCCCACGTGCCCATGCACCTTCTTATACTTAGCCAATATTCTGGGGCCCAACATCACCCCAAACTACACCTGTTATCCATCCTCAGAAACACTCTTCAATAAAATAAATAATGGCGGGCTCTTAAAATGGTTGGAAAGAAAGAATAAAGGAATGAAGAATGGGGAGAAAGAATGAAATAATGGGGAGCTTGTTTATTGTTGGATGAGGAGAGGGAAATCCTTCCTTATTTCTTCCTCTAATTTCTCCCAAGTGTCAACCTTAATTGAGCTTTCTAATAGAGGTCACCCACCAGGGAACTCACCTCCTCAAAATTTAGCTCCTCCCTTTTGGTACTCATCATCTCAAAATTCTCTCTAGCTGATTTCTCAAATCATCAAGCACATCCATCCCATGGATCCTTCATCCAACTCTTGATCGAGCCTTGTAGGGTCTCAATTGCTTTCGACTTATTTTCCACCTCATCTAGGATCTTATATCTTTTCACTCTATTCCCCTTATTTTTCTCTTGGAACTCCTTGATTTTCATTTCATGAGTGGCGACTAGGATGCTTGCCACTCTATCTCTATCAAGATGTATTCATTTTTATTACCCTTAGCACAATAGTCTAATCCCACGTGTGCCATTCTATCACCTAGTAGGTCTTGGATGCTCATCCGAGGTGCGCACAGAACCGAACCCCTCCTTTATGTGATTCTTGTGAGAATACATCATTTATGAAAAATACTTAAATGAAAAAGCACATGAAGGAACCATGCATTCATTGTGAGAACCTAGGATGAATTATCACATCAATGCATCCATAAAAGAGAATTAACAAACAACATACAAAACGATTCATAACATGAAGGAAATGCATTAGGTTTAAGCTCATGAACACATATATAATTTATAACAGAACCTTCTATTCATATTAATGAGTTCAGTAACCACATTACATTCCTGAGGTCATAACAAACCCACATAATAATGCAGAGCAAGGTCATGCATCAGGAACTAAACTATGTCCTTCATATTACAAGGATAAACACAGACCCATCCCTCTAAATATGCCATCACTCCTATATTTCCTCTAATCCCAACCCATAGAATCCTCCATGATATTTTTGTAGAGCTTCACCTCTTTCCCACCACCTCTTCTCTCTCAGGATGATCCCATGTATATCTCTCTCTTCTTAGATATCCGTGAACCTTTATATATAGCTTTTTGCCTTCACTATCATGCCTTCTGAGGTAACAAATCAGCTTCCAAGTGTCCAAGTCATCCTCCAATGGAGCATGCCTACTTTGATCCAAGATCTCCACTCCTTTCAATGATATCCTTCTATATCCTTCCTTCACATGCATAGAATATTCCCTTTTTGATCCTACAAAGCAGCTGAGTTGGCACCTTATCCACTCCGCATGCTAGATGGTTCATGCTTTCCTCATGTGTTATCTAGAACTCTGAATATGGCTAAGTATTAACATCATCTTGCCTTGTGTGCACTCCGTGTGTTCTGAAAAACCCTACTAGAACCCTTCCTTGCACACCTTCACCCTGCGTGCCCTTCTTGAAATAGGTCCCATGCACCCACGTGCCATCTTGTACTTAGCCAGTATTCTAGGGTCCAACATCACCCCACACTATGCCATTTCTCCATCCTTAGAAACACTCTTCAATAAAATAAAGAATGGAAGGATTTGAAAATGGTTGGAAAGAAAGAATAAAGGAATAAAGAATTGGGAGAAAGAATGAAAGAATGGGGAACTTGTTTATTGTTGGAGGAGGAGAGGGAAATCCTTCCTAATTTTTGCCTCTAACTTCTCCCAAGTGTCAAACTCATTCTCGAGTTTTCTGACAGAGGGCACCCACTAGGGTACTCACCTCCTCAAAACTCAGCTCCTCCCCTTTAGTACTCATCATCTAAACAATTCTCTCTAGCTACTTGCTCAAATCATCAAGAAAATTCATCCCATGGGTTATCTCGAGGTATAGTTCCTTGATAGGATCTTGATCGAGCCTCGCGAGGTCTCGATTGCTTCTAAATTATTTTCCACCTCTGCCAAGATCTTATCTCTTTCCGCTCTATTCCCCTTATTTTTCTCTTGAAATCCTTGAGTTCCATTTCATGGGTGGAAACCAAGATGTTTTCCACTCTATCCCTATTAACATAGTTGTCATAAGTAGCTTAAGTGAATTGCGCAATGACCTTCACCTCTACAAGAAGTTTAGTGTATCGAGCCACAATCTTGACAACCTTAATTTTTTCCTCTTTCTCTTGGTGTGCCTGTGCCTCTTCTACAGACTCTAAAGTGAGTGGTCACCTCTCCATTATGAGAATATGAGTCAAATCCTCCAAACATTGCAAGGTTGATTCATACTTTTTCTTGGGTGGCGCTAAGTCGGGATGCTTTAGGATAATGGCATATGTAATCATCTCCACCTTCTTAGAGACTTCACACACCTTTGATTTTCTTCTTTCAGATCACACCTCAACTGAGCATTGATCATATCCTCTTGCTTTAGGTCCTTTCTCTTTTCCATGAGATCCTCATTTTTCTTCTCCAATTCCTCCTCTAGGAATCTCACTCTATCATTTCTCCCGAACAGTCTGGCCTCAACTTTGACTGAAACCTTGTTAAGTGCATTATAGACCTATTAATATAATAGATGTTGAGCATTCACAAGTGGATTCTCTCCCTTCTTCTCTAGAATTTTCATTAGCGCTCTCTGACTTACCTCAAATTTTGGTTCATCCACGTGGGACTCAAACACCCAATATAACATCTTTCTTGTCCGTGGGTATGTGCCTTCTTCATCAAATGAAGTCATAGCTAGGATTTTTTCATTGGTAAGGTGCTCTAGATTCACACGCGTAGAAATTTTCTTGGATCATTTATATATCCCATTCCTGGACCTTGTTCTGCCACTACACCCTTCCCACCTATGCACACAACCTTTGGGAAACTTACCGCCAAGTTGTGATTTCCACCCATGCTGCCATAATCCTTCCCAACACTTTCTTCTTCCATCTCCTTCAATATTTCATCCATGCTCCACTCTAAGTCCTTAATAATTCCCACTACCTTTCTCTCTGTGGCTTCTTCCACTTATTCCTTGGTGAGGCATTGGGTTCTTTGGTTCTTGGTGCTTACTTCTTCACTCACCCCTTGCCTTGATCCTCTGCTTCTTCCTCGTCATTATTCTCCTCATCTTTCTTGTTATACTTATCTTCACCTTTCTCCTCCTCGAATCATGTATATCATACAATGTATGGTCTTCACCTAGTTTAGGATCATCATCATCCTTGTCACCAATGTAGGAATCTAAACTTTCTATCTCCTCTGAGTCTGCCTCTTATGTCGCCCTCTCTACTTTTTCCTAACTAGTGATTCAAGTATAGGGAATCTTCTTTTTTTTTTTTCTTGACAGATGACCTCTTTTTTGGTTATTCATTATGGGTGAGGGGATCTTCATGTTCTTATGCCTCTTCTTCTGGGGTCTTCACCTTGATTGGGGACTTCTTTCTACGCGTGTAAGTGCTAGGATTTGTGCTTGCTTCCGATGCACCCATGGATTGTGTTGTCTACACACTTGGTACCTTCTTCTCTTTCTCTTTCCCTCTTTGGTGTGACCTTATTTCTCCATGTGGGGTATTCTGAAATGGAGACATCACTTTCTAGATAGGAACCTTTCTCAAACTTAGGCTTTATGCATAGACACACCCTTGTTGCAGTCCTTCCAGCGATCAAAACGTCATGGGCTTCATCATTTTCACTTCATGGGAGACATACTTCTCCACGTATGCACATTATTTAGGGTACATGATATTTTGGTGCATCTTACATTAATATTTTTCCACCTCAATAAATTCAAACCTTAGTCCTTTAGCTTCTTTGAACTATTTTAATCCATCTTGGAAGTATTACACGGTGAAAGAGAAGGGTAGCTTGCACCATGGGATCTTAGTCCCATTTGTAAAAGTGAAACCTGCTAATGTAGAAGTGTTTGTAAACTAATTTTTTTTTCTCCCAATCCATGAGCATGGGAAACTACTCTAGGATCCTCCACTCTTCCCTAAATGCATCATGCATTCATTTATACCACTTCTCTAGGCACGCTTTGTGAGTGATCGTCATGGTTTCACAAGTATACTTCTCAAATATTTTTGTGGGTAAGGAGTTCTCTTGTGGATACTCCCAAATGATTTTTTATGGCCCATCAAGCACTCTAATCTCTAAGAAGATGATGGTGAGGAGGAATTTTTTGAATAATATCTTCTTTCCTTCTAGCATCCTGCTTATGATTTCATCCACAATGAAAGAAAAAGTTATAGATGATTCCCTTTGATATCTTTTGGCATACATTTAACCTTACATCCATCATTATTGATCATTAAGCTTTGTCACCAAATGCATGGCCATCCTCATAATAGGGTCTAGAATATCTGCGATGTCAAAGTATCGCAAACCCTTCTTGTAGTCATATGTTGTTACTTGTTTTTATAGCTTCCTTGTCCTCTAAATCATTGTCTATACTTTATCCTTAGCAAAAAAGGCTTGTGAACTTGGATATCAACTACAGTGTTATGAAAATCTTGTACCCTAAAAAATGGAAGTGATCTTCACGTAATTTTGACATTAACCACCGATATAGTTGCTCGGGATTACCAAAGTAGGGAAACTCATACAGTTGTAATAACCATGCCTTCTCCAATTTGAATTTCACCTTGTCACTTATATATAGGCATCCCATCTGGTGTCATTTTGTTAGTTGGATAGACCAACTCTAATGCCATTTCCTTCTTAGTTGTGCTCATGTGATGGTTATAATCACTCATGGCCATTTGTCTTAAGTGCGACACCCACTCCTTTCCTAGCAATACTCCATCTGGGTATTACATTTTTGTGTACCATTCCTCATTGGAGCTTGTGACAACAACAATTTTTCCTTACTCTTGCCCTTCTATTTCTTTGGTGAAACAATCACCTTCTTAGGTTTCATGCTTTATGTAGGGATAAAATAAGAACTCCTTACTCTTCTCTACTACTCTATTTAACTCCAAAATCAACTCCAAAGCTCAACTCCTAGAATAAATCCTTCTATCTCTGTGCCCTAGCTACCAAACCTTAACTAGGAAAACTTTCCACAAGACAACACACTTCAAACAACCTTTCCTCATGCCCATGTACTCCCACCTCTTTGGTTTACGGATACACTCTAGTCACACACTTAGATTTATTGGATTCTTCTTCCTTCGCACAAATCTCTCTAGATGCCCTAGTTCGCAAGAGCACTTCAACTTCGTAATAACAAGGTAGAATAATGAATTTCCCAACCTCATATTTATAGTTTTTGCTTTCCTCCTAGTAATAAATTCTATACCACCTACCAACATACTTAACATTAAATGTGGATTTTTCTACTAGGATGAATTTAAGTTCCCTTACCCATGCACCCAATCCTGCATGAAAACCTTTCTACAAGCTTTTGGCATGTAGAATTCTAACCGATCAAGACTCTTATGCATGTGTATACGGTGCCTTAGGAACTTCTTCAGTCCTTTACCTAATTTTTTCCCTCACCTACCTCATGTTGTTCTTATTCTCTTCATCCTTTATACATGGTCTTTTTTACAGCCTTCTTAACACCATAATTCATTATCCACCATTTCCCCATGCACTTTATCAACCTTACATGATTCCTTCTACTTGGTCCTATCAAATTTTATTATCGGCCTATACTTTTCTTTGCATTACTTCATTCCTCCACCACTAAAATAAATATATGCACAATCCTCTACACATACACAACCTTAGAAAAATAATGTGGTGACTGGCACACAAGGCACAAAATTAAACAAAAAAAGGGAACGAGAAATGAGAAAAGGAAACAAAAGAAAATAAAAATCAATAAAGGGAAATTCTAATCTAACTGGAAATACTACCTTATTTACAAACACCAAGAAGACTTATTTATAGTAGGGCTTCAACCTACTCCCATTGAAATGCCCTAGTAATCTCATATCATCTAGTGCTTGTAATTTGAAAGGCATAAATCAAGGATGTACGAGATGATATAGGGTCATAACCAATGGAATTTCAACTTCCTAGGATGGCGTAGATACTTGGAATCATACAAGAACACCATCTACCCAACCTCAAACTGTTTTTCTTTATATGATGATCATGCCATGCCTTTTGTCTTTCCTTTTCTATCTTCTGACTCCATCTAGCAAGTGATTGTCTCTCGTCTAACTACATCAACTTATCAATCCTCTCTTCTAGTGCTTGTTCATCATCCAACCCTCTTGTGTGCACTATACACAATGATGGTAACATGAATTCAACTGGAAAAACAACCTCCATGCCAAACACCAATTGAAATGGTGTGGCCTTGTTCAACCTCTTGTAGGTTATCATGTATGCCCATAGAATGCAGTTGATACTTTTTCATCCCAATATTTTCTTCCAATGTCACAGATCTTAGTTAGCATGTGACTTAGTATTTTGTTAAATGCCTCAGCAGTTCCATTCACTTGAGGATGATAAGGGGTAGTCTTGTGATGGGCCACCATAAATTCTACTAATAGAATCCTAACCATTTCATTGAGGAAATGTGTACCTCTATCACTTGTTAATCTTAAAGAACAACCATACTTATTGATTATGTTCTCCCATAAAAATATAGCAGCTGTTGTTGTGGTGTAATCCTTTGTAAGCACTACCTCTACCCATCATGTCAAGTAATCAGTGAAAGTAATGATATACCATGAACCAGTCCTTCGTGCGGCTAGTGAAATTAGTCCTATAAAGTTGATTACCCATTTTTTAAACGATTCAACAATGGTTATTGGTCATAAATGCATTTCATCCCTCTTCCTAGGTTTTCTAAGGCACTGAAAATGGTCATCGTCATAGCAAAACTCAATATAATCCTAGTAGATGGTTTCCCACTAAAGCCCTATAAGTAGAATTTTCCACGGTAGCATTTCCTACATAGTGTCCTCATCTACAATCCCACCATGTGCTTCCTCCATAATTTCCACAAGCTCATATTCCAATACACATCAATGTAGAACCTCATCATGACCTAACTTATATAGGTCTCCACTAATCAACATGTAGGGTGTGGTGCGTATTGTTAACTGCTTCCTCTCTAGAGCCTTCATCCCATTTGAGGCCACACCAATTTTAAATAACATTGCGATATATTCCAAGTCTGAGGGAACACACCACAACCTAAATAGTTGTGCATCCGACATGGTATCCTCAATGCTTTGCACATCCTCCCCTGAGTTAATCCTTGATAATTGACTAGGTCTTGAATCACTCTTTCTAGGTTTTACAACCACTCTAAACTCAAAATCTTGGAATAATAGGACCCAACAACATATGTGCCCTTATAAAAATGGGCTTGTTGACTAAGTACTTCAATTCCATGTGGTCCATGTAGAATATAAATTTTTTTTCCAACATGTATTGTCTTAACTTGTGCAACACATAAATCATAGAAAATACTTCTCGCTTAGTATTTGTGTAATTCTATTCTGTTGGTGAAAATTTTCTACTTGGAAAAAAAGAAAGGATGATCAACAATTACCTCACTAGGTTGTTCTAGTACTGCTCACATAGTTTTCCTTGAGGCATCAACATACACATGGAAAGGCTTATCCCAAGAAGGAAAACATAGTATGGGCACCATGATAAGCCTATCCTTTAAAGTGTCAAATGCCTTTTGCTGCACCTCTCCCCAATGAAAGGCACTCTTGTGTTTTAGAAATTCCTCCAAGGGCGGGCGATCTTGGCATACCCCTTGATGAATTTCCTATAATTCCCCATATGTCCCAAGGAATCCACTGCACTTTGACTAGTAGGCTCCCTAATCCCATAATAACTATAACTTTGGTGGGATCCATTAGTAAAATTTCTTTACATATAATATGTCCTAACAAGGTACCAAATGGAGTAGTAAAGACACATTTCTTAATGTTGAGGGATATACATAATTTTTGAAATCTCTCAAACATCAGCCTCAATTTTAGAAAATGGTATTTTACCAATCCATACACAGTCCCCTCATCTAGGTAAACTTGAAGAAATTTATGGATGAAGTCTTGAAATTCTTATACCATGATGTGTGAGAACACAACAAGAGCATTATTTTATCCAAAAGGTATAACCGTGTAGGAAAATCCTCCCTATTCAGTGGCAAAAGTTGTCTTTCACTGGTCTTCCTTTTAATCCTTAATTAGTGATACCCTAGAACCCATCCGTGAAAGAGTATATCTCACGCTCGGCTACTCCCTCCAAAATTTCTTCAGTAAAGGGGGTTGGAAAAGGATTGATGACACATACTGCATTCATGTCCCTATAGTCCACACAGATCCTTATCCTCCCATCCTTCTTGATACTTGATGACCATTAGGCTTATCCATTCTGATTCTTCCATTACCTCAATGATACCAGATGTTATCATCTTGTCTATTTCTTCCTTGACCCATATGCACACGGATTTGGATTCATTGATAAGGCCTCTTCCGAATCGGGTGCACCTTCCTTTAACTTGATCTTCATCTCCCATAGGAATGGTGGATTCCTTTGAGTTCATGGTACCCATAAGGGAAAAAATCCTGGAACTCACGCAACAGATCAATGACCTTTGAAACTTATTTTTAGACTAGTAGTCCCCAATGATAGCTTCTTTAGGTTTTGTCTCTGTCCCAATGTTAACCTTATTTGTTTTTAAGGGCTCATGGTAGGCATGTGATCACTCATCAGTGTTATCTATGACTTCGCGCGTACCTTCAGAATGGTTAACATCCAAATTTTCCATCTCTTCATATCTACTACATAGACCATTTTTCCTTTTTCCTTTTCCATGCACATGCGCTGTCAAGTGTACTTCCTATGATTCTTCTTCATTAAGGCACATTTCCAAATAAGGCTCACCCAACAATTCCAGTAGCCTATCTTCTACCATAGCACTATCTCCCATCATAAGGCACTTGATTACTTGCAATGCCTTATCCACTAATGGATTGGTACTCCTATACTCGAAAGCTTGAATGAGATCAACCGCCAACTCCTACCAATTAACTTTTTGACAACGCATCTCGAATGAATATACTATGCATGCGCATAGCCTTGTAAGGTGGAATATAACTTATGCACCCATAATGAAGGTGGTAATTCTTCGTGATTTCCCATATAGGCCTTCTCACATGCTTGGATATGAAATGAGGTGGTCTCTTTACCATGGTAATCTTGTATGAAAGTGGGCACGTTGCTCCTGGAGAACCTTACAGAAAATGTGATTCTTACCTCACACTATTCTAGGAGGCTCTCCCGATGTGTAGCTCCCAATTGGCGTATTTAGTTCGAATAGGTTATAACTGAGAATTCCCCTTCTCTCATCCTCATTCTTCCATTGAGCCTCCATTTCTCGTAAGAAAATTTCAAGGTATGCTCCTCCAGAGTAACTTGGAAACTTCTTTCCTCCTAGGTGCTTGATTGAATGTGCATTTTTACCCTTGTTACAAATCCTCTCAACTATCACCCAATCAACTCATAAGTCCCATGCACCCAATTGTTACATGCCATACTAGTGGTATCACTCAAGGAATTGAGCATCTTCAAACTGGATAACTCCCTCCGTGGGATGAATTATCTCCGGATCTCTAATGGAGAGTGCACATAGATTCTTTTGAGGACTTCCTCTCCTAAGGGCTCAATATAGGGCACTGATTTCCCATATGTTAAAGGGATAATCACCCTTTCTTCCTTATTCTCAAATATGATATACCCCTTGTTAAACTACATGTCAACATTGTTCTTATAACACCAAGGGTGCCCAAGTAATGCTGGAAAGTTGTCTTCCTCGGCAAGCACCAAGACTTTAAAATCTCCAGTGAACTTGGCCCCTTGAATGGTGATAACTACATCCTTCAAGACTCCAATGGGCATTTACTTTTTCTTATTTTCCATATACAACACATTCGAAGATGGTTGTAATGTGCGGGTCTTCCCATTTGATGTTAGGCATCCAAGGTAAGAACATTGACCTCTACTCCCATTTCATGAGGATATTTCTTAGAATCCACCCATCAACTACTGCATTCAATGTAATCTCCTTATCATAATCAAGGTTGTGAGGAGGAAGGTTTGCATGAAAAACCTACCTTTGTGCTTTACTTCAGCATGTGGTACCTTCTCCCTCATCCATTCTCCTAGCAAGGGAATAATATTCTCTTTCCTTAACATCCTACATAATTCCTTGACCTCATCCATAGGTCATCCTTTGAGCCTCGACATTCTTCCTTTTCTCCAACTACTTTGATTTCTCCTTTAGACATTAGATCTCCCTTGCAAACTCCAAATCACATCCATAGTCTCTTGATACACCTCTTTCTAATGAGAAGGGTCCAAATACTTTCCATGTACCACTTCCTCTCTTGAAACTAGTGTCCTTTGTCTTGGCATCTCCTTGGCGCACGTGGCCTCTACTCATGTTGTCACCACCAATACAGGTTCTAGTCCTGACTCATGTGCCACTCTTGGCATCCACTATGGATAAAATTTCTTGATGCTTACCATCCTAACTCCTTTGTAATTCTAGTGCTTTGTTGGTTCATATGCTCATAAAGCTCTAGACACTCTTCGTACTTATGTTTCTTCCCACACCATGAGCATTGTAATAGATCAGGACACTCACGCTTGTAATGCTATATAGATCCAAAGTTGTAACAAGTTCCTCATGGGAATTCACTTCTTCCTCCATTGTGGTTACTTTGCAACCATGAAATCCTCCACGAAAACCTCTTCCATGTGCTCCTCCATCTACACACCCTTCATAACGATGATCATCATCCTTGGAATTGCTTGCAAGACTAGTCTGGTGCACACCAAGATCAATAACATCAATGATCAATCACTCTATGAATCTGATCAATCATTGTACAATCCTTGGTATAATGGGTCATAGAGGTATAGATCTTATAATAGCAAGAAACATTCTTGTGGATTACACGTTGTAGTAGAGGGAACCTACTTGCATCATGATCCCCATGGAAAATATCACATTCTACTACCATAACGCGTACCAAATTCTAAGGGAAAATATCCTTTGCATGCCCTTCCACTTCACAATCTATACACCAAATCCCACTACAAACCTCATGCACTAAGTTTGTAGAAATATTCTCTAACTGCTTGACCATTGTAATAATTTGAGCCTCCAGAAAAGGACTAACACCAATATCAAAACTCCAAATAGCCTCGGCATATAGGGCATCTTCTAATGCCTCACGTGGTCTGTGAAAGTCTTGTGTGATAGAGCCCTTATAAATGGTGTTATCAATCCTCCAAAAACCATTAAGCATGTTGAGAAGGATGAATGTCATAGGATAGTTTTGAAAAGAGATTCTTGAAACATGTGTCATACTTCTGCACACTCTCTGTCATTCCTTGTTGGATCTCCTTATCAGGGATTTTATGCTCTTCTATTCAAATTCTGGATATGGAACTCTGCTTTAGGAAGGAATTCTTCAATGCAGTGTAATCTACCACCGTTTGATGGGGGTCATACTTTCAATACCAACTATACACATGCCCTTGCAACGTTTTTACAAACTGACTTGCCTTTTGCTCTGGGGTAGTGATCCCTTTCACATGCCATAGTAATTCACACTTTTGCACATGCTCTATAGCATCTTCAATACCCATGTAGTCTGGTAAGTGTAATAACATCTCAAAAATACTTATGGAGGTGGTTGAGGCCCTTATCCTCCTGATCCAGAGCCTTGGTTCCCTCTCGGTGTTTCCTCCTCCACCATATCCATTGGATCCACCAGGTCCTATTCCTCCTAACCCACTAGATCCTCTAGATCCATTCGGTCCACCAAGTAGGTCCTCCAGCCCCTATACCACTAGATCCACCTCTTGCAACTAGTAAATGGCCTAAAGTGGTCACGCCTAGTGTTCCCAACATCTAATTGAACTACATGCCAATGGTTTGTGATATCATCCCACTACTAGTTGTGTGTCCCACACCACTCCCAGACATGATACCCAAACCTTGTGTACTTGCACCTTGTCCAAAAATTCCTCCAAATACTAGAATGGTTTGTGCAGCATAACCATGGATGTTCCGAATGAGAAATTATATCTCTTGGGATTAGATCGATTATGCCCACATATACCAACTAGGTTAACAATACTTCTCCCTTGATCTAGAAAACCAAATGCCAGGGTTGGTCACCAGGTGGATTCAGATGCACGTCGACAAATCTCCTTTCTCTATGTGATGAAATATCATTAGAAGCTAAAGGGGATTCTCTCACACTTGCCAAGATGGGGTAGCACAGACTTCTTAGGTCCACATCCTCTGCATGAACCTCAACTCCTTCTTGCAACATCTTCCTCCATAGATCCATCACACTTGCAACCTCACATTGTCTAGTCATCTCCCTTTCATGAGCTTCACTATACTTGAGTCATCTCTCCTCCCTTTCCTTTTCAGCCGTAATGTCCACCATCTTCCTCCACCCTAGCTTCCTCTCCTAGCACTCAAAGAATCTTATTCGGCCATGGGAAATACCTCTAAACTTAGGGTAATGACCAAGATATTTATAGCCAAAGGAATAACATGCAAAAATGATCCTTTGGGATCCCTCAGAAACTTGAACTCAACAAATTCTAGGAAAGAATACATAGAAATGATGTATTCTAGAGTATAACTAGTCAACACTCCTTTCCACTAGTGATCAACAACACATGTCCAAGTCGATCTACATCCTATAGCCTCTAGATAATCATCTTGGGTCCATACATGTGATCTATAGTACTAACTCGATCTAGATGCATATGCTAAAAGCCATTCATATAGTTCTACTGGAAAATAGTAGAAGAATGTCTCGTACAACTCATGATATAGGTTCTCTTCTACCCATCTACGTGAATCAAACTTAGGTTCAAGTGCTTGAAATATTTGAGCAAACATCTCCTTCATTGTCTTGAACCATCCTTCAAAAATTTCCAAAGTTAGAAGTTCTGTCATCATGCATCATAGGGACAAAGATGTATTCCATTTCTCACAACAACTTTGAAAAGAGGTCCCAACAATAGAACCAAGATGTATCATTTTTATACCCTAGAACAATATTCTAATCCCATGTATGCCGACCTATCACACAACAGGTGCTGGGAACTCACCAAAGGCATGTGCGGGTGCCAAGCCCATCCTTTATGTGAGTCTTGTGAGAATACATCATTTATGACAGATACTTAAATGCAAGAGCACAAGAAGGAACCATGCATTAATTGTGAGAACCTATGATGAGCTATCACATCAATGCATCCACAAAAGAGAATTAACAAAAAAAAAATAAAACTGATTCATAACACAAAGGAAATGCATTAGGTTTAAGCTCATGAACACATATATACTTTATAACAGAACCTTCCATTCATATTAATGAGTTAGTAACCACATTACATTCTTGGGGTCATAACAAACCCACATAGTAATGTAGAGCAAGGTCATGCATCGAAGTAAACTATGTCATTCATATTACAAGGATAAACAAAGAACCATCCCTCTAAATATTCCATCACTCATATATTTCCTCTAATCATAACCCATAGAATCCTCCATGATAGTTTTGCTTTACCTTTTGGCCTCTTTCCCAGCACACTATTTTATATGAATCTCTTCTCTAGTATATTCTCCTACTATTCATGCACCTCTAAATATAGCTTTTCTACCTTCACCACTATGCCTTCTGAGGTAACAGATCAATTTCCAAGTGTTCAAGTGGTCCTCCAATGGAGCATGCCTCCTTTGATCCAAGCTCTCCACTTTGTGCAATGATTTCCTCATGGAACCTTACATCGCATACATGGAATATTCCATTCTTGATCCTACAGCTACTATGTTGGCACCTTATCCACTCTACATGCTAGATGGGTTACGATTTCCTTGTGTTCTATCTAGAACTCTGAATATCGCTAAGTCCCAACATTGTCCCGCCTTGTGCACATGTCGTCTGCATTCTCGCAAAACCCTACTAGAACCATTCCCTACATGCCTTCACCTTGCACACCCTTCTTCAAATAAATGCCATGTGCCCACACACCTTCTTGTACTTAACCAATATTCTGGGGGCCCAACACATGCTTTTGATTTCTTTCATTTATTTTTTCATTTTTTTGGCATGAATAGCCTTCCTTCGAGGGATCATTCTGTTTTGGATAACTTTTATTTTTGAATTAAGCATACAAGATTTTTGATTCTACATGGGGAGAGCTAGGAATAGCTAAGTAGACCACTTAAGAGTGGATAAAGAATGTGCAAGAGACATCCCTGGACCCTTTTATAGTTCCAATATGTGAATAAGGGGGAAATGGATGTGATGATTGCAAATTTCCCACCAAAGGGGAGAACCTGTCCATAAGGAAAATGCTACATGAAGAGCTATGGTGCCCATATTTAAGGTCACATCTAGGAAGTGATAGGAGATCACATAGTTCCAAATAATCACAATGAGATATGGAAGGTGTTGAGATGGAGGAATGATTTGAAGACATGACTAAGGGTACATTGGTAAATTTCCTAACAAAATAATGATTACAAGTGCAATGCGTTAAGTGGTTCCACTTCTAGTTTGCCGTATGGTCTGATCTAGTCGGAGGAAAACTTTCCAAGTTGGATCCTTTCTAGATTAGTGACATTTTGATAAATTTAAGATATTAGTGTCACATTTTGGAAGATGGGATGAGATAAAGAAGAAAAATAATAGAATTCACTCCCCCACAAGGAAGCAAAAGGTATGCATATAAGACAAATGAATGGTCACCCAAAGAGAGAGACAAATGTGATTACATGATGGATCAAAATGAAGATCAATATGTGTCAAGACTATATGGGATAAGTTAAATATAGATCAAAAAAATATGTGCCACAATGACAAGTTCTTAAATGAGATCCATGGTGCTTCCAAAGGGAGGCACAAATATGGCCACAAAAGTGGTCGTAGGAGGAAAGGATGAAAGGTATGATCGGATGAACTGAGGTGGATGAGATAAGACAATGTCAAATATGGAGAGGAACTAGTCTGTGAATAGACAAGTCATATAAAAAATTCCCCTAGCATGGGAGGATGAATTGATGGAGACAAGAAGAAGGATGTTGAAAGATAAATGATAGTGGGGGAAAGATGTTACCATAGTGAAAGGGATGTGGATAAGATAGTGAATTCTAAAGGATATGGATGTTAGCAAGATGGAATATCAAGGTGAATAGTATTGATGAACAAGGGAGGAACCTTGTCAAGAGGAGCGATGGGATATGGTGTGGATGGTTGAGATGACCCAAGAGGGTCAATGGATGGAGTCACTGAAAGAGAGACCAGATGTGATATAGATGGAGTAGTAGATGGATAAGAGGACTAATCGAGGATGTCCTCTCGCTCAATAAGATTGTGGAAAATTATATGGAAGGCCTTACAATGCTTGGTTTCATGGACCGTGAGTGCTATGAAAGGCACATATGTGATGATAATTGAAACATGATGGCTTTGGTTGTCTCGGATAAAAGGGTATGATGGGAGGAAGCATAATGGTAGAATTTTGTAGTAAATTTTGGAGGACCTCAACATAGGATTCAATGTATACACTAGGATGGGTCCTGCGAGATGATATAGATGGCAAGGATGAAGGTGGATTGTGTTGGGGTCTAGGTGGTCTAGAAGAAGAAGTGGTGGTGGATAATTTAGGCTTGGATGACTGGGTAGATGAAGGTGCTCTAGAGGAAGGAGTTAGTCCTAGGAGAAAATCAGATGGTTTGGATCATGATGAATAAGGGGGGCCTAAGATGGATGGATGTGGCCCCAAGATGGAGGATGGGGATTTGGTCTTGATTGGAGGGATGTCGATCTTCTTGTGAGGATGCTCAAGGGACCACTGTAGAAGGATGTCAAGGTCTTTGGATTTGGATTTTCAAGGAGTTCCCTTAGTAGTAATGACAATGATTTCTCTTTGGGGACCCGGTGATGGCATGGTGGTTGATGGTGGAAGTAGCTTTTACCTGATGGATTCTAAGGAGGGTAAAGATTGGATAGATGTGAGAACATTTGGTTGTTTGGATGAGAAAGGAGGGTCACCTATAGCCACTGCAAGTTGAAGTGCCTTTTAATATTGGTCAAATTATGAAGGTGGTGTGGGGAAAGATGGAGATAATGGCAATATGGTGAAAATGGTCGATGTGATAGGTGTAGGTAGAAGTATGGAAAGAGGGACCAGTACTAACTCTATGAAAGGTAGGATAGGTAAGGGTGGAATAGATATGTACAAAGGAATAAGATCAGTTGGATTAGATGTGGATGGAGATGTAGGATCAATTGAAGTAAGGTAGATTTATGTGTGGGATTTACAATAGGTGGGGGTATGGAAATGAGGAGAGGCATTTGAATGATGCGAGTTAATGAAATCCATATGAGATGGGGAAGATGGTGGAAGAGGTATGAGTTTCAAAATTCACATGAGTGGATTGGGGAGGAGTGACCGGTGTGGAAATAAATGTGGATGTGGAAGGTGAGGTCAGTTGGGTGACCATGAGTGATGAGATAGGTGGTAGAGATGCTGAGGTAGACATAGTATTGAATGATGTGGGAATCAATAAAGAGATGTGTGATAAGGATGTCAATGCAGCGATGAGTGTAGATGAGGAGATAGGTGTGGCCAAGGCTGATGAATATGTAGTAAGAGTATGACTAGATGTGGTTGTAAGAGAAGTGGTAGAAGTAAGGGAGGTAGGTAAGGTGACTGTATATGTGATAGATGTAGGAAAAATGTTAGAAGGGGCCAAGGTCATAATACTTAGGATGTAAATAGATGAGGAAATGGATGAAACTGATGTGGAAAGAGGTGTTTGATATATGGTATTGTTAACAACGGGTCAAATAAGTGTGACATAGAAGGTGAAGATGAACTGGATAGTGAAGGGTTAAGAAGTGATTGTATAAAGATGTCATGTGATGAGGATTGGATTGCTTGGGGGATGCAGGAGCATGGTGATAAGTGGGGTCATAGTGAGATGATGGAGATGGGGCAAGAACAGGGAGATCTAATATGGTAGGCTCATCAAAGGTATCCCTCGGTGAGTTGGGAGGAGAGATATCATAAGATGGAGTAGGATCTGTTGAATGATACCTATGGAGAAGGAATACATGGATGGGGTTCTCATGAGGAATATCCATAAAGGAAAGTGGGTATGGTGATGTTGGGTGACATAGGAAGGGCATGAGGTAATGAGGTCAAAGATGATGGGGTAGAAGAAGGAATGGTGTATGGGGATGGGGCTAAAGATGATGAGGATAAAGGTGATGAGATATAAGGAAATGGAGTATAAGGTGATGGAGATAAAGGGGATGATGCATAAGGAAATGAGGGTGAAGCATGGTCTATGGATCGATATGGGTGAGAAGTGGGAGGTCTATGGTAAATATAGTCATAGATAGGGCTAGAGGAATCCCTAGAAGCAACTGGTGGTCTGGATGGGGTCACAGAGGATTGCTAAGAACTGCTCGAGGAAAATTTTGGTTCCATTTTTAAATAAGAAAGAAAGAAAACAATTCCTTTTTATGTTTTGATTAAGAAAGTGTGAAGAGGATGGATGTGAACGGACCTAGGAGATGGAAAACTATGTTTGGTCTCAGGTAAGTTGTGGCTAGGAATGTCTCAATGCTTCTTGTCTCTTGTTTGGTGATCAAATCCAAATAAGTGAACTAGGTGAAAGGAATGTTTTGATGTGTTAATTTATTTGTGAAGTTTTAGGTTGTGTGTGATAAGACGTGTGATGTAAAATATTGAACCCCTACTTAAACTATATGAGAAAGAAGGATGTAAAAGGAAATGTTATTTTTAAGCCCAAAATGAAATATGATGTTTGATGAGTACACAAAAAGGGATGGAAAATACAATAAAAAAGGAGTAAATAGGGTAAAAGAAAATTACCTAGATAGTGCTTTTCCTATTTATCTACACTTCTCGAGTGATGGGTGATTTAAGCCATGAACTTGACACAAATAAGAAATAATGTGAAGCCTCACACTGCAATGTTAGTAGGAAAAAGTAAAATATAGAAAATAAAGAAACCACCTAAAGGGTGGTCCCACCGGGTGTTCCGAAATGTTGTCCAAAATTATCATTTATTAATGTAAATGAATGCACTACCTACTAAAGAAAATAGCAACTGAGAAATGATATAGGGTTTAGGTTACCTTGGATTCTTGATGTTTGATACATGTGTTGAATGATGGATTGTTGCTCCCACCAAAACTGTAAATAAGATTGGAAATGATTATGATTAGACAAACATTTATGGGGGCTTCTGAACAATGTCGGTTCTAAGAACTAGTTAAATTCCTTAGCTTTTTCAACCCCATTTGTTAGATAAAAGGATGTGAAAGCAAAGGCATGCCAAAATAGAACTATCACTGAATCTAAAAATGACATAAATTGATCTAAAACTATTTATATCATAATAACTACAAAATTGTGTTACCTAGCTTCAGGTTGGCGACAACCCGGACTATGCACAAGTAGGTTGACGATGAGCTCGGAGGATGGATCTGAATCTATAGATGAAATATTCAGACATGCAAGGTCTAAGAGTGATTTGAAGGAAAGTAAGGGTCTATAACTACTATAAAAGATTCTATAGGAGTGAACCAGAGGCGGGAAGTAGGATAAATGATAGAAAGGAGGATTTAGATGGGTTTTTAGATAGACAAGACCCTTGTTGATGGCCACTAGGGAGGATTGGTAGTGATTGTACCATAGAAATTCAAATCCAAGGATAAAGGATGAAAATGACAACCTACACGTAAAAGGAGTTTTTATTATTGGTAAATAGTTTTGAAGAGACTATACCCTGTTACAATAAGGGATCAAAACCAAATAGAGTTATAGAGGGACAATAAAAGAGGATCAAAATCAAAATAAAGCATTTTGACTAAGCAGAACCAAAAGATAGTTACTAGTAGAAAGATAAATAGAAATGCAGAAAGCTGCAACAAGATAGCAAAACAACAACAACGAAAAAATAATGAAAAGACCAAAATATAGTAGCATCTAGAACAAATCCCTCCACCCAAGGGAGATTATTTATTGGAAGATCTGTTGATCCTAGATTTGATTATTTATAGTGAAGTGAACAATTCCAAAATGGTGATGTGCATGGGGTAACTTGCATTCGACTTTGATATGGTCTCGACTTCTCTCCTTGTTAGTCCCCCAAATAGTTTCGGGACCCCGCTAAGCATGGAAATGATGCGAACATGTTGTTCCAAGAATTCATTAATGGCATTAAAGATAGCCATGCTATGATCGTGCCTATCTTTGGCTCTCCCCAATTTATTTTCCAAAGAGTTCAATTTCTTGTAGATGTCAGCAATTTGATCATTCCCAACATTAGTATCATCATGAACCTTTATTTTGCCCTTCGTTTGGCCATGTGTTGCAAAGTCCTTTTTAACTTCATCATCTCATTTTCCAAAGAATCCAACCTATGAAGAATATTATTCCCCTCCTATTGTAGGGCTGAATCCTGGATAGAATTACTAATATGTAGAAAATTATATGCAACTTCCACTCTTTGGTGCTTCTAAGAACTTGTGCAGAGTGAGGATGTCACTTTTTGGGAAATTTAGGGTTCATAGTCTTGGGTTTGGAAGAGGTGTTCAGGATGGAAGTGGGAGTAGTGAAGGTAGGGATGCATGGATCACTAGGAGAGGGCGGGAAGCTAGGGAAATTAGAGACACAGAGCTTATGAAGAAAAAGATAAGGCCTTGGTGAAGAGGAATGGCATGAGAGTGCTTTTGGAATTCTAAAATGGAGGGATGAAGGGAATTTAGCAAGTAATGTGAGAAGCAGATTGTAAATTATATTCTAAAGTGGTTAAGAAAAACTAGGTGCTTGACATGGAATTTTTGGTAGCACCCTTCTAGAGAAATGTACCTAACCATAATTTTTATAATCTCATCAAAAGGTTTGGGGATAAAACTTACCCTAACACCCACATAAACAAATTTGAGCTCCTCACCGACATCAGATAATTTCTTAGCCTCGGCGGTCCTATCAATCCTTTTTTTGAAAAAATGATATCCCTCCAACTCAAGTCCTATTACCTCAGTAATCAATTATTCATTTATAATTAATCGGTGACCACCATACTCCACCTTTCTGTCCTTCCAGTCCATTGCGAAATGAACTGAGATATTTTTGTTGTGCCCATGAATGTGTTCTATGAAGTTAGAAATTCCTCCCTTTTGAAGGAGGTTCCATAGTTCCTCATTATTCTTCCAAGACAGGTCACTGCAAGGCTCTAGTTGGCACGGGGCACCTCCCATATCCTTCTCCCTACTATTCCTACAATTTTTCTACTCGAAACCCTCATTTGAATCATTAACTTCCTTAATTATGTCCCAATTTGTGAGAACCCATCCACCTATTCGATAATCATGGGAGTTAATATGGTTGTAGTTAGGATGATATTTCTCACATGTGTGATCTTTCACACCTGCTAAAGCCCAAACCATTTAATTATAGTTCCTACTCCACGCATGATTTCCCATATTTATCTCGCATTAATGCTAGTATGTACATCCTTAGGGATGTAATTTTCATCATCCCAAATGGTTATATTATTGTTGATGCCAAAATTGGCCAAGGTATCCGCTACCTTATTTCCCTCCCTATAAGTATGCCTAATGATGATATTCTTAAAATTTTGACAAATATTTATGGATTCCATAATGAATTCCTTAATAGTCCAGCTAGGAGGAGAAATCTGATTGAGATGATTGATAATGTTTAGTGAATCTCCTTCTAGAATGATGTTCGTATGTTATAATCCTTAAGAACCCTTAGCCCCCATAGAGTAGCTAGGGATTATACATAATGATTTTTCTGAATCCCCATTTTTCCAACGCATAGGCAACAACTAAGCAACCTTTATGATCGTGAATTACACCTCCCCTGTAACAATCCCAAGATTACCCTTAGAGACACCATCAAATTTTATTTTGTGCCAGTTAATATCAGGAGGGATCTAATGAATTGAAGACCTATCAATGTTTGAAGTATTCCTAATCTACTGATTTGTAGCTCCGAGTCTTCCAGTTGGAAAGAATATATTATTCATTCTCAGGATATTTCTTATTCTTGAGAGGTTTGAATCTCTCAATATTTTCTTTAAAAGCATGAGCAATCTTAACAAAGCTAATCTTGCAAATTTTTTATTTTTTCTGAAAATGATGTCATTTCTATCTTTCCAGATCCTCCAGATAATATGGGGCATGACTAGTTTCCATAGTCTTCTCACAACACAGTGCTTAAAAGGAGGATTCCATTGGGTCCGAACAGATGAAATCCTTTGACACGACCCGAAAACATTGAATTTAGAAAAGGCATAACTCCAGATCATTGAAGCATACTCATAGTGGAAAAAAGATGCTTAATATCCTCAGACTCATTTTTGCAAAGGTGACATCTATTTGGAATTATGAATCCTTTCTTCATCAGGTTGTCATTAGTAAGAATTATACCTTTGAGAACAATTCAAAAGAAAAAAATGATTTTAGGGGTTAGTTCACCATAATCTTTCTCCAATTAAACTCACTCTGGATATTGTCAAAGTAAGAGTTATAACCAGATTTGACCATGTAATCTCCATCTCTATAATTTTGCTAGACAATTTCATCCTTAACTTCTAATTGATTCAAGGGAATGAGGTCCACTTGTTCCTATAGAGAGGCAACTATGGATTTCAGTTCATTCCTATCCACCAAGAGTTTTTTTCATCTCTTCTTGTTACCATCAATTTCCATGTAATCAATGACCTTAGTATCATACTTATGTTCAAGACTATCTTTGACTGCATCAAATATGTCATTGAGGCTGAAATTAGACCAATGACCCCTCTAAATTGATGTCTCTGTCATTTCCCACTTTCCATCTAGACATCCTTTCTTGATGAAATTGCTGACTTGAAT
Source organism: Taxus wallichiana var. yunnanensis (assembly GCA_018340775.1). Classification (NCBI taxonomy): domain Eukaryota; kingdom Viridiplantae; phylum Streptophyta; class Pinopsida; order Cupressales; family Taxaceae; genus Taxus; species Taxus wallichiana. The sequence goes on along the minus strand of CM031239.1, from coordinate 67,618,664 downwards.
CAAGTTATTCCGAAAATGGAACCTTGGGAAGTTGTTCATCATGAAGGAAAAAAATAGTTGTTGATCAAGATACTTGGCCTTAATTAGATCAATCCATGGTTGTTCCTCCGAGAGCATTATCCAGCCCATTTTTTCAATTAAGGCCATATTTATTTTTATGATATCTTTTATGTCCAGTCCCCAATTATTTTAGGAGTGCACACTTGATCCCAAGCTACCAGTGATATTTGAATTTTTCCTCTAGCACCTACCATAAAAAGTTCTTCCGAATCCTTTCAATTTTTTTCTCTAAAGGCGAAGGAATATTATAAAGAGACATAATATAGATAGGTATATTTTGAAGAGTGATTTTGATAAGCGACATTTACTAGCATTGGAAAGAATGGACCCTTTCCAACCAGTCATTTTCTTTTGGAATCTTTCCATCGATCATTCCAAACTTTGATTAAGAATTTTTAGTACCAAGGGGAGCCCCAAATAAGTAGTGGGAAGTGAATTGATTTTACATCCCATTATTTTATCAATTCAATTTTTCTTTCCATAGGAGTGTTGAAAAAGAAAATTGAGCTTTTATCAAAGTCAATCTATTTCCCGAAGTAGATTCATAAAATTTTAGAATGGACTTGATCTCCTTAGCTTCAAGGATAGAGGCCACTAAAAGTAGGATTGTATCATCTACAAATTGCTGATGAGAAGCCATTTGATTTATAGAAGTAGGTTTAGTGCCTTTAAGAAGACCATCTTTAACTACTTTGTCAATTTTTCTGCTGAGGATATCCACCATAATAATGAAGAGAAAAGGGGATATAGGATCCCCATATCTTAAACCCATACTACTAGTAAAGAATCCCATCAGCTCACCATCGACCACCACAGAGAATCTAGTAGTAGAGATAAAAGCCTTGATATTTCTTCTAAATTTGTTGAGAAAACCAAATTTGGCTAAAACCTTGTCAAGAAAATACTAGGAGACTTTATCAAAGGCTTTATTCATGTCAAGTTTAAGGACCATGATTGCACGTAAAAGGAGTTGTGGAAGAAGGCTTCATGTGTTTCCAAAGCTTCTCTGTACCTGCACGATATTAGAAGCAAATCATATATGATAATATTATTAAGATAATGTGATAATGATAAGAAGATCTCATGAATGATGATCATGGGTAATGTAAGCAAGTTGAAGGGATGTCCAAGAGGTCTATGGATGTCTCAAAACTTATTAAGCATGAGGAAGGGTGCACACATCACATTTGATATGGATTAATTGATTGATTTTTGATTTCCTAATCATCATAATGGAAAGAAAACACTTGTTTTAAATAGGGTCAATGATGACTAGGCTAAGTCGGCTCCGATCATGGGGAAAGTCTCCCCAATGGGCATGCTTTTTTATTTAAGGCAGGCTTTTCTCTGTTTTAAAGGCTTGGGTGAGTGCTTTAAAGCATTATGTGAGATTAGATGAGTTGGGGATGAATCCAAGGTAGTTGGGAATAAAAATAGATGGGATGAAAGCTATAAAAGAAAGGTGATTTATATTTAGGATAAAATAATCCTAATTATAAGGTTGATTAGGGTTGTGAGGATCTAAAATGATTAATTAATTAATTAATAATGATTAATGTGGATGGGATAATTGGGCATGTAAATTATTAAATGATTAATTAATTAATAAGGATTGGGATGGGAATTTGATTAGACAAGGGAATGAATATGTGCAAATGGATGAATGAATACATATATACCAAATTTAGGTTTCTATAGAGCCCACCATCGGCCATTAATATGATTACGCTGAAATTGTCTCGCCTTACCAAAGACATGAAATTACATGAATTTGGTACATTCCGCGGACTTGAAATCTGCAAAACCTGAATGGATTAAAGAGGCCTAGAATCCCTCCATGTGTCCTCTCCTTTTTGGGAATTTGAATTTCTTGGCAGTGTAGACCTTTAACGATCATTTAAACATCCTAGAATTTTTAAATGGATAAGTCCATTTTTAAATTTTTCATTCGATGTTGATTGCATGTTTTTTAAATTTGTAAAAGCCGTAAACATATCTCGATCACCTGCAAGTCCAAATATTTTATACTTTGATCAACTGGTCCATTAACTAGTCCCCAGGGAATTTTATGGTACTGTCAAAGAAAAAAGGCTTTAAAATATCATGGGTTTTGTGCTCAAGATTCACAGTAGAATATTTGATATTGAAAAGAGTTTGAATTCATCTTAAATTAATATCTTTTGGTCCTATAGACTCTTCATTCTCGTGGATGTCATTAAAGAATTTAATTTCATTCCTCCAAAATTTCCACTAAATCCTTTCTTTTTATTTTGACAAGGCAAAAAATTTCTTACAAATTGATAAGTCTCCTTTACTCAGATTGAACTTTGAATCAAGGGGAACAATATGAAGCACACAGAGAGTCTAAGAAAAAAACAACTTAGTCTAGGGGCCTGGATTGAGCACTAACACCCTTCATCCAAAAAATTCAAAAAATTAATTATTGATTAAAGGGGAAGAATACTGATAAAAACACAATTCTCCAAATATCGAAAACTTAGCATCTTCATCATGCGAAAACTAGTTTCAATGAAACTAGATTTTTTGAAGATCCTTCCCTCTAATTTTTGGATGATTTCTCTTGCTGGATATTTGGGAATTCTAAAATTTATTTGATTAGGGAAGATTAATGATGAAAAAAACATCCCTCCATATCCTAAAAATATGGTCTTCATGGGAGGAAAACTAGTTCATCGAAACTAGATTTTTTAGGATTGCTTCCCTCAATTTTCGAATGTTTTTGCCTCACGATCCTTAGGAAGTGAAGAGGTGTATAAATTTACTTTCAATGATATGTCATGGAATCCATTAATGGAATATTTAATATTTTAATATCCTAACATGAATTCTGTCATGAAAAACACTTGATAGTTATGCATTTTCATGTCTCGACAATCATCTGATCCAAATTTGAAACGATATCAACTAGGGCACAAAGTAAGGTTTCAATGGATCGGGAGAAAATTTTTGTCACATGAATAATTTTTAAGAGGGGATAAATATTAGGGTGAATTTTATTGTCTCCATTTTCCCCATTGTCCCGTGGAGAGTTTGGACAATCGATCTTGAAAAACCCGCCACCCATCTTACTGAGAAAATGGCTAAGTTAAGAACACAATTCCTGGAGCTCCAGGAGGTATTTTCATAAAAAATGTTATATCATTTGAATCCCAAGATAATTCCAAGATCATTATGATTGTTTCCAAGACCTGATTCTACATCCTTATCTAAAAAATGACCATTTTGCATTCGGGAATAATAGGGTATATCTGTGAAAATCAAGTTGCCTTGAAAAGTCATTGGGCCTTTCTAGGATGAATTTAAAAATAAAAGAAGAAAGGGGAGGGGAAAATTTCATTGGCCCCTATTTCTTAGGGATAGTTTGGACAATTGGGATGATAAAACCACCACCGAACTAAAAATGACTAAGTCCTTCAAACTTGAGAGCACTTTTCCCAGGGCTCCATGAGGGTATTTTCAAGCAAAATTTTATATCATTTTAAATCCTAATATAATCCCAAGATCAATGGGATTATTTTTAGGAATTTATTGTAAATCCTCAAAAAAATTCTACTTTTTTATTTGGGACCACAAGGCAAGGCTATAAAACTGATCCGCCTTGAGAAGAAACCATGTCTTAAAAATAAATTTGTGATTCCATCATGAAGAGGTCTCTTAAATATTTTTTATGGTTAATTTTTATCTATGGAATAATCATGGATCTTCCAAAATAATCCATTTAAGATCATGTACCTATTTTGACTATACTCTCCTTACACCTTAGAAATCCACTTTCACTATAACTCGCTCCTAAACCTCTGAAACTTCCCTAAATATTCCTAAATCATTTCCAATATGTTAATAACTCTTTAATATTATATTTTGATGAGTTTTATCCTTTTGTATTGTCCTTTAGGATGACTACCAACCTTGAGAAGGTAAAAATTTTCCTTTCTAGGATAGGCTGGAAAACTAGCCGTTAGAAGCATCTTATTGAATGAAAATGACGACCTTGTCTTATTACTTCAAATAATTATAAATGATTGTTAATAATCTTGAAAGAATCTACAAGATTAAAATGCACATGACATAATTGAAAAACTTAGGGAGGGTTTCAGGAAGACTCAAGGGTAAAATTTTCAATTTTGGCTAAGTTGTCATGCTTGAAAGTTTGAAATTTTCATGTTACACATTTACATGACAACAGACCATATGTATGTTTGTATTTCCTTGTTGTTGGTCTTGTGTTGTTTTGGTTTTGTGGTAGGGATTCAATGGTATATCCCTTGGCCTTTTATAAGGAAATGGTAACATTATGTATGGGGTAGGGTCCCCTCAACCCTTTTTTACCTCTAATAAAAAAAAACAAGACCATAACACAATTTATGTGAATATTAACATACATATAAATAACGAGTTAGGGGAAAAAATCCACCACAATAAATTAAAAATTCCTCTTTAGGATAAAATTCTTATGACTCATGAGAATAGCGAACTTTTAAGGCAACTCTTGAAAAACACCTTCAGAAGCAGAGGATATATAATCATCAATAACTAGTTTTCCACTACAAATAAATATGTTGATTCCCATCATCCACAAATCACTAATAATTTGCAAAAGGTTTAGGTCTAAGAAGATAAACATAAAAAACTTTCCAATTTTTTTGGTATGATGAAGAATGCATGACAACAAACAAAGTGTTGAGAGAGCTTGAAAAAGATAAAGAAAATAAGAAGGCTTATGAAAATTGATTCGATACAAAAAGGATGGTTACATGAACATTATAATGAAAGAACTAATTTTCCTAGGAAAGTGTTATCATGCAAAATTTACAAAATTTAAAATTTAAACTTTTCAACATAACAATTAAGCCCATAATTGAAAATTATGTTTCCCGATCACTGTGCTCCTTCCTTTGGCCAACCTACCCTCAGTCCTACCCTCATACATGTTAGGAATTACTATGTTCTAGTGTGAAAATTATTAAAAAAATATAAAATAATGTAGTTTGTGAATTATGAGTTGGATTTACAACTCATTAGTTTGTAAAATATTATGAGTTGTCACAACAACTCATAATATTAGGATAGTGTTATATAGTTGTGAGGTATAATCTTGCATAGCTATTATTGTGAGAAAATAATGTAAGTGAATTGTTTGGTTGGTAAACCAACTCACGTAGATAAGTTTTGGGATTTCTTTGAGATATTATAGGAAAGAGTTGAGAGATATGAGGTATGAATATTGACTCCTAGAATCAAGAAAGATCAATCTTCTATATCTTTTACATGAATATGATTGATAAAGTAGAGTGTGGTTTTTTAATTAAAATTTGTTCTCTCGTAACATTGTCTCAAATATATTATTGTTTTATGTATTTAATTAATGTAATTTTGTTTAGATTATTAGAACTCTTGAATTTATAACATTTGGTATCGGATCGGTCTCCTTTTGCTAGTGTAGTAGAAAAGAAGAAGATGGTTGAAATAATCCCATTAGAAAATTTTCAGCAGAAACCTCATATTAAAAAGAATGAAGTTTACTCATATGACATTGGATTGATGTCTCATTTTTTTATATAAAGATAAGAACAAGATGTGCAATATTATAGTTTACATCATCTTCAGATTCATCCCGTAGGTGTGCTTAAATTCCTATGTAAGTTGAGTGAAAGTTTTGTTTTTAAAAAACAAAAACAAATGATAAATTGATTATATCTAAAAATATAGATTCCAAATATTACAATTTTTTTGGGTTTGTTTAGTTGAAGTATGACAACATTTTTTCAAAAATTTAAAACACCCAATTTTTAGTTTAAGAGAAAAGTGAAAATCAAAATAGGGATTTGAAAAAGTGGTGCATAGTACATATATGCATTTTTTCCAATAATTTGTGTTGTTTATTGGTCATCATAAGTTAGAGTAATAAAGCTATAAAAATAAATAAAATTTTCCTCACGATGCATTATAGTTTTAAAATGATGTCCAATATATAAAATGTCAAGACAAAAAAAGTTGTGACAATCTTGGATTAGGATATGACGGAGATACAGAACCTAAAAAAGCTCAACCACAAAAACGTTGACACTTGACAACACACAAATATATAAAGAGATTCATGATAAAAATCCATATAATCTTGCAGATGATCTTTGGAGGATGGAGGCACTAGAGGTTGGAGGCTAATCAATGCCTCTCATTAGTCACCAATGACAGGGCCACATATGCATTGGTGGCTTATTTATTTTCAGCAGTGTGGTTTATTTCTTGTTGTGTGTTTTTATTTTGAAGAATAATACATGTTCATGATGTAACATGAGATTCCTATGTAATCCCAATTTTATGAGTATGATGTGAGATAAAAAGTATGTTGTTATGTAATGGTTGTTGGTTAACCATATAAAACCTTCTTTTGTAAGGGTTGTTCGTTGTCCTTGTAAAACCTTATTTTATAAGGGTTGTTGGTTATCCTTGTAAAACCTTCTTTTGTAAAGGTTGTTGCTTGTCGTCAAAAACATTCTTTATAGGGTTACTAGTTTTCCTAGAAAACATTTTTGTGGTTGGTGGTAAACCAAATTGTAAAACCATACTTAAACATGAGCAGGTACAAAATGAAGCTTTCCCAATGTTCACACTAAGGGGGTGATTGTTAGGAATTACTATGTTCTAGTATGAACATTAGTAAAGTATTTAATTAATAATAGATAATGTAGTGTGTGAATTATGAGTTGGATTTACAACTCATATTAGTTTTTAAAATATTATGAGTTTTCATAAAAAATCATAATATTAGGATATAGTAATATAGTTGTGAGATATAATCTCACGTAGCTATTATTGTGAGAAAATAATGTAATTGAGTTATTTGGTTGGTATAACTTCTTGTGTAGATAAGTTTGGGAGATAGTGTTGGGATAGATTTAAGAGATTCTAGGAAGGGGTTGAGAGATATTAGGGATGGCCATTGACTCCAAGAATTAAGGAGATCAATCTTATATATATTGTAACCTCTTTACATGAATAATATTGATAGAGTAGAGTGTAGTTTTTTAATTAAAATTTGTTCTCTACAACATTGTCTCAACTCTCTTATTGTTTTATGTATTGAGTTAATGTAATTGTTATTTATTTTAGTGGAGATATTGAATTTATAAAAATATAGGATCGGAGGAAAGTTATAACAAGGTTATTTAGTGTGTTTAAGTATGCAGGGAAGAGTGCCTAATGTGGTTGATGAAATCATTCAGTTTTGATGAAAGACAACTTTCCGAGGAGGCCTGAAAAGGCCATTTTGGCCATTATGTAGCTAATTGAACACCCTATGAAATAATTTAGGGAAAATATAAATCATCTAAGGGTGATTTCAGAAAACATTGAAAGTGTCCAAGGAAATTTAGGAAATTTTAGGAACGAAATTATATTCGGGACAATCTGCTCAACACCGGCTCATTGAAGGTGTAGGGAATGAAAGCTAAAATGGTGAAAGTTGAATTCTATGGATGATTCCAAGAGATCTAGAAGGATTTAGGAGTAAAAAATAGGAATCGAGAAAGATCTCATAATCCTCTATAAGATAAAAACATGAAATTTATTCTAAGAATAAAGGGTTTCATGAGGAATTTCAAAACTCTATAATTGCCCCTATAGCTAAAATATGGAATAGGCCCTAAATTTTGAATGTAAAAAATAATTGGATTTTTACAATGGTTCCAATGATATTAAAATGTGATTTGGATTCAAAAATATAATATTTTACCCCAAAACATTTTCCTAAGCTCTAGAGGTGAAAATATCAGTTCAGGTGTCCCAATTTGGACATATAAGGAAAAATATGCTTTTCTAATTTGACTAAGTCATAATTTGGATACTCATGTGTCCCCTCTTTCCCCCAGGGGACAATAAAGTACAAGCTCAATCACTCCCCTAAGTCACTCATTGAAATCCTAGGTGTCCCCTCTATCCCCTCTATCCCCATGGTGCAAAGGGACACCAAAGTGCAACCTCCGTCCTTCTTCTAGGTTGACATTTAGTGTCCTTGATTTCCCCTCTATCCACCAAGGGATAAGGGAGATAAAAAAGTGTAACCAACTCATCCATTCAGTCCCTAGTCTCCTGGAAACACCTTTCTAGCCATATAAAATGAGATGCAATCCGTCACGTCTCACTTTCAACCCCTTTACACTCCCAAGTCACAATTTGGACACCCAAGTGTCCCCTCTATCCCAAAAGGAAGGAGGGGGATAAAAATATCGACCTCACCCCTCATGGGAAAATTTTTCTAACTCCTTTAAGTTGTCAGGGTCTCAAACATGTTAGAAAACACATGGAAATTTCATCAACTCTCCATCTCTCTGAAACTTTTCATTTTTCAAGAAAATTGGTGTTGATTTACCTTCTAACCTCCATTAATGATAAAAAATTCTATAAAAATAAATTTCAGAAAATTTATTTTTTGATTCTATGGAGATCTGGTGGGTGAAAAACCTTAAAATTTGGAGCAGAGAATCTTAGAGAAAAACCTAGAATTTCAAGACCATTTTTCTTGTAACTCAAACCTATAAGTTCTATTTATAAAAATAATAGGTGTTCAAGACTGGGCATGTATAAAAATGATAAGTTTTCAAAAGGGATGAACTCTCAACATCCGTAACATTCCTAAAAATCAAGAACATTAGAAGGTGAAAACTTGCTAAAAATAGCAATCTTGGATAAGACCTACTAAAAATAATAAGTCTTGGAATTGAGCTCAAAAGTTGTGGAAAATCCCATTCTACCTATCTCAATGATTTTTTCCATCATCACAAGGCTAAGAAGTTGTATCATGGTCCAAAAAGGAAAGAAAAACCCCCGGTAGGCTCCTAAAGAATCAATTTCAAGGTGATCCTACATGACATAGTTTGATGTAAGAAGTTGGATGATCCAGATCACCCTAATTATGGTAGATGAGAGTTATCTTGGTTGAATCCATTCATGAAATGGGCATCATGTGGATCGCATGGTGATAAGGAATAGGCCAAAGTGAATCAATAGGTGTGAAAGATAGTCGTTTGTATAATCGGTGAAATCGGGAACCTCGTGAGGTCTACAAATGATTCATAACATAAAGAACTTCATTTCAAGTCATCTATTGTATTTTATTTACCCAAACCAAAGCTATACACATTGAAACTTAATTTAGATAGATCTAAACACTCACCTTAAGTATGCGCACCCACCGGATCCCTCCTTTGTTATGCCTATCGGAAGGTTAGCATTTATAATCATCATATCCATAACCAATAAACCATTCATGTGTAGATAATCATCCTAACCATGAAAATTTGGAAACACATATAATAAGGAAACAAATCATATTTCATTCAAGAAGAACAATAACACTAACATTCCAAAACAACATCATGAGCATACTTATATTACATAACACAAAATGATTACATTAACCTCAATTCAAACATGCATAGGACTTGTGTGCAAGTTCCAAATCTCATGATTACATGACATCAAATACCCACATAATCTCTAGCTCATACGCACATTACAATACCCAACCGATCAATCCTTCTAACATAGATGAACTACCTATATATAAGGGTGGGACTTTCCCTTCACTACTTCACACACCTTCCTAATAATAGGTGCGCGTACAAAAATAGCTTGCATGCTTTTACATTCTCTACTAATAATAGATTAACCTTATTATAATAATTTATTTAATCTTATTATTATCTCAACCCATACATGATCCTCTTTTTGTTTGCATGTTCTTTTCCAAATATAACCTCCTTTGTGTGTGTCTCAAGCCATATTTATTTTATCTATTTACAAACCTTACTTGGACACCACAAGACACCTTGATTTTCTTTATTTATAAAAATTTCTTAGAATACACTCATCTTCTTTTCCATTTTTAGCCATGTCTCTAAAAATTGGCTAAGTCCCAAACTCGTCTCGCTCACGTGTGAACCTTCTTACACTAATCCTTCTTATGCGTGCACATCCCTTCACGCACCCTTGTGCATGGATATAAACCTATGTGCATGGCTAGTACTTAGCCATTTTCCCACTCAACATTACCTCACACTAAATTCATTTCCCATCCTCGTAAATGTGTCACCCAAATTATCTAAGGAATGAAATAATCAAATAATGTTCAAAGAATGAAGAATACAACCAAAAATAACATGAATCCAAAGAATGACTTCCAACTTATGCAAAATATGTCTCATGCTTCAGGTTATTGGAGGAGATGTGGGAACTCCACACTTAATGAATATTCAAACTTCTTCCAGTCTATGAGCTCCTCGATGGCCTTTACGGCACTTTGCCTCTATAATACTTGGAATTTAGTCAAGCGCCACTTCATCCACTCTTCCCTTAAGTTCCTTGATGACTACACTTAGCTATGTAGTTACTCCTTCTAACATATCCATTTATTCCAAAATAGAGAGTTGGATCTTCTTGATCCAAAACCCCGAGTATCCCTCATGGCCTTTTTAATTCCTTTTGCACCGATACTTCTACCATGAATTTTTGTGCTCAATTTTATTAGTTGGTCACTTTAACTATATGGCTCTAATATCTACTTCCTCTTTGGTGACGTGCACACCGATGATATGGTCACTCTTTTGGTACATATCAAAATCTAATTCAATCTTACTATTGGCCTTCCTAACTCATGTGAACATAGCCTCGAGCTCAACTATCTTGGCCTCTACCATCGATTTATTCTTTTCCTTCTCCTTGGATAATTCCTTTGTTGATTGTCCTATGCCACTCTTAATATTCGGAGTAACATCCCAACCAATTCCTCAATGAATTCTATTTCATCATTATAGTCGATTCAGGATTGGCTCACTAAAGTAAGGCATGTACTTGTAATCTATTTCACTAATGCTCCTTCCTTGTAATAGGCCTCCTTCATGTGCTTCTTCTCCCCCTTGATATCTCCTCTCATAATTTCTACTTCATGCTCTTTATTCTTTTTATCCTCTACCATAAGCCTCATGGTAGCCCCTTTGTCAAGATATTTATGTGTGACCTCCACTATCAATTTATTCAAGGAATTACATGCCCGATCATCACCAATCTCATGGGGTCAATAATCGTGTACTCCTTTCATGGCTTATTTTTTAACTCCAAGGTGGAGCAGGGACCTATTACTAAGTTCAAACTTCATCTCCTCCACATGTGTATGCATTATCCATGATAAAATCTTCTTCATTCATGATATCCCTCCTTTTTCCATTAGGTACCATCCGAAAAACTTCTCCGTACTAACCATGCTTTAAAATATTTCCCTCAATACCTTCATAGCATCATCAAAATAATTCATATGCGGTGATTGGGGAGGTATTCATTTCCTTACTTGTTTGGCCTTGGTCCATGACTTCCTTGTGTAAATGGCCATGTACTAGTTTCACCCACAACACCCTTATCTTCCCTAATAACATACAAATCATTACCCTCCTTATATTCCATGGGATCCTCCCGAGTGTTGCATATTTCTTCTTTGTGCACTAGTGCTTCTTCACCGCACAAGATTTTGTGTTGTTCACTCTCTTCTCCTTTCTCTAGGCTAGGATCTATGTCAACCGAGGGCTCTCTCTCACTTCTTGCGTGGATTTATCATGCCCTAACTCCTCTGTCACCTTTTCCTCTAGGTATTATTCATCATTAGAGACCACTTGGGCCCCTATGAACCCTTTCTTATTATTTAGAGGACTTACCTTGGTCGGATAGGAAGGGCATGCACTTGCACTATGCTTCTTTTGTTTTTACAACATCTCTTTTCTCCGCCGTTGATCTAGTGCAACATTTTCTTCTTCCTATTCTTCTTTAGGTAGGGATTTCTCTCAATTCCTCTTAGGTTGATACATAGAGATTTTATTTGGTTAAGGACTATGAGTGTCACATACCTCAATGTTTTTTCCATCCTTTTTCTTCAGGCGTAAGACCACAAAAACCCTACATATCATTCCCCTGATTGTAGCATTCATCATAGCATTCAAGTCCAAAGTGTCTAGCTATGTGGTTTCCAAGAATCTAGGCTTAGAAATATATTCATAGGTGGTGCGCAAAGTATTCCAGTTCAAGTCCACCTTGTCTACATCAAAATTCATCCTTTGTGTGTCCTTAATTTTGTTCATTATACACTTGAAATAATTCAATGTGAATTCAAATGGTATTTTGCACCATGCCCCCATATATCCATTAGCTATCATGAACCTTGTGAGGCTAAATTGTTACATTAATACAAAATTTTGATGGTCTCCAACCTCTTCCAAGAGCTCCCATGATATGAACCATGCATTCTCAATGGATGCACATAGTATGGTGTACCATTTCTCCAACAAAACCTTGTACTAAATATTAAATGCTCCTTCACATGTAAAGTCTACAAGTTAAAATGGGGGACTAGTTCTAAACTGTGTAGATCCACATATCATCTTCTAGTCTATTGAGGACACCAAATTCCTAGAATATAATCAATAAAATAATTCATCCCCATGTGACCTTCACTCCTTATTTGGTTTTCTCCTTCACCTCCTCAATGATTCCATCAACGATAAAATGTACAATGTTATATTATGTTTTATGTACCATCTTGTTTTGCAGTGTAGAAAAATTCATATTAACTTCCCCCATATTTATAAAGTGTCAAGTTTGCAATTGATAAGATGGGATGCTACCCTAGTTTCGTGGTTTGTAATATTATCCACATTTACCTCTGTCATATTGCAATTTATTTCCAAATTCATTGATTCTTGTATCATTGCACGATCTATATCTAGGTCTTCGCCAATCTCTTAAAGCCTTATTAATTGATTAATCGACAGGATGTGATCCTCATCCTTCTACTCATGAAGTAGAAGTAATCCTCATGTACACTTGACATTAACCATTGGAAGAAGTGTGCAAGTCTCCCAAAATACGGTAGCTCAAACAATTATAACACCATCACCTTTTCAAGACTCTTTCTCACCGATTCATCCATCAATATCATACCTATAGTGTTCCTCTCTCGATAACTATCATAACATATCCTTGTTCAATATCACCTCATTCCCTAGTTTCATATGTTTGAACTCACTAATTTTACACTTTGGGAGTTGTGAGGTACATGCTTGTGTCATAATTACTTTAGGAGGATACTGCATTTTTAAAAATAATTCCTCTGATAAGTCCAAAACTTTGTTCTTCTTAGTTCATCCCTTTCCCTTGCCCTTGATTGATGCCAAAGTATCCTTCTTGGGTGTAATTACTTGTTCTTATTCCTTCACTAAAACCTATTCCCTAGGTGTTCTTACTCCACAAACCCCTAATTATGAGTGTTAAACCCTCTCATCAAAACACCCAAGCCCTATAAACCCTATACACTCAATTTCCAACTCACATAAACCCTACTCTTCCCGTGCTCTAGCTTCACACTCAAAATTTCACTCAAATTTCCACTTTTACCATAAAGGAGATCCACGTTAATGCCCTATGCACATTTCTCTTGTAACATTCCCATTTTAAGAATTTAGAAATAAGGGAATTTTTTTATACATAATGTTCTAAATAATCATAATTTAGAACACACATTCCATGCTAATCAATCTCATAATAGATAACCATATGCAACTGTAAATGACTCAATGAACTACCGATCTCTCATTTCATGACTCGGTTACCAACCGATCTCTCATGTTAACTTAAGTATTGTATACTATGGGTATACTATGTATACTTGGTTCTCTTACCCTATTCTGGGTATTGAGTGTTCTATTTAAGAAATCTATTTAAATATTTGTTACCATATTCATCTAAAATCACATTTCTCAAACTAGGTGACATAGGACAACGCAACCAGCAGACTTGTGATACTTTGGCCAAAGATTTCCAACATACTGTTCATGTTACTATTCCTAGACGACATACTCATCTAATCAGAATATGTCCTTCACCCCACTCATTTGTTATCTAAAATGGTCTTTACTAACTTCTGTTAGTCCACTTGTCCAAGGTTTGACCCTAACCCAGGTTATTGATATAATTTGGTATAGGGAACCACTCACGATGACCTAGGGTATATGGGCATACTCATTTGACCTAAGTCAATTGAATGTGCCAAGTTACCCTAAGTCATTGAGAGTCACTTCCTATGCTAAATCATATCCTTAGCCTGATCTAGAGAGAAACTAAGTTCAAGTCCAAGTTTGAGTAGATCTAGATGAACCAATGTTGAAGGGTGTTGTAACATGTCAACTACACCATTGTATCCTTGTGAAGACCCAAGTATTCACGAAGGTATAGTTCTACGATTGGCGTGCCTGCAACAAAAATGACGTAACTACTTCATCATGATTTACACACCTTAAGAGGTCATTTCCACTTAATTATCTTTGGATTAAGATTCAAATCACAACAACCTTGCATAACCCTAATCCCAACAATCCTTAAGTTTTCCATCTTTAATTGAGTTGATTAAGTAATAAGAAACCTCATTACCTATGATTTCTTTTATGTTCATTAACTTTTGCTTAACATGTAATTAATCAAAAATAGAAACAACATCTATCATAAGGTTTAATTAATGTGTCTCAACCATTCAAGGAATGTATAAGAACCAAAACAAGTTCGATACGATAGAATTTATATATATATGAAGTCTAAATGATTATCAAACTCATATACCATTTGTTTATTTTGTATTCTTTAGAGAGGAGGAGAACCTTCCTCATTATGGTTAAGTATTAGGATTTATTACACCCATATCTAATTCACACATCCTGATATTATAACTATATGTTCATAACATCATAATCAACCATACAAGATTAGGTAAAGAACATCAATACATGCAACTTAGTAAGTTGCATTTAAGTAAGGGAAATTGTACTAATTCCCATTTATCCAACCTATTTAATGACAACAGAAATAAGGATCCAATCAGATATGAATGTCAACATCAAAGATAGGATTACAAATTTCCTTCATATTATGAACAAGAGAATTGACATAATCAATTAAGTAACTTCAGTCTTTTCAATTCATCATGATAAATACACATTTTACAAGACTATGCATTACTGACATATTTCATGTCAATAGCATCAAGATCATTTAAAAATATAACTTTTCTTCCTTCAAAACATCTCAATAATAAATTAGAATTCTCTATAAATGGTCTAGAATTTTAAGCAACCAATACATCATAAAATTTATTGCCTTCCTTTATCACTTACGAAGTCCATCTACAAAAATTGCTAGCATGGGTCAATTCATTAAACTGAGCATGATAAGCACTAAGCATTAAAACAATGTGATTTCAAATAACTGTTTCATTAAACCAACTTTGCTTTTATGAAACAATGAGGTCAAGTAGACAAATAAATCATAAGTAATAACAACCATAAAAGAAGAACAATTAATCAATTTGAATAACATTTAAGGAAATATCATGATGTAATCAACAATCTACAACATGATATCAGATAAATAATGTTCCATCCAATACACTTATCCATATCAAATAAAAGTACCTTCTAATTATTTCCTTCACAATTCATCTGAATTTGAAATACAAAAATTAACTTCACTATTTAACCAAAATAGAGTTACCTTCAGAAGTAGGAACCTTCTAACTCAGTTTACAGAATTTCATAAAAAGACACTACAATGAGCTCATTCCAGCTTCAAAAGGATTTAGGATGAATCATCTAATAATATAAGTAAATAAGAGTTTCACACATCAGATGTGACATCCTAATCCCAAATCCAAGACATAGCCTAATTTCTCAAGTTAGGCCATACATTAACATTAGGATAGTATTTACTCAATGCACAACATCTCATATTAGTTTTCTATCACAAATATTAAAAACCTTTAACACAAGTCAAGAGGATAAGAAAGTAGTAATGTCAACTACCCAAGAGTATTAAAGAAAGTAATGCAACTAAACCAATTAAATATTATGACAAGATTTACCCAAAAGAAGAAGAATGACTATGATGAAATAGTAAGAGCTTACTTTATAATTTGGCTAACTCGAATCCCCATACACAACATCGAAAATATACCACAACACATATCCTCCTATAATTTCCAAAGGGGCGGTGATTAGACTTTACCTCATAGAATGAAAGAGAAAGAGTCAAATGACATGATCAAAGGGAATTCTTACCCTCTATCAAACGTGAAGAAGGTCACAAAAGAATAGATGCAAACCTAATCCCAACATCCTCAACTCTTTTATAAAAGAAAACACATATGAGAAGAGATTAAACAGAATGTGTGACTGTTGTGTTTGAAACAGATTTAAGCAAGGTTTCCCATCATGGAAATCCAACGATAGTGATATTATACCCATATCAAAAGGAGATGAAATGAAAAATTTGCTAATCACCATACAGGGTAATTACAATCTCCAACAGTCATTCAAGAATGTCAAAGTTTTAGTCAAGAATCCACAGACTAAACATTCCTTCAAGATGAAAGTAAAATAATTGGTAAGACAGACTCTCAATCGAATCCTCACAAAGGTGAGAGAAATACATCTTATGAAGGGATAGAGAAAGTTCCATCATAGTTCGATTCCAAAGAAGGTGCAATCCGAATCAACATGGCTTAGCTACAGGCATAGAAGCTATCAACAAAAAAAAAAAGATAAAATTCTTTTCATTGCATTTCTACATATAGGTTCAATCTACACACCTCTATGAAATCGACAAGATAAATTACTCCCTACAATCTTACTCAGAGATCAAAGAAATGGAGGAGTCCAGAAACCCTTTATTCAGAATCGATATAGTTAGTTCTAAATCAAGAAACGACAACCACAAGTCCGAATAAGCATCCTTAAAGTTTCATGATATCCCAATCAGGAAGGATTTAAAAATTTTACTCAAGCAATAAACTCAAGGGATTAACCCAGTTTAGGGATAGATATACAAAACCAACAACATCTACTTCAATAGGGAAGTAGAAAACATGAACAACATATAAAAATCTCAAACAGAGCTACAAGAATAACCCACGCATCAACTCTGACAAAATCGACTCTCACAATGTCCCCAACCAACAGGACCTCATCTATTTATCCCTTAGTTTAGTACTCAAGAACTTAGAGAAAGACTCAGTAAATATAAGATCAGAAGTATATAATTCACACACAAGTATTCCCAATAAGGTAACATCGAAATCCAAGGGTCCAAGAAACAACTATCACATAGTTCCATAAAAAACTTAATTCGAG
This sequence comes from Taxus wallichiana var. yunnanensis, assembly GCA_018340775.1. Taxonomy (NCBI): domain Eukaryota; kingdom Viridiplantae; phylum Streptophyta; class Pinopsida; order Cupressales; family Taxaceae; genus Taxus; species Taxus wallichiana. Next base: position 67,601,367 of record CM031239.1, on the reverse strand, counting down.
TGACTCAATTTTAAACTAAAAGTTTAAAGGAATAATAAAACATTCACTCTTGTTTCCATACAAGAAGAACCCAAAAATAGAGATTCCAAACACCCAATAACTACCCAGCTTCCATTGAATACCGAATCCAAAGAACTGATAGAGTATACAGTGAGTTCAAGAAGAAGGCACGCATTTACTGTTTCTCTAAACAAATTCAAGTTTACACAACTTTGAATCCAAGCATGCATATTCATACAATTCCAACAGGAGTAACATAACTTCCACAAAACAAAGAAGTGACAACGAAGGGTATTCATTTACCTTCTAACAACCCAAACTACAACTTGGTTCAAAACTTGAAGACACATATCATTTCCATAAACCCATTTTTGAACAGATAAGAAAGATTCATGCATGCACTTCATTACTCAAATCACCACAAGATTTAAGGTGTGATTCAACAACAAATAAATAGGAATAAAATTTAATGAATACCCTTCCAAGTAGATATTCCTCAATCAGAGAATACAAAAATATTCAAGCAAGGAAACCAAATAACTATCACAAAAATAAAAACCCATTTATCTCGCGAGAGAAAAGTTGTTTTAATTAAGACACTTAGAGAAAATCAGAGTAGCTTAATGGATAGAGCCTATCATGCTTGATAGTGCTTCTTTGATTCGAAGAATATTTCCAGCCAAGCCTTCACAACTCCTTCTCCAAATGAAATCAACAACCAAAAAATTCCTTCTCAAATGCCTCATATACTTCCATTGGATCGAAAATAGTCCAAGGGAGTTAAAAATAACAACAAACTAAAAATAGAACTGTTGGTTCGAAGAACTAGATAGCTCCATGCAGAGCAAAAATTGGAATGCATGAAAGACCAAACAACTCCCAACAAATCTGCTCACATGGTTTCCAAGGTGGTTTTCTCGCCAAAACGATGACCATAAATGTCATTAATTTCCAATATCCCACCTATATCTCCATGCCACCACCATCTAAAGTTGGCGAGTCCAAATTCAAGGAGAACATGCATTAATTAACTTTAGAGATGGTGCCAACTAGGATCCCCTCTAGTTTCCATGCCTCTATCCAACTGATAGTACCGCAATGTATTAAATTCAAGATCAAATCAAATAAATAACTTAGAAAATGTCACCACCATCTCATACTTTCCATGTGACTCCCCTTAGGTCCCTTTCTATCCTTGCATTAGTTTAGGATAGATATCATTAGCTTAGGATCCAACCTTAGGTTAGTTTAGAAAGTATTTACCTTAGGTTTATAAACATTTCCTTAGGTAAATTTTCCATCTTAGGATAGACCATGCCCCATACCAATTTAGCATTAGGTAATAGGTTAGAAATAAACCTATAGTTATCTTAGGTTATTTCCAAATCCCCAACTTTGTAAAACATACAACTTAGGTTAGGATGCAACAAGATTAGTGTAAACATAGACATAAGGTAGGTCTAGTTTACCTTAGGTTAGAATCCCATTAGGATAGATCTTAAAGATCTAGGACTTAGGTTATTACCCTCAATAGTCCTGAAGTAGACCTCCATCCTCTTTATGCCATTCAACATCCTGGAGAAATTAGCAAGAAGATCCGAGCACACTACTTATAGTAGAATGCAAATCAAAAACTTCTAATAAGATCAAAGAATTTGTATAAATACAAGAGTTCAATCCTTTATTTCCTTCAACCTCTGAATGTTAGTTTACCATACAAATCAGGTAAGAAGAATTAAAACATACCTTAGATCAATGAAATTGATCAAGGTTTCGTTATTATAAAGAGATAATTTGCAAACAATCATTACCTGTTTACAACATTTCAGCAAAATGAATCCAAGAACAGAAATAAATTATCCATGGCAAACATGATTTCTAATAGTCAAAAGAATACACCTTCTTAGGAAAAATCACATGTCAATGCTTGCAATGCAAAAGAGGAAAAGTTAATAGTTTTCCACAGATGTTATAGCTCTGGTTTTCTTGTTGATTCTCCTTGTCGCTCTTTGTCACTTGGTTGCTTAGTTGCTCAAATTTCTCTAATGCAAGGTAGAAAATAACTCAATTTTCCCCTTTTCATAGCTTTACCGTACTTTAAAACTCCACCGGATTACTTTTTGGCTTTGTAGAACATTTTTTCCCACTTTTAAGTTTAAAACTACCTTTTCCATTTGAAAAATCTTTTTCCTTGTAAGGCATTTTTTCCTTTCTTCCATGCCTTTTTCAATGCACGCAGTCATAACCTTCACGCTACACTTACTACTTCCCAAGATTACATACATATATGTGTGCACTTCTTTGTGCCACAAACCATCTTCCTTTGCACCATGTTCCAAGTAGTATATATTGTTATTGCCTCCCTCGCGTTACACTGTGTGGCCTATTATTTACATGGATTCCCTCATGAGAAACTCCTTCTATGCACCATCATACGTAGAAACTTGTAACACCTTCTTTCACCTTCACATGTTATCAATTGTTATTCACCCAACACCTATATTTCTACTAATTTCACACACACCTCAAGTACTAACTTTAGAGCACAAACCATCATCTGATATTTCTTATTTAATAGTTATAACTTCTTCCACCCCACACTAAAAGTATACATTGTACTATGTGTATCAACGTAATCAGTAGTAATCAAATTCCATGCACAAACACGCTTATTACAACAAAATAATCAAAGAAAAAGAGGAAATATAATATAAATGGAAATAATACCTTATTATAAACACAAAGAAGCTTATTTATAGTAGGGATTTAGCCTACTCCCATTGAAGTAACCAGAAACATGGTGCTATCTAACACCTATAATTGACATGCACCTGATTTAAGTATCTTGGTCATTACAAAGGGTCCCAACTAGTGGACCTTAACTTTCTTGGGTGGTGCACAAACTTGGAGTCATACAGAAGGACCATCTTCCTAACTACAAAATTATTATTATTAATGTTCATGACATACCATGCCTTTTCGAGTTTTTTGGTTCTAACACACTATTATGTGCCACTCGTCTAATTGCATCAATTTCTCAATGTAATCCTCCACATCCTTTTCATCATACAATCATCTTACATGAGAAAAATATACGAATGGAAAAAAATTCCATAATTAGTATAGCCTTTGCACCAAACACCAACTAAAAGGGTGTGGCCTTATTCAACCATTTATATGTGGTCCTGTAATCCCAAAGTACAGTTGATGCTTTATCATCCCAGTCCTTTCTTCCAACATCACATATCTTTGTCAATTTTTGTCCCATGATCTTATTGAAAGCTTCAGCAATGCCATTTTATTGAGGGTGATAGGGAGTAGTCTTGTTTTGTGCTACCATTAATTATGTCAATAGATTTATAATTGTCTCATTCAAGAAATGAGTTCCTCTATCACTGGTCAAGCTTAAAGGGAATCTATACCTACTGATAATATTCTCCCAAAGGAACCTTGTTGTCATGGCTACAGACAACCCTTTATAGGTGTGTCCTCTTCCCATATAGTCAAATAGTCTCAGGCATGTGATAATGTAGCGCACTCCATTACTACGTGTGGGTGACGTAATAGGTCCTACAAAATCAACAACCTACTTCTCAAATTGTTTCATGCTTTCTATATGTCTTAGGTAATTTCATCTATATTCCATATCTTACCAATCCTTTATAAGTGATCACATGATTTGACAAAAGCTTTGGTATATTTTTACAATGTCTCCCACCATAATCTAGCTAGAAGGATCTTATGTGTAGTCAAATCTCCTACATAATGTCCTCCTACAATACCTCCATGATCTTCCTTCATAATAGCCTTACGATCATGCTCCAAAACACACTTTCTCAAGAACTCATCATGGACCATTTTATGTAAATCACATCCAATAAACTGATATGGAGATTCTCATATAGCCAACTTCTTATTTTCCAATGTTTGCATCCCCTCTAACATAATTCCAGTTCACAAAAATACTGTTATGTCCTCCAAATTTGTTGACACATGATTCAATTTAAACAACTTTGTATCAATCATGGTTTCCTCAATACTCTATGCATCCTCTCTAGAATTGATCCTTGATAAGTGATTAGGTCCCACATTTCTCTTTCCTGGCTTTACAAACACTGTGAAATCAAACTCCTGAAAAATAAGTATCCACTGACATTTTCTCCCTTACAAAACATGATTGTTGTCCAAGTACTTCAATGTCACATGATCTATATAAAATATGAACGGGTGGCCAATAAGTACTGTCAAATTTTTTGAAGCACTTAGATCATAGAAAATGCCTCACGCTCTATTGAAGTATAATTCTATTCCACCGGTGTCAAATTCCTACTTGTAAAACATATGGGATGATCCACATTACCTTCACTTGGTTGCACCAAAACTACACCAATAAATATTTCATAGGCATCCACATATACATGGAAAGGTTAATTCCATGAAGGGAAGTACAATATTGGTGTAGTAGTAAGCTTCTACTTCAATGTTTCACATTCCCGTGGTTGCGCATCACCCCAATAAAAGTTTCCTTTAGCCTTGAGTAATTCTTCCAAGGGTGCAACAACCTTTGCATATCATTTTCTAAGTTTTTTGTAATACCTCGTATGTCCCAAGAAACTATACATCTCACTTTGGTTGGTAGGTTCCTCTAATCCCAAAATCATTGCTATCTTAGCTGGATCCACCAACAATCCATCCTTGCAAATGATGTGCACAAGAAAATTTGCAAAGAGTGTAGAAAAATACACTTCTTAATGTTAAGAGATGCTAAATTGTTTATATCTCTCAAACATGATCCTTAAATTATCACATTGATCCTTAACAAACCCATAGACAGTCCAATCATCTAGATAAACATGTAAGAACTTATGGAGGAAATCATAAAATGCTTACACAACTATGCGCAAAAATACTGCTAGCACATTTTTTAATCCAAATGACATAACAATATAAGTGAAACTTCCCCATTCATTAGAAAATGTGGTATTTTCCTAATCCTCACATGTAATGTGCTCTGGTGATAACCAAAAAACCCATCAGTGAAGGAATAGATCTCATGCCCTACAACTCGATCAAGTATCTCTTTTGTTAATGACATATGAAAAGGATCAATGAAACATGAGGCATTAAGTTCCATGCAATCTACAAAGATCCTAATTCACCAATATTTCTTAATAATGATCATCATGAGACTAACCCATTTAGACTCCTCAATTAGTTCAATGATTCCAAAATTAAGTATATTGTATGTTTCTTCTTTCACCTTCACTCAAAATTTTGGGTTCATCCTGTAAGGCCTCTTCTGAACCAGACGTGTGCCTTCTTTCAGCTTAATATTCATCTCTACCTGTAATGGGTGCACTCATTTTAACTTGTGATATCCCTTTAGAAATAAGTATTGAAATTCATGCAAAATCTCAATGAAATTTTCTATCTCCAATTCCAACCAGAGTCTCTAATGATGGAATCCTTAGGCACATCCTTAGTTCAAATATTAACCTTCTTAGTCTTCATGGGAGCATATTCCCCATGTGTCTTTTCATTTTCATAGTCCTTTACCTCACATGCACCATCTATATGGCTAGTATCCAAGTTCTCAACTTCTTCATCATCAATCAGGTACACTAGCTTCCATTTTTCCTTCTCTTTCTAGGAATGACCTAGTTGTGTCTCTTCTATTTCCAATGTATCAACATGTGCCTTAGGATCATGTTCTCTAAGTAATTAAAGCACGAGATCTTCCTCTTTTGTGTTATCCCCCAATGTGATGTGATTCATGATCTATAAAAACTCATGTACTAGAGGTTTTTCATAAAAATAATCAAAAGTGTGAGCCATACCTTTAGTTATATATCACCAAATTATAGTTTCTCTTTTCAAGTTATCATGGACATACCACATGTGTGTGTATCCACACAAAGTGGAATATAAATTATGCACCCAAAGAGATGGTGGTGCTTCCTAACCTTACATCCATTGTCTTTTAGAGTTGTGGACGTGTACCAAAGCATGGGTCTTTCCATCTGATTATGTAAAATATATAATATTATGCCTAATTTGATGTTATAGTAGTAGTAAATAAATGTAATAATGAAATATATAAGTACACTAAAGAAAACTAAGTAATAAATAATGAAACCCTAATATTTAAAGAAGGGTAAGATGCCATAGTTGATTTACTAAGTTCTAGAAAGTAAAAAAAGATGGAAGATAAAGAAATATGAAGCACTGATCATTGCACTAGAGCTTAGAAAATTACAAAATTAGAGGAACAAGATGGACATGGGTGCCTGGAAAGGGACAAGGGTGCCCATGGGCTCCTGAGTATTGATTCTAGGCACCCCAATCTAAAAAATAATAATCTAAAACCCAAATTAGCAGGGGTCACAAGATGTTCACCGATACTCACTTTTTATTGATATGGATTCACACGATGATCTCTGAGGTCGTAATAAACTTGCAATGAATAATAGACATGTACAACCTCAAATAGATATCAAATCCTAAAAAGGAAGATGTAAAATAAGGGTTCAAAATGCCCTCAGTAGCCATAATGGTGGACTTATAACTAAGCATTGCACTACATATTAGACCTAATATAGTTCTATGTGTGTGTACAAAATTGTGCCCTAGGTTGCTCTTGTGTCGTCACTTGTGGTTGGGTAGCAAGAAAATAACTAGATGTAAAGAAATGTAGTAAATGTGTGCATGGAATAAAATGAACTTCCCTCCTATGAAGTGTGATGTAGAAAACCATCCCTTGTGTCCCTTTTGATGGAGCTAGATGGATGCAATGGATCTCTTAGATGCTTTGATGGATACAGCCTTAGGTGGTGATAGTAGATGCTTAGTGCTTGATCCTTTATTATAACTACATAACTTTATATTTATATGATTCCCTTGCTTGAACTTCATAATTAACCCCAAAAATTTGACTATAAAAAATATAAGATGCTCAAATGGCTAGAAAGGACCCAAAAAGTGTGACCAAAGTAAAAAAGGGATAAGGGCACCCATATTGGACAAGGGTACTTGACGTTGGCATCCTGGTTTGGGTGTTGGTGTCTAGGATGACAAATTTCGAAGTATGAAAAGGGAGACTGAGAAAGTAGAAGTATAAAACCAAGACAAGTGATAGAAAGGAAAGTCATGTGGCCAAAGACATGTGTTAATTAGTATTGTTCTTAATTAGGAATCATATTAATCGTAGTATGCAATTAGGACTATATAATTACCCAAAGTACATGATTTTGTGTCTACATTTTCCCCCACTTTATGTTTGTGAGCAAAAAGCTTGGTAACATAAAATAAATAGGTATGTGTACCTGATAACCATGTAGATCGATGATGCAAGCATGCATAGGGAATAGAAAAAGTGTAAAACGATAATAAAATGTGAAGCATGGATGCTAAGGAGGAGAAAGTGCAAAAAGTGATGATGAAAATAAACCTAGGGTGGAAATGCATGTGTAGATGTCACGGTGTACCTTTTTTTTTATATCTAGGTGTGTGATGTTGTTGTTGTTGTTTACTACTACTTATACAGATGGACCTGAAAAAGAGAAGTCAACAAGTAGTCAAATACACATGTATATGTGTAAAAATCATGTAAAAAGTGTGTAAGGAAAGTATGTAAAAATGAGAAAGTGTGAAAAAGGAACATGTGCACTTGATCCATGATGATAAAAAGAGTGTAGAAATGATCTTGTAGATGATGTTGACACGTGAGTTTTTTGGGCAATCTCACACTAGTGTAATGGAAGAAGTGTAGGGAGAACCGTCAGTATCTTCGCCAACCTTTAACTATTTCTCATCGTGTAAACACCATTAAAGATGGTGTGTGATGTGCTAAGGAATCTCTTCCCTATAAAATAGGATGTGTAAATTCCCAATGCTAAAGGATTCCCTGACTTGTTAAAATCCTTAGTGACATGTCGAAGAAAATTTTAATTTTCCATTGGTTATTGGCACTCCAGAAAGACCAATGTATTGCCCCCATTCGGCACTCGGGGAAGCCCGCTATGCTGAAACTATGAACTATGTTGTACTTGTACCATGTTGTGTGTAACTCTATATGGGGTGACTGATTCACCCATATGATTTCCCCCTTGTTTGGGGTGCATGCGGTGACACTAAAGGAGTATGTGGCCCAAAATAGGACTCGACTATTGTACTAAAGCGTGCCTTGTAGAGGGAAGGTAATGTGCTTGGTAGAAACCAAGGAACACACAAATAAGTGGCTAGGAAAAACAAGTGTTAGTAAAATCAAAGACAAACACTCATGTATACGATGAAATGTAAGGTAAGTATAAAATGTATAAGCTAAGGTGCAAGTGAACACGCAAGAAGAAAATCAAGGCAATATTGGCCAAAAATAGACAAGTGGGCACACAAAACAAAGGTAAAATCCCACAAAGAGAAAAAATGAAAAGAAATGTAACAGAATGACCATGAAATCATGTAGTCTTGTAAAAAATGTTGCACATGAAGCACCCATTAGCACATTAGAAAGATAAAAAGTATGTCAAAACATGTATAATTTGATAAAGTAGTGTTCTATGAAACAAAATGAAACAATAGCACTTGTAATTTTTGAAAGTAGATGCCCCCAGTAGCCTCTGTGGGTCTAGTAATAGTCTTGTGCCAAGAATCCATGTTACATGTAATAGATGTATAAAATATGCAATCACAACTAGAAATGCAAGTGAACACGCATGTGTGTATGGAAATATAATGACATACAAGGTATCTATCTAACATGTGTAATAAGATGTACTTGTAACAAGTAAATGTAAGAAAGAGTAAATCTACCCAAGATATGTAGTATGTTGTGGATGAGGCAAAATGGAATGCAATGTGAATGATAGGAAAAATGTTTCCCTTGAGTGAATGAAAATGTATACAATGAGGGTCATTTATTTATGGCCCCCTAGCAGTCAAGAATGAACCATGAACAAGAGTGTATCATCAGGAAATGGTTAAAGCAATGTTTTGGTATGTGCTAAAAAGAGTTAATGAATAAAATGTGGAGTGTTGATTATAGGATGATGATGTGTAGATGATATCTATGCATCATATGGGACAAGTATGATGTGATGATTTATCCTAAATCGTATATCACTAAATGGATGAGTAAGATTCTAGTACTCGTGATGATGTAGCACAAGGTGTATATCACGAAATAGGTGAACGTGATGGTCATGAAAAACATGATGATATAGTAAAAAATGCATATCACGAAGTGTATGAAGAATATGCTAGCTAGGAATGTCACATGAGAAGATGATTGAATGATTGCATGTGTGAGTCTAATGGGGCCCATTTGATTTGTATACCCTCAAAAATTGAGTATTGACCATGATAATAGAGTGCGTCATTGGGTAATGAGTGTAGTGCATAAAATTAGATGAGTCAAGTGTGTAATAGGTGATGAGAAAATCTCATGTAATGTGTAAAGTGCAATATAAGATGTATAGAGTGTATAAGTGTGGAAGTGCAAACCCATATGATGTTGATGATGTAAAATGTATAATAGTGTAGTATGTATGATGTATATGATGTATGGGTGTATGAGACATAAAGTGCGGATGAGATATAGGAGATGTAAGAGGAATATAGTGTATATGTGCAATGATGTGTGAGGATGTGTAATGTGTAGAGAGTATAAAGTGCATATGAGATGTAATAGAAATAAGAAGATGATGTGTAGAGCATATGTCGCAAATGTGGTGATGATGTAATGATGAATACATGTGAGAAAGAGAATGATGTGTGATGTAGTGTGGAAAATTCAATGAGTGATATGTATTTTATAATGTACAATGTGTGAGGTTAATGTGTATAGGATGCCCTCAACAATCAAGTGTGAACCATAGAAAAATAGTGTGTCATAGGGTAATGATGATATAGGTATGTATGTTAATATACATGTGTTGTATGTCGAATTCTAGATGATATAGTAAGATGTTTGTTGATGTTGGGGAGAGAATAAATGTTATGCCCCCAAACATGCGATGGTGAGTGCATTATCTAATAAAAGAAAAGGGTAGAGACCCTCCACCCGATGTTGATAGAGATTATAGTGTTAGATAATGTTCTAAGAGTGGTGGTATATGTGATAGATGATGTGCAGGCGAGTGAAGTATATATGCATGTGATTTTTCCCACCTTTATATCTAGTTCTCATTGATGTCTCTGTGTTGTCCCAGTGCTTCTTTTTCATGGAAGTGGGGTGTCAACGGAGTCATAGAGTGCTAGTTACTTGTCAATCCATGTTAAGCCAAATTGATGTCTTTTAAGTGTATGGGAGTCATGTGAGTTTTTGTGGTGAAAAGTGAAGTAGTGAAATTCTGGATCATGTATATAATATGTAAATGAACTCATTCTAAGGCTCAAAAAGTCAAGAAATAGGTTTTGGAGAAAATGCTACTTCTAGCCAAAACCCCCTTGGAGAACTCAACTATTATTGCTTGCAAATGAGGTTATTCATATCCCTATAGGAAAAATTATGGCTAACCAATACATGGAGTTTCTAGAGGGATGTTTTACAATGCTCCATGTTAAATTTCATCAGATTCTATAATGGGGATTTTGAGTTATTCAAGTTTTTCTAAAATAACCTTCTTGGAAAATGCATTTTGAGGCCTCTAGCTTCTTAGGTGCCAAGAAAAAATATAGTCTATCCTTCAGATAAATCATAGGAATTTTTTAATATGATTCCAAGAATGAGCTAATTCCAAAGGTTTTAGATCAATTGGACTTGTTTTGAAAAAGTTATGAACATTCTTCGAGACAGGTCATTCTCCTTCCTGCAGGTGCATTGAGATATTAGGATCAAATTGAGTGTTTGTGTTCATTAGTCAATCTTTGAGTGCTAATAATATCTTCATATGTCCATTACAAGATTCTTGACTAGTTATAATGGTTGCTAGTTGAAGGCAAGGTTGTGGTCTTAAGTGCTTGATGACTATCATGAAGACTGAGCTAAGAAAACATTGTCTTAACCCCTATGAATTATATAAACTCCTCTTAAATTGCATTTTCTTGAGAAAATTTGGGATAGTATAGTATAATCTTAGTCTCTCCTCAAATTTTCATGCTATAAATGCTAAAGGTATCCTTTATAAAGGGAGTTAGTAAATTTTTCATGTAAAGAAATGCCGGTTCTTAGATAAAAAGTCATGTGCCTCAATTTACTAGCATGGGAAAATATGGAACAATGGTTTCTTGATCTCAAGGAATGATTGGAGTCTTTCCTCAAAGTGTGCTACCCTTATTTAACCTAAGTTCAAATTGTGACCTTGATTCAATATATCAACTAACACTCTTTTCTCCAAAATTTGTGTTTGTCATTCTCACTTCATTGTAACTGTAATAATTAGTTGTTGAGAAGGTTTGAAGTTTTTATATAATGTAAAGATATTTACAATAGATGGATGAATTCATAAATCATTCATAGAACTTTAAACTTCCAAATTTTATCAAATTTAGAGGAAGAATTATTCACTTTGTGCTCTTGGAATTTCACAATCAACATATCCCAACCGTTGAGTTGTGGAGCTTAATTGCTTCACATTAGAATGCGTTATTAACTTTCCGGAATACAAAGTAACCGGGATTAGTCGGAATAATAGCATCTCTCACCTAGGGACTAGAATTAGTCAAGGCAAGGAGGAATTGACATCAATTTCCTATGCATGATTGTTTTATTTAACTCATAGGAATTAGATCTAACCTTTGATATAAAGTTGATCTAATGGTTGTAATAGCATATCTAAATCACCCCGAGTTTTTATATGGTTATATAAGCTAGAAATATAGGGTTAGAATGTTAGAAATCATTAAGAAGGGAGAATTGTAAGAAGGAATTATTGGAGAGAGAAAAAGAGAAGCTTGTGAGGAACAAAGTATTGTACATCTAAGAGGTGTGGAAGATTACAAATATTCATTGCATATTCTCTACAAATATTTTAATAGTATATTGGTTGTTTCTTAGTGGACATATCCCACATTGGGTGAACCACGTTATATCTTGTGTATTATTTCTTCTAGTTTATTTCCGTATTTATTATGTGTATGCTTAGATTTGAATGTGTTTATGCAACTAGTGTGATTAACCCCAAAAGAAATTATGTGAGGAGCTACAACAATGACATAAGATAGAAAATACGAGTTGAGAAATTTTACGGTCGTAATTATCAACTATGGAAGATGCACATGGAAGATTATATGTATCAGCAATATCTATACTTATTGTTGGATGAGAAGGAAAGACCTACAAAGATGACCGATGAAGAATGGAAAATTCTTGACAAAAAGGCTCTAGGATCAATAAAATTGAGTATGGCGCATCTATGGCTTCGAATATTACCAAAGAAACAACCATAGTAGATTTGATGAAATATTTAGCTAATTTATATGAAAAACCTAGTGGTTCAAATAAAGTTTATTTGATGAAGAAATTATTTATTTAAAAGATGCAATAAGGTGAATCTGCATCAAATCATTTGAATTATTTCCAGTCTATAGTAAATCAATTAAAATTGGCTAATATTTCTTTTGATGATGAAGTGAAATCAATTTTGTTCTTATGTTATTTACCAAATAGTTGGGATAACTTGGTAATGGTTGTTAGTAATACAACGTTTGCTACTAATACTGTAAAGTTTGATGATGTAGTTAGTATAATCCTGAATGAAGAAATACGTAGGAAAAGTACAAGAGAACTATCATCTGGTAATGCTTTGAATGTAGAAAGTACACAAGAAAGGTAAAGAGGAAAATGTTGCATCTTATGAGGTAATGTAAGATGCCCTTATTTTCTCCTTGGATAATAAAATCGAATCATGAGTTTTAGATTCAGGAGCTTATTTCCATGCTACCCCTAATAAGGGTTATTTTAGAAATTATGTCTAGGGTAATTCATAGGCATGTTTATTTAGGAGATGAAGAACCATGCAATATTATTAGTAAAGGCGAATTTCATATAAATTTTTATAATGGAAATACATAGATATTGAAATATGTGAGGCATGTGCCAAGCCTCAGGAGAAATCTAATTTCTGAGAACAACTAGGTGAATATGGCTGCATGGTTATATTTGCAGTCAAATATTGGAAAGTTATTAAGGGATATCTTGTTATAACAAGAGGTAAGAAGGTAGGAACATTGTATTTTTTAACTTGTATTACTGATTCTTTTTCTATGTTATCTACTTCATATTCAGATACATGCATGTGGCATAATCAGCTAGGACATATGAGTCAAAAAGGAATGCAGATCTTAAAGGAAAAGGGTAAATTATCATATTTGAAAGATGTAGATCTTGCTTTTTGTGAGCATTGTATCTTTGTAAAGTAAAAGAGTGATATTTCTCAAATTTAGGGCATCAAAGAAGGAGAAAATAGGATCTTGTGCAATCGGATGTGTGGGAACAACCCAAGTAGCTTATCATGGAGGATCCTAATACTATGTGACTTTAATTGATGATTCCACAAGAAAGGTATGGGTTTATTGTATTAAGCGTAAATTTCATGTTTTTGAGACTTTTAAATGATGGAAAGCCCTTGTGGAAAATGAATAAAATTAAAAGTTAAAATTCCTTAGATATGACAATGGTGGTGAGTAATCTTGTAACAAGCATTTCAATGATTATTATTCAAGAAATAGAATACAAAGAGAAAGAACGGTTCTAGAACACCACAGGAGAATGGTGTTATAGAAATAATGAACAGGAAAATCATGGAACGTGTAAGAAATATGATGATACATGTTGGATTACCCTTGCGATATTGGGCAAAAGTAGTAGACTGGCATTTTATTTAATTACCTACATGCCTTCAAGTGCACTAGATGGTGGAATACCAGAAGAAGATTGGAATGGAAAAGAGGTAGATCTTTCTTTTCTTAGAATATTTGGTTAAGAATCTTTTGTACATGTTGATAAAGAAAATAGAAAGAATTTTGATGCTAAATCCAAGAGATGAACTTTTATTAGTTATGGCTCTGGTGATTTTGCATTCCATTTTTAAGATCTAGAAGATTCTAAGATTTTTAGGATTCGTTACATTGAATGGAATGGAAAGAGAATGTATAGGGATCAATTTTTGGTACCCAAAGATGAACTAGTTGAAAATTTTGTGGATGAAAATGCATTCTCAGATTTAAAAGTGACACCTATATGCCTACACGATGAATCGATGTCAATTAACACCAAACCAACATCGGTTGTATGAACAGCATCGGTTTCATAAGATCCAGGACTAGCGTTGGTTAGCCGAATGACATCATTCACTATTTGAGATTGATACAAATTTTTAGAATGAGAAAAATGAGCCTCTGGCACCCCAAATCTCAGTGAGAAGGTCACAAAGGGTAAGTAGACCTCTAGAAATATTTGCACCTTCCTTATCTTATTTATTATTAAATGATAGTGGTGAACTAGAGAAATTTTAAGAAGTAATGTAGGATGAGACCCACATGAAGTAGGAGCATGACATGGATGAGGAGATGTACTCCTTGGAACAAAACCAAACATGGGATTTCGTTAAGTTTCTAGCAAGTAAAAGGAAAATGTAGAATAAATGTGTTTACAAGATCAAAGAAGAAGAGGGTGGATAGAAAAGATACTAGGCAAGGCCTATGGTAAAAGGATTTGCACATAAATTAGGTATTGATTTTTGTGAGATATTTCATTCTATATTTAAAATGAATTTCATTCGTATTGTTCTAAGTTTAGTTGCAAGAAGATTTACATTTAAAACAACTTGATGTTAAAATGGCTTTCCTTCATAGTTATTTGGAGGAAGAGACATATATGCAACAACCGCTTCGTATGAAGTCAAGTGTAAGGAGAAACTTGTGTGCAGGTTGAAAAATAGCTTGTATGGACTCAAGCAAGCTCCAAGGAAATGGTATATGAGGTTGATAGCTTTATGCATGAGCATGGTTATATGATATTTAAATATGACCATTGTGTTTGTTTCAAGAAGCTTAAAAATGGGATCTATATTATTTTTTTATTAGATGTGGATGATATGCTTATTGCAGGATCTAGTATGTAGGACATTGGTGAGGTTAAAGAAAAATTATCTCACCCATTTGTAATGAAGGATTTGGGAGCTGCAAAGAAAATCCTTGGCACAAAAATTCACCGAGACAGGAAGAACAAGAAATTATATTTGTCTCAAGAAGCTTATAGCAATAAGGTTTTGGAAAGGTTTAATATGCGAGAACTCAAAACCTATAAGTACACCTATGGATGAACACTTCAAATTGAATGAGAGATAAAATTCCTATATCACATGAGGAGGTCGAGTACATGGCACAAGTTCCATATTCTTCAACAGTTGGAAGTCTCATGTATGCTATGGTTTGTACCAAACCAGACATTGCATGATTAGTGGGAGTTGTGAGTAGATTTATGGCCAATCCAGGTAAAGAGCATTGGAAAATAGTCCAATGGATTCTCAAGTATTTGAGAAGAAAATTCGATATGTAATTATGTTATGGAGGGTCGATATTTATTTATGTGGCTATGTTGATTCGATATGGTGGTGATTTGGATAGTAGGAGAAGCACCACTTTGGATATGTTTTCACGAGGGTGGGAAGACAGGTTAGCTAGATTTTGAGATTACGAGAAGGTTGTGGCCTTTTCTACTAGAGAGGTAGAATATGTTACAACTACAAATAATAGAAAAGAGGTGATATGGATGAGTAGGTTCATGGAATAGTTGGGAAAGAAGCAAGAGGATTGCATATTATACAATGATAGTCAAAGTGTAATTCATCTCACAAAGAAATCATTTTTTCATTCAAAAATGAAACACACTCATTTAAGATATCACTTCATACAACAGGTGTTGGAGGATGGGAAACTAAAATTGGATAAAATTAATATAAATAATAACATTTCGGATATGCTAATGAATTCGTTGGAAAAGGAGAATTTGGAGCTACACTCCACTTGTTGGTCTTCAAGTTTGACACTTGAAGAGGGAGAAACAATCCAAGGAAAGGATCTAAGAATGGATATTTACATTACGGTGCATCAATTGATCTCCAAGTGGGAGATTTTTGAGTTGTGGACCTTAATTGCTTCACATTAACACGCTTTATTAACTTGTTGGAATACATAGTAACCGATGTCAACCGGCGGACCAATGTTGGTCACCTGGGGGTAGTATCGATTAAGGCAAGGAGGAACTAGAATCGAGTTGCCTTTGTGTGATTATTTTATGTAACTAACATGAATTAGATCTAACCTTTGATATAAATTTGATCTAATGGTTGTAATAGCATAGATAAATCATCCTAAGATTGTATATGGTTATATAAGCTAGAAAGATAGGGTTAGAATGTTTGAACTCATTAAGAAGGGAGAATTGTAAGAATGAATTCTCGAGAGTGAAAAAGAGAAGCTCGTGAGGAAGAAATTATTGTACATCTAAGAGGTGTGGAAGATTGCAAATATTCATTGTATATTCTCTTAAAATCTTTGAATAATATAGGTTTTTTTTTTTGTGGACGTATCCCACCTTTGGGTGAACCACGTTATATATTTTGTATTATTTTTTTCTAGTTTATTTCCATATTTATTACATGTATGCTTAGATTTGAATGTGTTTGTACAACTGGTGTGATTAACCCCAAAAACCGGTATCGAGATTTTTTGTTTGAGGGTTTTGTGTGTTGAAATATTTACTTACAAAGGGATTTTTGATTGAGTGGGAGCTACAAAAATTACATAAGATAGAAAATTACAGAGTTGAAAAATTTGACGGTCATAATTATCATCTATGGAAGATGCACGTGAAATATTATCTCAGTATCACAAAGATCTATACTTACCATTGGATGAGAAAGAAATACCTACAAAGATGATTGATGAAGAATGGAAAATCCTTGACAGAAAGGCTCTAGGATCTATAAAATTGAGCCTGACAGCATTTGTGGCTTTGAATGTTACCAAAGAAACAACCATTGTAGATTTGATGAAATATTTAGCTAATTTATATGAAAAACCTAGTGTTTCAAATAAATTTTATTTGATGAAGAAATTATTTAATTCAAAGATGCAAGAAGGTGAATCTACATCAAGTCATTTGAATGATTTCTAGTCTATATTAAATCAATTAAAATTGGTTAATATTTCATTTGATGATGAAGTGAAAGAAATTTTATTCTTATGTTATTTACCAAATAGTTGGGATAACTTGGTAATGGTTATTAGTAATACAACATTTGCTACTAATATTTTAAAGTTTGATGATGTGGTTAGTATAATCCTGAATGAAGAAATACGCAGGAAAAGTACAAGAGAATTATCATCTAGTAATGCTTTGAATGTAGAAATTAGAGGAAGGAAGAAGGAGAGATCCAAGAGCAAGAGTAATGGGAAATCAAATTCTAAGAATGACAAAATCTAAATCTAGTGGTAAAGGAATAACTTTCACTGGAATTGTGGAAAGAAAGGAAATGCAAATAATGAAGGATTGTGGGTTCAAGGAAAAGAGAATGTACTAGAGAAGGTAAAGATGAAAATGTTGCATCTTATGAGGTAATGCAATATGCCCTTATTCTCTCCTTGGATAATAAAATTGAATCATGGGTTTTAGATTCGGAGCTTATTTCCATGTTACCCCACCTAATAAGGATTATTTTAGAAATTATGTCTAGGGTAATTTTGGGCATGTTTATTTAGGAGATGATGAACCATGCAATATTATTGGTAAAGTATAATTTCATATAAATTTGTAGAATGGAAATACATAGATATTGAAATATGTGAAGTCATGTGCCAAGCCTCTAGAGAATCTAATTTTTGCAGGACAAACTAGGTGAATCAAGTTATGGTTACATTTATAGTGACTCTTGGAAAGTTACCAAGGGATATCTTGTTGTAACAAGAGGTAATAAGGTAGGAAAATTGTATTTTTCTACCTGTATTATTGATTCCTTTTCTATGTTATCTACTTCATATTCAGATACATGCATGCATGTGGCATAATTGGCTAGGACATATGAGTCAAAAATGAATGTAGATCTTAAAGGAAAAGGGTAAATTATCATATTTAAAAGATTTAGATCTTACTTTTTGTGAGCATTATATCTTTGGAAAGTAAAAGAGAGTGATATTTCTCAAATTTGGGTCAACAAAGAAGGAGAAAAAAGGATCTTATGCACTCGGACATGTGTGGGGACCATCCCCCAAGTAGCTTCTCATGGAGGATCCCAATATTATGTGACTTTCATTGATGATGCCACAAGAAAGGTATGGGTTTATCGTATTAAACGTAAATTTCATGTTTTGATACTTTTAAATGATGGAAATCCCTTGTGGAAAATGAATCAAATTCAAAGTTAAAATTCCTTAGATATGAAAATGGTGGTGAGTACTATAACAAGGATTTCAATGATTATTGTTCAGTAAATGGAATACATAGAGAAAGAATGGTTCCTAGAACACCACAAGAGAATGGTGTTACTAAAATAATGAATAGGACAATCATGGAACATGCAAGAAATATGAGGATACATGTTGGATTACCCTTGCAGTTTTGGGCAGAAGCATTAGACATGATGGTTTATTTAATTAACTACATGCCTCCAAGTGCACTTTGATGGTGGAATACCGCAGTTAATCTTGGAATGGAAAAGAGGTAGATCTTTATTTTCTTAGAGTATTTGGTTCAGATTTTTTTGCATTTTGATAAATAAAATAGAAATAATTTGTATGCTAAATCCAAGAGATGCACTTTTATTGGTTATGGCTCTGGTGATTTTGGATTCCATTTTCAGATCTTAGAAGATTCTAATATTTTTAGAGTCATTACAATGAATGGAATGAAAAGAGAATGTATATGGATCAAGTTTTTGTACGCAATGATGAACTGCTGGCTAAAAATTTTGTGGATGAAAATGCATTCTTGGATTTAAAAGTGACACCTACATGCCTACACAAGATGTCGATGTTAGTTAACATTGGACCAATGTTGGTCGCCTTTTTATCAATCGTTTCGATTTTTTTGATCCAGATCTAATATAAGTTAACCGAAATAATGCCATTCACTATTTGATATTGATACAAATTTGCGAGATGAATAAAAACTGAGCCTCTAACACCCCAAATCTCGTGGAAAGGTTTTGGAATAAGGGTAAGTAAACCTCCATAAATATTTACACCTTCCTTATCTTATTTATTATTGAATGATAGTGGTGAACTAGAGAGTTTTGAAGAAGCAATGCAAAGTTCCGATGATACCCATGTGAAGTAGGAGCATGACATGTATGTGGAGATGTACTCCTTGGAACAAAACTAGACATGGGCTTTGGTTAAGTTTCTCAAATATACAAGTAAAGACCAAATCGTAGAACAAATGTATTTACAATATCAAAGAAGAAGAGGGTGGATTTAAAAAAATACTAGGAAAGGATTGTGGTAAAAGGATTTGCACATAAATCAAGTATTAGTTTTGTGGAGATATTTTATTCTATAGTTAAAATGAATTGCATTTTTATTGTTCTAAGTTTAGTTGCAGCTAAATATTTACATTTAGAACAACTTAATGTTAAGACGTCTTTCCTTCACAGTGATTTGGAGGAAGAGACATATATATTTATTATAGTAGGTATTTACCTTAGCTCATGTTCACCTAGGTACACTATTTACCTTTATTGTATTTATTCTCACCCATTATGTGTGTGGATATTTCTTTTTATTTTTTTAGATATTAGGAGATATTATCTAGTTGTTAGGTATAGTTCTTTCCTTGATCTATGGTATTGACTAGTTCTTTCCTAGATCTATGGTATTGATTAGATCCTTGATGTCTAGTTCTCTTTAGCATAAATCTATAGACTTGACTAGTTATTTGATGACTAGTTTTTCCATGATTTATGGCTTGATCTATGACCTTGAACTGGTTCTTAGATTGTTATTCCTTACCTATATAAGCAAGGCCCATTCTCATTTTATTTCATTGAGTTCTATAATAATATATGATATTTATGCTCATTTGTTTGCAAAGGTTTTGTGTAAGTTAGTCCGGTGAATTGCTTTCATCTTATTGATCATAGTGTTTGATTAGCATATGTGTTCTTGCGATCTTCTTTCCTTAATCATTCCTTTTATGGTATCGAGATTGACTAGATATTGTTGTTGACATCCATCTATAAGTTTCACTTTGCAAACATTTTTTTCATATTCATATATTCAGAATTTGTCCGTATTTTTTGATTGTGCATTTTTATGCAAAACAAAGTATTCCATTGGATCTGGAAGGTGGAAAAACCCTAAGATCGATTTGTTTGCAAAGTTGACCATTTCGGAGCTTTTATCTTATTGATCATGATGTTATTTTTTGGTTTTTTTCTTGTTGCAGAGGAAGGCAGCATTCGCCTTCGGGATTCGCATCGCTAGGAAAAAAAAAACCCATAAAATCCTTAGCCCTTGGTCATATGGTATGGTCATATGAGGGCTTAAGCTTGTGATTCCTACTAGTAGGTGCTTAACTCTAACCCCCTTTCATTTTATTTGTGTGGTGAAAGCAAGAGCATTTTATTCTATTTTAGTGGCAACTAAAATAAATAGTAGAGCATAATATTGAAAAGCTTGTAACTTTTGATCGGTAACTCGGTTTTGAGTGCCATTTTTTGCAAAAGCACTTGTTTTTTTATGCTATTTCCATTGGAAATATTTATTTTGATAATTGAACTATAATTATAAAGTTCCATATTGTAACACACACTCTTTATAAAGTGCCAAAATGGGGGGCTCTTGTTGCATTGCTTGGGGTCTTGTTGCATTGCTTGGTTCTTACATTTATTTTGGTGATTTTTTTAGGATGGCATCTTTATCTACTTCTGCATTAGATCATGTTGATCCATTAACAACACATAATTACCACACATGGAAACTAAGAATGGAAACAATAATTAAGTGGAAAGGATTATGGGCTTTAACTTCTTTAGAACAACCAGTGTTCACTAGAGAATATGAGAAATTTCAGTACTAGTGCAAATTTGATGAGTGTATGGGTTTGATAGGAACTTATGTAAGTGACATTATTTTGTTTCATTTAGAAAAATGTGACTCTCCTTTCAAAATATGGGAGAAATTGGAGGATTTATTTGGTAAGGTGGATCATATGAGAGCCATGCAACTTGAAATTGAGATCACCTCTCTTAATCCTAAGATTTTATAACAATTATAGACTATATTACCAAGTTCAAGCATTTGTTGACACATTTGAAAGGGAGTGGAAGAGATAAGAAAGATGAAGAGTGTGTTTACTTGATTCTATCCAAGTTGAGAGGACCATTTCAAATATTTTCTTCTACCTTTTTCTCTAGCATGGATGACTTAGGTGACACATTTAAAATGCTTGACTTAGAAACATTTTGTGAAAGAATTACTAGGGAAGAATTCAAATTGTCTCACCTTGAGTCTTCCATCTCTCAAAAGGCATTAGTTGCATCTAATCCTAAGGGCAAGGGAAAACCAAAAAGTAAAACCAAATCCACCCCTTCTCCATCTCAAAATGCTCCTAAACCCAAAGAAAAAACCCCCAAGATTCTTCTAAATCCAAGAATAAGTCTAACCGTTCATGCACTTTTTGTGGGGGTAGTAATCATGAAGAACATAGGTGTTATAAGTGAATGCAAGCCTTAGAGGATGCAATCAAGAAACACAAAATTTCTATCTCTACTCCACCTCCTTCTAATCAGCATGGCAAAGCACTTAATGTTGTTGGGAGATCTCATTCACCACTTGCAAACAATTGGGTTATAGATTCTGGTGCTTCTCATCACATGACTTCTTCTAAGGAGTCTTTTGTTTCTCTAGGTTTGAGTTCTACTTCCAAAATTGAGGTTGGAGATTCTTCCTTTCTTTCTATTAAGGAAAAGGTGATATACAACTTGATGGTGGCAATATCCAAGATGCACTATATGTTCCTAACATCACTAAAAATTTTCTTTATGTATATCAAATTTTTCATTTTGGTTAAGAAAAATAATGAATTTTACACCACATGGGGTAGAAGTATGAACTTTGTTGGAGCCTTATTCACTTGTTGCTTAGGGTATTTTTGATCATAGTTCTAGACTATATCACTTTGAGGGTTTTGATGACACTTCCTCTATAGGGACAGGATTGGTTTCATTCAATTCGTAGAGTAAGATTTGGCATGAAATATTTGGACATCTTAATTACAGATATTTGAAGGAGTTGAGCACTCATGGTATGGTAGATGGTCTTCCTAGAGTTTCTTGTCTTGAGGGAGTTTTCTCTGGCTGTGCATTAGGAAACAACACCAAGATCCATTTCATAAGAATTTGTCTAAGATATTTTCTTCACCACTTGAGCTTGTGCATAGTGACTTGATGGTTTTTCCTACCCCCTCTTTCAATGGAGCTAAGTATGCACTTACGTTTATTGATAATTTCTCAAGGTGTACTTGGGTTTATTTTCTTAAGTACAAAAGTGATGTTTTTTCACACTTCAAAGTCTTCAAGGCTTTGGTTGAGAAACAATCTTCTAGCTGTATAAAGAACCTTCATACTGATAATGGGGGGAGTACTTCAAAATGAGTTTTTAAATTTTTACAACTCAAGGCATTATTCACCAATATTTTGTTCCTCATACTCTAAAACAGAATGGCTTAGCAAAAGGAAGAATAGAACTTTGAAGGAAATGGATAATTGTATGATGCATTCTAGAGATTTACCTCCTATCTATATCGGGCGAAGCGATTAATTGTGCTAACTACATTTAGAATCACACACCACATGGAGCACTTGAAAATTTGACTCCAGAGGAAGCTTGGTCCAACACTAAGCCAAATGTCTCATTTTTTTGAGTCTTTGGGAGCCATGCTTGGGCCTTTGTGCCAAAGAAGAAAATGAAAGATTTGGATAATAAGATTAAACCTTTGCTTGATTTTTGTAGGGTATTATGAGGACATGAGAGCTTATCATCTTTTAGATCCTGATACACATGATGTTCTTTTTCGAACACATGTTCAGTTTGATGAGCGTTTCACTCCTCATGATTCTTCATCTTCTTCCATTCCTTCTTCTTCTTCATCTCATCTTGAGGATCCTTTCTTTGAGGAGATTGATGAGGAGGTTATAGATGCCATTGAGGATCCTATTCCCACTGATGTTGTCACTATTCCTAAGTGGGCTCGTACTACAATTTCTAAGGTAACACCTTTCATAGAGGATCTTCCACCCACTAGGCATCATCATGCACATTCTACAGGTTCTATACTTTTGTGTCAGGTAGTTTCTGAGGATCCATATTCTTTTCAAAGGCTCATGGGATACAGGATTGGGATGATGTGATGGCAGCTTGAGTATTCTTCTTTGATGAAGAATCATACTTGGGATTTGGTATCTCTTCCTAAAGGAAGAAATATGGTTAGGTATAAGTGGGTATACCAAACCAAATACACAAATGATGGGTCCATTGAAAAGTATAAGGCTTGTCTTGTTGTAAAGGGTTTTTCACAAGTTGAAGGTATTGATTACTCTAAGACTTTTGCACCCATTGCCAAGATGGATTTTGTACGCCTTGTACTTGTTATTACTGCATCACAGGGGTGGCCCATATACCAGATGGATGTGAAGAGTGCCTTCTTACATGGATATCTATAAGAGGAAATATATATGGAGCAACCAGGCTAGATTTGTTCAGGATTCTTCTCTTGTTTGTAGGCTTTGAAGGTCTCTCTACGGTCTCAAACAAGCCCCTCGGGCTTGGTATGAGAAGATGGATTCTTTTCTTCTATCTACTAGTTTTTTTCATTGCCACTCCAATCATATAGTATATCTCCAACATGTTGGTGAGGATATTGTGATACTTGTCTTGTATGTTGATGATTTGTTACTTATTGGCAGCTCTTCTTCCCACATTCAAAGTATTCAAAGGGCTCTTTCTACATAGTTTGACATGACAGATCTTGGGCTATTGCATTATTTCCTTGGTTTGCAGATTTCTCAGATAGATTTAGGGATTCATTTGAGTCAGCAAAAGTACACCCATGATCTTCTTAGGTGCTTTGATATGGTTGATTGCAAGCCAAGTCCATCTCCTTTTTAGTCTGGGGTTACTCTTACATCCACATGTACCACACCACTTTGTGATCCTACATTGTATAGGCAGTTGGTTGGGAATCTCATGTACTTGACCCATACTCACCCTATATTTCATTTACAGTAGGGCTTGTATCTCGGTTTACACATTCTCCTCATAGTAGTCATTGGCAGGCTACTAAAAGGATTTTGCGCTATTTACAGGGCAATTTCCCACTTTGGCCTACACTACACTAGGGGTTTTACTCAGTTGGTTGGGTATACAAATTCAGATTGGGTAGGTTCTATTGATGACAAGCATTCTACTTCTGGCTATCTTTTCTGTCTTGGTTCTTCTCCAGCTTCTTGGCATGCAAAAGAAACAAGCTATTGCACTTTCATCTTCGAGAGCAAAGTACAGGGTAGAATTACTGATGAGTCAAGAGATTCTTTGGCTTCGCCAGTTATTGATAGAGTTTCTATTCCCACATGATTCAACGACTATACTTTGGTGTGACAACCAAAGTGTAATTCACATTTCTCACAACCCAGTTGAGCACTAGCAGACCAAGCATATCGAGATACACATCCACTTCATTCGGTAGCACATTCAGGATGGAGTTCTTTTCTTGGAGTACCTTCCAACTTAGTAGTAGGTTGCAGACATCTTTACGAAGCCTTTTGCATCACCTCGCTACCTTGAGTTACATGGAATGCTTGGGGTTTCATAATTTGTTCTTGGGGGTGTTCATGAGAACATCTTCCTTCTTCTTCTTCTCTTTCCTTATAACAGGATTCTTTCCTTCTTTTGGTTCAAGATTTCTTCATGGATATATTGTACATGAGTACCTCATCAAGCCTAGTTGTCGGGACTCATACTGTGGACATGCTACTTCTATTTTGGCCCCTAGCTTCACTTGAGGGGGTGTTAGAGTAGGTATTTACCTTAGCTCATGTTCACCTAAGTACATTATTTACCTTTATTGTATTTATCCTCACCCACTTATGAGTGTGGATATTTATTTTTATTTATTTGGATATTAAGAGATATTATCTAGTTGTTAGGTATATTTCTTTCCTTGATCTATGGTATTGACTAATTATTTCCTAGATCTATGGTATTGATTAGATCCTTGATGTCTAGTTCTCTCATAAATCTATGAACTTAACTAGTTCTTTGATGACTAGTTCTTTCCATGATTTATGGCTTGATCTACGACCTTGACTGGTTCTTATATTGTTATTCCTTACCTATATAAGAAAGGCGTATTCTCATTGTATTTCATTGAGTTCCATAATAATATATGATATTGTTGCTCATTTGTTTGCAAAGGTTTTGTGTAAAGTTATTCGAAAATTGCTTTTATCTTATTGATCATGGTGTTTGATTAGCATCTGTTTTCTTGGCTTGGTATGATCTCTGGTTTTCATTCCTTTTAAAGTGACACCTATAGGCCTAGGCCTACCATGTCGATGTTGGTTAACACCGGATCGACGTCGATTGCATGAATCGATGTCGGTTTCGAATATCCAGACTAGCATCGGTTAACCAAAACAATGCCATTCACATTGTTTGATATTGATACAAATTTACATAATGAAAAAATGAGTCTCGACACCCCAAATCTCACCATAAGGTCACAAAGGGTAATTAAACCTCTAGAAATATTTACACCTTCCTTATCTTATTTATTATCGAATGATAGTGGTGAACTAGAGAGTTTTGAAGAAGCAATGCGGATGAGACCCACGTGAAGTAGGAGCATGACATGTATGTGGAGATGTACTCCTTGGAATAAAACTAGACATGGGATTTGGTTAAGTTTCTAGCAAGTAAAAGGACATTGTAGAAAAAATGTGTTTACGAGGATCAAATAAGAAGAGGGTGGACAAAAAGATACTAGGAAAGGCTTGTGGTAAAAGGATTTGCACATAAATCAAGTATTAATTTTGGGGAGATATTTTATTCTCGTAGTTAAAATGAATTCCATTTTATTGTTCTAAGTTTAGTTCTGAGATAAAGATTTACATTTAGAACAACTTAATGTTAAGACGTCTTTCCTTCACGGTGATTTGGAGGAAAATACATATATATGCAACAACCGCTTAGGTATGAAGTCAAGTGTAATGAGAAACTTGTGAGTAGGTTAAAAAAGAGCTTGTATGGACTCAAGAAAGTTCCAAGGAAATTATATATGAGGTTGATAGCTTTATGCATGAGCATGGTTAAATGATATTTAAATCGACCATTGTGTTTATTTCAAGAAGCTTGGAAATGGGAGCTATATTATTTTGTTATTGTATGTGGATGATATGCTTATTGCAAGATCTAGTATGTAGGACATTGGTGAGCTTAAAGAAAAATTAGCTCACACATTTGCAATGAAGGATTTAGGAGCTACAAAGAAAATCCTTGGCATGTAAATTCACAGAGACAGGAAGAACAAGAAATTATATTTGTCTCAAGAATCTTATATTAATAAGGTGTTGGAAAGGTTTAATATGCGAATTCAAAACCTATAATTACACCTATGGATGAAAAATTTAAATTGAACAGAGATCGAGTCCTACATCACACGATGAGGTCGATTACATGACATAAGTTCCATATGCTTCAGCAGTTGGAAGTCTCATGTATGCTATGGTTTGTACCAGACCATACATTGCACAAGCAGTGGGAGTTGTGAGCATATTTATGGCCAATCCAGGTAAAGAGCATTGGAAAATAGTCCAATGGATTCTCAAGTATTTGAGAGGGACATCCGATATGCAATTATGTTATGGAGGGTTAGATATTTATTTATGTGGCTATGTTGATTCAATTATGGCTGGTGATTTGGATAGTAGGAGAAGCACCACTGGATATGTTTTCACAGTAGGTGGGAAGACAACTAGCTAGATTTTGAGATTGCAGAAGGTTGTGGCCTTTTCTACTAGAGAGGTAGAATATGTTACATCTACAAATAATAGAAAAGAGGTGATATGGATGAGTAGGTTCATGGAATAGTTGGGAAAGAAGCAAGAGGATTGCATATTATACAATTATAGTCAAAGTGTAATTCATCTCACAAAGAAATCATTTTTTCATTCAAAAATGAAACACACTCATTTAAGATATCACTTCATACAACAGGTTTTGGAGGATGGGTAACTAAAATTGGAGAAAATTCATATAAATAATAACATTTCGATATGCTAATGAATTCTTTGGAAAAGGAGAATTTGGAGCTACACTCCACTTCTATTGGTCTTCGAGTTTGAGACTTGAAGAGGGAGAAACAAGCCAAGGAAAGGATCCAAGAATGGATATGTATGGTATAATGCATCAATTGATCTCCAAGTGGGAGATTATTGAGTTGTGGACCTTAATTGCTTCACATTAAAATGCTTTATTAACTTGTTGGAATACACAGATAACTAATGTCAATTGGAAGACCAATGTTGGTCACCCGAGGACCGTTATTAGTCAAGGAAAGGATGAACTGAATTGGTTTCCTTTATGTGATTATTTTATTTAACTCACGGGAATTAGATCTAACCTTTGATATAAATTTGATCTAATGGTTATAATATCATAGCTAAATCGCCCTAAGTTTATATATGGTTATATAAGCTAGAAATATAGGGTTAGAATGTTAGAACTCATTAAGAAGGAGAATTGTAAGAAGGAATTATTGGAGAGAGAAAAAGAGAAGCTTTTGAGGAAGAAATTACAGTACATCTAGGAGGTGTGGAAGATTGCAGATATTCATTGTATATTCTCTACAAATCTATGAATAATATATTGGTTGTTTCTTGGTGGACGTAGCCCACACTAGGTGAACCACATTATATCTTGTGTATTATTTCTTCTAGTTTATTTCTATATTTATTACTTGTATTCATAGATCTGAATATGTGTCATTAAAGCTGGTTTGATTAACCCCAACATGAAGTAGGGTTTCTCTAAGATATTTTTCCTCGAATATTAATCGTTATACAACGAAACCTTATGAAATATTTATATTATCTCTGTGAGAGAATTACCTTTCATTTGCAAAAAGTTAGAAAGAATTTCATTGAGTATGGAAAGAGCACTTTTAGTAGAAATTCTCAAAAGTTTTCTTAGATTGGTAATTTAAGGGTTTCTTCACTTATTCCACAAATCTCTTGAAGTTCAATTTTTTTATGTGAATCACTATCTAAAAAAGGTGAATAAGTATTATGAAAAATTATTGATGTTTGAATGGGTTTATATCCTTTGAGTGCAAATTTTTCTTCAACAGGTCAATATCGGTGTTCATTACTTGTATAAAGTGATGTTGAAGACTTAGCTTAAACAATGTGTCATCTCCTTAAGCTTTCTATATCTCTACAAACATTTATGGATGAATCATTTCAGTTAAATTCATGAGTAAATACTCAATTGGATTCCACGTTATAAGAAATAAAAGAGACTCATTAGAATGCTCATTGGAAATGAAAGCAGGGTCCATCTCAAGTCCAAAACAATATTAGCAAAGTTGTCAAGTCTTGAGAGGATTCTTCTTCAGAGTTCTTAAACTTGGGTTGGAACTCTAAAGGTCTCATTCAGTTAAATTCAAGAAAATATTTCAACCTTACTAATATAAGATGAAAGGACGGGGTCTATCTTTTTCATGCAAAGTATGACACAAGTGCGTTGTTTTGAAACTTGAAAGAAAATGAACGAGTAAGGTGAAATTAAAGAAAGAGCTGGGTAGTTTGAAATAGGATTAATTGGTCGATTCTACAGGTGGAATAGAACTCAATAGTCTTATCCTATTCACTACATGTGAAAGCAAGTTGGTTGAACTCAAAAGGAGAAGGGGTAGAGTCACGTATTTTGATTTCCATTATAAAATATCAAGTCATTGCTAGTGTGGACAGTTGAAGAGTCTAGAAGATAAAAAATATATTAATATGAAAACAATTATTGAGGCATATATAACAAAATTTAAGAGGTTGTTGTGATATATAGATAAGATACATATAAAAATGAGAAGTGAGTTAGTATGATGAACATAACATGAAAACACATTAAATACAAGAAGAAAAATTAATGTGTATGGTATGAACACGAGAGGAAAAATAGTGAATGAAGAAATTAGAAGATAGAACAAAGTGTGTATTATGAGTAAAGTATGAATACATTCAAAAATGAAAAGAATGTTTAGTGATATGAAAAGCTCTTAGACTAAGATTGAAAGATAATCACTAAAATATAAGGCAAGGGGCAGTCCTAAAAACTAAAAAAACATAGATAGAGTTTTCTTCTAAGATTTACAAGGTGTTAGATAAGTGAATTAGGTGAATTATGTTAGTAAAGAGACCATAATAAGTTTATCAAGCAATAAATAAGCTAGATGGCCACATGTTATACTTGGATTGTCTAAGTAGGTGCTTATGCTAGAAGAAGTTGGTGTTTCTCTTTCTATCACTTGAATGGGTGCTCACCCTACATCTAGTTAGTGTTGGGATTTATCTTAAGTTGGTACTATTGGTGCCCATATATGACTATCCTGTTTTAGTGGTTTCTTGTCCTCTGAATTCATTTTTAATGTAATAGATCAATAATGGCTCGATTTTGGGGAACATTCTTCCTTCCAAATTTTTTGTTGTAATTAGATGATTAAGTGTGTAGTAGGTTTTATGATTACTATGAAGGTTTTTTTAGAGTTCCGCATACTCAAAATACAACACAAACTTTATGATTGGTGAAAAATTTTGGGTTTCAAACATGTTTGGTTAAAGGTAAGTGGCGGAATAAAATTTTTCCCTGAATCCCAAAAAGTTAGAAATCCTGAGAAGTATGGCCTTGCCTCAAGGTAAAATTTTAGTATCCCTAGGGACCACGACTTGGATGTTATTTACTATTGGGATTTACCCAAAGAGTGATCAAAAGGAATTATTCATCCAACACCCAAGAAAAGACTTGTACCGAATTCATAAAGTGAGTAACATTTCGGAGACCAAGCCTCAATGTACTCATGTTCAACTTTTAAGTAATATCTTATTTTTGTTCCGGACATATGGCCATCCCATCAAAGGAAGAAAGAAATAGAGAAATGAAGTCTTACCCAACTCTTAAAGGTGAAAAAATTAACAAGTGCCCACTCTTCTCTTCCATAATTTTATGCAGTTGAGTTACGACATGTAGAAATATAGAGGTGCGATTAAACATCTATTTTGAGGAATGTTCAATCGTGAAAATTGAAAATGAAGAAATGTAAGGACATGGTTGAACATTTTTAAAATAATGGACGGTTGCACATAACATATAGAAAACAACTTAGAATAGATAGTTATAATATTCAAAATGGGGATATATTTATGGGGCCTCAGCCCTCTGTTGTATAGTATGAACAAGAAAAATGATAAAACCAAATACATTTAATAGATACATAATTATAGTGGTAGTAAATTTAGATCTCCATTTGCTCAAACACGAAGGGGACACCTTTCAAGAGCTGGTATTGGTGCCGAATGAAGTCATCATGGGCCAAAACCCCAAATATAAATTGTATGGCCCCGTTAGGCCCCTTGACACCCCCTTCTCATGCAGTGAAAAGGTATTCACCCTTGGCCCATTCAGAATGTCCACCAGCTCTTCCCTCCACTCAAGATAGTTTTCCCATTAAGGAGAAATAATCCCCCCTCTGTCATATGCTTTTGGATGTTGGCCTTTGGTTGGGAGATCCTCTGGAAAATTTGTAGCTATGATAGTTAGGACACCTAGGAGAGCATGTATTTTCTGAGATGAAACCTCCTGCAACCCAACCACAACTTGAATATCCTCCACAGTTGATTCTAGTGCAACAAGCCACTCTTCTCTCCTAATCATGTGTAGAGTCCTGGGAGGAATTTTGACCTTCGGTTCTTGTGTTGGATCCAAGTAAGGAAGCTCGATTCCACTAGGAAGGGGGCATAATAAGATTTGGGCATGTGTCATTGATCTTTATGGATGCAAGGGAAATGATGAGATTAATGATATATCAAGGATTTAGTTTCCAAGTGGAATTCTAGGCGGACCAAGTGGAAATACAAAGTCTAAAAGATTGGAAAAGAGGGACACATCTCAGCTAGGTGATTTATAAAATACAATACTAGGGTAGGTTGATGAAGGAAATCCTAGGGATTGGCCCTAACATTTGGCACGCTAAAAACTTGGTGAATTAGAGCCTCGTTTAGTCTTGAAAGTTGAAAAAATTGGCCCATATGAACTAATTATTCCCTTATGGATTTTCACTCAGGGATGATAAAGCCATTGCTAAGAAAAACTGAAATGGGAAGAGATAATAGAAAAGGAACTGACTCTATAATTTCACACAAGATATTTAAGAGAAAGATAGGTGACGAAAAGGGTGGGCTGGTAAACCCAATAAATAAATATGATATTATTGGTGATGTGGTAGGAAACATCATTTCATCAATTAATGCCATATCCAATTTTGATTTTGGGGTACGTGTGAAGTTCAAGTGAAAATCAAAATTAAAGGTTAAAATTAATGAGGAATGTATAGTTAGAAAAGATTTAAATGCCCATGTATTTCAAGAAGGTCTTGTCACATTAACCCTTCTGGCCACGTCATACTTAGATGCATGTGGAATTTCTAAACAATAACTATTGACATGACCTAGAAAATATTTGATGGTATCATGATGATGCTTGAAAGACACGGTGGTAATGAGAAAAAGTGATGGTCATTTACGGTAGTCAATTTACATTTTTCTTTATGGCCATGAGTAGTTAATGTCATTGTGATTTTTTGAGCATCTATGGAATATACTTCAAAACCCTAAAAAAATAAGGTAATATATAAGGAGGGGTTTTAGAAGAAGAGGTTGGAGGGAGGATATTTTTCTCTAGAGGTGGCTAAGAGAAGGGCGAGAAGATCTTCAGGAAATAAAATGGTGGAGGGAATTTATAGAGGCACTAAAAATGTAGAAAAGGCACCAGGCTTGGATGAAGGTTGTCTCTATGTAACCCAATCATTGGGAATTAGTGTTAAGATGATTGCATTTTGTACAGTCATTAATGGGCTTTGAGAGCATTAATATATGTTTCCCTTGTCTTTTCCTAAGTTTGATGGTTTTCACTTAGCAGATTCATCAAGATCCATGGCACCAATTAGTTTTGTTGCGAAATGGTGTTTAGGGTGAAATGATTTATGTACCCTTGTTATAATTTTATGTGAATCATGACTATAGTTCAATTTCTTACATATCCTACACTTTTTTAGCTCTCGTCTAGGAATGGTATGAGTATCTAATGTTCTTTAGGGGTACCTAAAAACTTCATTTCTGAAAACTATAAAAATATCCTTATGGACTAAATGGGGTTTGGGGGTATGACTTGTAATTTCTTGGGGGTCCCTTGATTAAGAATTTATGGTATGATTCACATGAGACAATCCACTTTGAGGTGTATTGAGATGGATTTTTAGGAATTTAGACTGTGGTTTTCTGAAGCTCTCCCAAAGAGTTGATCTCTTACAAGAGGGCCATTCAATTCATCCCTTACATTCATGTAGTAGCTGGAAACACATAATGGTTGTACTTTGTTTATAATAATTTCTCTCTACATCTCCCTAAATATTATTCAACATCATTCATGCCCTATGAATTAGAATCACTTCCATCCCCATGCTAAAATATTAAATACCTTACGAAAAAACTTAACTCATTACGTGAGTCCTAGTTTTCTTGTTAAATATCCCAATGACCCAACGGGAGAACACACTTCTACTCATTCACTAAGTGTGTTCTCGTCCCTGACCCAAAGCTCACCTTCATTTATAAACATATAACATGTGAAAAAATTTGGGGTAAGCTTGTGGGTCCAACCAAACCGCCCTTAGCGGTCCGTGCATCGGGTCCTTGGGTGTATATAACATTTGGTAACCACTGTTCAAGTGAACATTATGTATGGTTTCTACACCTTACCCCAATCTGCATTCCTTAGAGTGTCGGGGCCTCACTCTGACTCTGCACCCATAACCCCTGCACACTCCAGACTATAATATTGGTTCCTCTCACCCTGACCAAGGTAGAGTCAAAAGTAACATGGATAATAACCACACCCTTTGTTCATGTGCTTCCCCATCACTCCACCGGGTTGGGTGGATGGGCCATTGGGAGGAACTCACCCATGGTCATAGAAAGAATATTTAATGAGGGTCCCCTTTGCCACCCAAAAACATCCCTAAATTGTTCCCCTCTCCCCCAGGGTGCAAATCCAAAGGCTAACACTTTTCTCGGCTCTATTTCCAGGATCAAATAATTACATCGGTATCTCAATTTTTTATGTTAGTATCCTCATTTATTCGGCCTTAGAATTGTGTGGTTTAATGGTGGTTTTCTTCTTGTTATTTCAAGTTATTTATCTTTCGAGGGTCAGTGACCGTGGCAACTTTGTTTCCTTTTGATTGCTGATGGACCAATATTCCTCATCTAAGTATGTTTGAAATTATGTTTCTATGTCCTATTTGACTTTGTGTTAAAAAAATTTAGTGGGTTCCTTTTTAATTCATGAATCAAAAATCTATTGGTGAGAGGTAGTCCTCCTTTCGATTACCTATGGGTGTCTGGGGTAGTGGTGAGAATTGTCTATCCTCTAAAATCCCTTTTAAACCAAATACTTTTAAGCCGTATGACTTTGGAAAAATAAGCGGTTACCCACATCAAATCCCTGCCGACATTAGGCTGAAATTACCTGTATTCCAAGGATATGGCAACATTTTTGTGGATCATCATCTTGCCACATTTAAGGAAGTGATGCATGAATATCAAGTGAGTTACGAATATATCTTTATGTGGTTATTTGTGCAGATGCTACATGTTGGAACATAATGATTAAGTGGTCCGCCAACCCTTAATGTATATGGGTCCATCACTAATATATAGGTTAATATTTAATAATATGAAATATTTATATTTCTATTATTAAATATTCTAACCTAGGTATATACTTTAGGTTAAATATTTAATATCATGAAATGATTATATTTCTAATATTAAATATTATAAACCTAGGTGTATGTGTCAACCATTTTATGTTGAAAAGGTGGGTCGGGAGACATACCCGATCACCTTATATAAAAAGGACTTTAGGTCCTCATTTGATATATTCAGAAATATATCAAAGGTGTGCAAATCAAGTGATTTAGTTTTACCCTTGGTAAATAGGGTTTCAAAGGAGGAGGTGATATTATTGGATGTAAAATAAGTTCTCTAAAGTAAAAGGTTATTTTCAAAGTGGTTTTTACCCTATTGGGGTTTTTCACTATAAATATTGTGTCACTTGTGTTATTTATTTCCTGTAAGTATTTCTTTATTTACTTATGTTATGATGTAATCTTTATTTAAATATTTATTGTAACATTATGTAATATGTAAGTTGATTAAATCCGTATTTATTAGAATCCTCAAATTCTAACATGGTAACAGAGAGAGGTAAATTAAATAAATTAAGATCAAATGTTTCTAATTTTTTTAAGGGGGGAGGGGAGAAATGTAATATGCTATGATTCTTACTTTCATTTACATTTTATAAATTATATGGAATTAATGTTTGTTTGGAGATTGATGTGTGCAAAGTGAAAGGGCTTCAAATATTTACTTGCGTGAAAATCACATACAAAAAAGAAAGGATTTATTACTATATGAAATAATTTTCATGTTTTCTATAATTTTAAATGTTTGTAGGTTAAATATTTTGGAAGGTGAATTCATACTCGTGTTCTTTGGTCCCCTCTAAAAGGATTCAATTTAAAAACTATAGTTTATAGTTAATCTATAACTATATGCTATATAATTTAAAAACTATATTATTATTTTTAAATAAATATATATATATAATATAGAATAAGGTTTATATAATAATTTATATAAATATCATATTAAAATTTATATAGTTTTGGAAAAAAACTATATATTAAAAGTCTTTAACTATATTAAAGTTGCATAGGATTGAGGGAAGAGTCAATGCAGACCATATTATAAGCCTAAGTTTAAATCATATTTAAACTTAACTTATAAATCTAGGCATATATAGTTTTTTTAAAAAGAAACAAACATAAGTTTAAATCATATTTTATATATATGGTTAGTTTAAACCGCTTAAAATATAAATTTTATTAGATTTGGTTTATATATTTTTAAAAAAAACTTAAGTGCTTACTTTTTTTGGAAAGGGGGCTTGTGTTTATTGTTTGGCCATGAAGGGATTACTTTTAAAATCTTAATACTTATTAAATAAAACCTAACATGTGTCCCTAACCATTTATATTATCCATGTAAGGGGCAACCCCATTCATTTATATCTTATAGTTTATAAAAACTATATAAATAAACCTATTTAAAGGTTTTCTTTTATATAAGAGTGGGAGTGGAGAATAAAATGAGATAATATCTCAGGTATAAATGTGGAACTCTCAAGTATAAATGGAGAATTAGAAAAAAGGGGCTAGTTTATTGGTGGCTCATGTGAAGTGTGGTAAATATTTATTAAAATATTTGTAGTTATAGCCACATAAAAGTTTTAAAGTTTTTAGCTTGTAAGAATTCTATAAAATATTTTGCAATATTTTCAAAGTTTTAAATGTGTGCGGGGGTAAAATTAAGAGTAAATGAAGGA
Organism: Taxus wallichiana var. yunnanensis; assembly: GCA_018340775.1. NCBI lineage: Eukaryota > Viridiplantae > Streptophyta > Pinopsida > Cupressales > Taxaceae > Taxus > Taxus wallichiana. The sequence continues at coordinate 67,565,658 of CM031239.1, read as the reverse complement.
GGAGACAAGGTTCATGAAAATAGGGATTTACTTGCCCCCTCCGTAATATATGCGGTTAATCTATACTCTCATAAATCTACTTACACCTAGTAAAATTCTTTTAACCTGGTCTATGTCCTTTAGACCCCTTTAATAAAGTTATGTATTTTTTTATATAAAAAAATATACTATAGTTTATAATTTTTATGAACTATATGTTGTTTTTGAATTACATTCTATAAACTATATAATTTTTTTTTAAATGTATATATTTTTACATTATAAATTATAATAGGTTATTATAATGTGTTAAAAATAACCTCCCTAATATTATACGAGAAGAAAAAATCCTGAATTTCACATGCTGGAAATACACAAGAAGTTTTGGTTTCATTAAATTTGATGGTCAAATGACCATCATGGTAGACAAACATAAGACAATATGATGGTCATTTAGACGCCAAATTTAAGCTCGTAGGTTCTAGGAAACTTGCATTGTTTTAAAATTTATAGTCAAATGACCGTCATGACAAACCAAAAAATAAACCATTATGAAAGTCATTTAAATGTCAAATTTAAGCTAGCGATTTTTGTCTACATTATTTTTTTCAAATTTGAAGTTGTTATGCATTCTTAGGGTCTCTTATTCACTTCTAAATACTCTTAATGGTTTCAGTCAAAATATGAGGTTTCATTCAATGCAAGGTATGAGGTTAATGGTTTGATTTTGAGTTTGAAATATGTTGATACAAAATTACATGTGAGACAAAGAAGTATGTTCTCTTGACTCCTCTTTTTCTGGACAAGTGAGAACACATTATATATTACCCGAATATTTTACGATGTGGTGGGTTGTTTCACATGAGGATTATGACTCTCGAATATAGGTCAATTCCTCCCTTTCCATATATGAGGTTGAGGTATGTGGGAAATTTGGTATTGGTTCCCGTTGGTTGAGAAAAGTGTAATAGGGATAGACACTATATTATAATATGCAGGTAGGAATGGATATGTTTACCATCATCTTGATGCTTATATTAAGTTTAATAAGGATTGGATAAAGGGATAGTTTTCTACTCTAGAGAGAGAAATTTTTATCAAGCATCTTGAGAAACACATGCAGGTCATTAAAATGTTGTACGATGTGGTGTGTGGTAGAGATGGAATTATCCATGACTAGACCGTGCTTAGAAAAAAGTGGATCCACGGTATGGATGGAGACATGATTAGGATCCTACAAAATGAAGGGCTTCTAGGTGATGGCAAGTGATCAATGGTATGTGTTTCAGTTGAAGTAAATACCTTCGAGGAGGTGGCCCGACGACTTGTGTTTCGGATGAGATGAAGGCACATTATATGGGATACTAGAGGATTTTTATGGAATTTTTTGGGTCCTTGGACCCTGATGGTCAACTTGTACAATATATAGTGGTTTCTTTTTCCTGTTTAGGTTCATGTGGGTTTTTTGGGTTTTTTTCTCTCGTGTGTGGTGACTTGCAGTTGTAATTGTCTTCTAACTTTGTTGCCTAATAGATAGGTTTATGGTGTTCTTTGGACACCCACAGGGGGATTCCATCCCCGAGTTGGAGCTGATGTTGGTAGCCATATATGACCATCCTATTTCAGTGGTTTCTTTTCCTCCAACTTCTTTTGTAAGGTAATAAATCAATAATGTCTCAATTTTGGGAAACATTCTTCCTTCCAAAAATTTTGTCACAATCAGATGATTAAGTATGCAAGTGGATTTTATGATTACTATGAAGGTTTTTTTAGAGTTCCACATACTCAAAATACAACACAGACTTTATAATTGGTGTAAAAGCTAGGGTTTCAGACATGTTTGGTTAAAGGTAAGTGGCACGAATCTAATTTTTCCCCAAAGAAGTATGGCCTAGCCTCAAGGTAAACTTTAAGTAGCCCTCGAGACCCCAACCCAGATGTTATTTACTATTGGGCTTTACCCAAAGAGTGATCAAAAGGAAGTATTCCTCTGGTACCCAAGAAAATACTTGTACCAAATTCATAAAGTGAGTAACATTTTGGAGACTGGCCTCGATGTACTTTTGTTCATCTTTGAAGTAATCTCTGAGTTTTGTTCTAGACATGGTTGTCCAATCAAAGGTAGAAAGAACTAGAGAAATGCAGTCTTACCCAACTCTTAAGGGTGAACAAAGTAACAAGTGCCCACTCTTCTCTTCCATAATTTTTGTGGTTAAGTTATGACATGTAAGAACGTAGAGGTGCAATGAAACATCTATTTTGAGGAATGTTCAGTCATGAAAATAGAAAACAAAGAAATGTAAGGACATGGTTGAACATTTTTAAAATAATGGATGGTTGCACATAACATACAAAAAACAACTCGAAAAAATAATTATATTATTCAAAATGGGGAATCTATTTATGGTTCCCAACCCTTCATTGTATAGTATGTACGAGAAAAATGATAAAACTAAATACATTTAATAGATACATAATTATAGTGGTAGTAAAGTCAAATATCCATTTCCTCAGACACGTAGGGGATACCTTTCAGATATGGTCTTGGCACTGAATGAATTCATCATGGGCCACAGCCCCAAACAAAAATTGTATGGCTGCATCGGGCCCTTGAAATCCCCTTCTTGCGAGAATGCATAGGTATTCACCCTTGGCCCTTTTAGAATGTCCACCGGTTCTTTCCTCTACTCAGAGAGTTTTCCCATTCAAGAAAAGCAAGCCCCCTCTATCGTATGATTTGAGACACCGACATCTGGTTGGGTCAGCCTTTGGAATGGGTGTAGCTCCGCTATTTGGGACACGTAGGAGAGAAATTATTTTCTAAGCCGTAACCACCGCATCCCAACCATAGCTTGAATATCCTTCATAGCTAATTCTATCATGGCAATCCATTTTTCTATCCTACTCATGTGCAAGTATGGGGAGGACTATCAACCTTTGGTTCTTGTGTTGGGGATGAGTAAAGAAGCTTTGCTTTCTAGAAGGAAGGGGGCATGATAAGCTTTGAGAATGTACTTGGTGATCTTTATGGATGTGAGGGAAATGGTGAGACCAATGATTCATTTTGTATTCATTATCCAAGTGGAAATGCAGAGTCTGAAAGATTGGAAAAGAGGGACACATCTCAGCTAGGTGATTTATAAAAGACAGTACCATGGAAGGTTGATGAAGGAAATCTTGGGGATTGGCCCTAGCATTTGGCACGCTAAAAACTTGGCAAATTAGAGCCTCATTTGGCCCTAAAAGTTGAAATAATTGGCCCATATGGACCAATTCTTCCCCTGATGGATTTTCACTCAGGAATGACAAAGCCATTGCTAAGAAAACTTAAATGGGAAGAGATAATAGAAAAGGAACTAGATCTGTAATTTCATACAAGATCTTTAAGAGAAAGATAGGTGACGAAAAGGGTGGACTAGTAAACCACTTAAATAAACATGACATTATTGTTAATGTGGTAGGAAACATCATTTCATTAATTAATTCCATATCCAATTTTGATTTTGGGGTACGTGTGAAGTTAAAGTGAAAATTTAAATTAAAGGTTAAAATTAATGAGGAATGTATATTTGGAAATTGTTTAAATGCCTGTGCATTTCAATAAGGTCTTTTCACATTAATCCTTCTAGCCATGTCATACTTAGACACATGTGGAATTTATAAACAATAACTATTGACATGACCTAGAAAATATTTGGTGGTATCATGATGATTCTGAAAGATGTGGTGGTAATGGGAAAAAGTGATGACCATTTGTGGGTAGTCAATTTGAATTTTTCTTGGTGGCCATGAGTAGTTTATGTCATTAAAATTTTATTTGAGCATATGTGGAATATAATTAAAATCCCTAAAAAACTAATGTAATATATAAGGTGGGGTTTTAAGAGAAGAGGTTAGATGGAGGATCTTTTTCTCTAGAGGTGGCTTAGAGAAGGGTGGGAAGCTCTTCAAGAAAGAAAAGGGTGGAGGGAATTTTCAAAAGCACTGAAAATGTAGAAAAGGCACCAGGTTTGGATGAATTTTATCTCTATGTAACCTATTAATTAGGAATTATTGTTAAGATGATTTCATTTTGTATAATCATTAACGGGCTTTGAGATCATTAATATATGTTTCCCTTGTCTTTTCCGAGTTTGATGGTTTACACTTAATGATTCATCAAGGTCCATATCGCCAATTAGTTTTATTTCAAAATGGTATTTGGGGTAAAATGATTTACGTAACGTTGTTATAATTCTATGTGAATCATGAGTATAGTTCAATTTATTACATATCCTACACCTATTTAGCTCTCATCTAGGAATGGTACGAGTATTTCATGTTCTCTGGGGTACCTGAAAAACTTCATTTCTAAAACCTATAAAAATTTCCATGTAGACTGAATAGGGTTTGGGGTATGACTTGTAATTTCTTGGGGGTCCCTTGATTCATAATTTCTGGTATGATTCACACGAGATGATCCAGCCTTAGGTGTATTGAGCTGGATTATCAAGAATTTAGACCTTGGTTTTCCTGACCTCTCCCTATAGGCCAATCTCTTACAAGAGGGCCATTTAATTCATCCCTTGCATTCATGTAGTAGTTAGAAACACATGATGGTTATACTATGTTTCTAATTTCTCTTTGTATCTCCCCTGAATTTTATTCCCCATCATTCATGCCATGTGAATCAGACTCACCTCCATCCCCACATAAAAATATTGAATACCTTGTGGTAAAATCTTAACTCATTACGTGGGTCCCAATTTTCTTGTTAAATATCCCATTGACCTGGTGGGAGAACACACTTCTAAATCATTCACTAAGTTTGTTCTTGTCCCATACCCAAATCTCCCCTTCATTTATAAACATATAACATGTGCAAAATTTTGGGGTAATCTTACGAGTTATACCAACACTACCCTTAGATGTTTGCATCGCGTCCTTGGGTATATATAGCATTTCCTGACCACTCCTTCGAGTGAATGTTTTATCTATTGGTTGCACCTAACCCCAATCTACATTCCTTAGAGTATCGAGACATCACCCCAAGTCCTCGTCCATAACCCCGTGCACCCCAAACTAGAATCTTGGTTCCTCTCACCCTAACCAAGGTAGAATAAAAAACAACATGCATAATAGCCACACCCTTTGTTTGAGTGCCTCCCATCACTCCACCGGGAGGGGTGGATAGAAATTAGGAGGAGATGTCACCCCAACCATAGAATGATGATTTAATGAGGGTTTCCCTCCACCACCCGACAGACATCCCCAACTCATCCCCCTCCCCTCGGGGTGTAAATTCGGAGCCAACATGTGCTTCACAGATCAAGTAGGTGTTTGGTCATTTGTAAATCAGTTTTATAATAGGTGTTCTAATAAAAGGGTGATTGTAAAGTGGGTTTTTCCTTTCTTGGGTTTCCCACTATAAATCTATGTAATATTCATTTGAGTTTTGTGTATCAAGTTCTTTCTTGTGCTCATAGTCTAGCCACTAATTCAAATTAGGAAAGACAGAAAGTTAAAAAGACCTTATTTGTGATTAGCAATGATTCAACCCCCTCAATGCTTGTGATATTCAACATGTGACTGATGAGTATACTATGGGTACTATGGTGTAACCAAATGTGTAGGTGATGGAGACCTATGTGATGTAGAATGTGGCGGTGATAGACAATGACGTGGAATAAAATAATTTGGTGACCTATGTCTAGATGTAGGATCTATCCTAGCAATGGACCTAGACCGATGTACTAGACAAATAGAGTGATGAGACAAAGTGTAGGTCATGTATGAGAAGGTGAACTAAGAGTAGATTGTGATTAGGTGCTAGAGGTCATGAGACACTGGATGGACTTGGTGATGTATTGACAACCATGAGATGAGATGTTGACCATGGAGTAGATGGAGGCACACCATTGATAGAAGTGACTTTATTGTTATGGAGAAATTTTAGACACAAATGATTTATGGAAATGATGGACTAAGACCTGTGAATCTAATTGAGACCTAAGACCATGTCACACCCACCAAATGTTTTCCCACAAGGAAGGGTACTAGCATAGTAAGAGGACCGATCAGTAACGTGAATCTTAACAACACCATAGGAATTGTTCATCGGATATGAAATTTATAAAAGTGGATATCCAATAGTAACCAAAATTAGAATAGAACATGCATTGATGGGCTATGAAATATCAACCTTGGTGTTATTGATCAAGATAGATCCGATAGAGGCATTAATGTGTAAGTGATTAGAAGAAAATTTTGCATGATAATCATGGTCAAAGAAATAAATGATTAGAGGAGACATATTTGTATTAATAATTAAGAAATAAAGATCCCCGATGTAAGAGGAGGCACTCGCACAATATGTATGATTATCTAAAGATTCAATTAGTTTCTTATCATGTTTTGGAAGAATATTATTGAATATTTTAAGCTTATGATATTCATTGACTAACACAGAGTCCAAAGGCTCTAAAATCTCAAGTTTTTTTATCATAGATAAGATCTTGGATGACAATGCAAAGTTTGAAACACCTATTTGTAGAATATTGCACACATTGATAATAGTCACATTGAAAGTTCTCATTGTAATACTGACCTTTTGGATGAGATGGGTCTACTTCAAGTGGGGGAGGAGGTGTAATAATATTTCTCTCAACCATTGTAATATAATGTGTGGATTAATGGTTAATTTTTTTAATGTACGCCTAGGCATTTGCAGTTGAAGATATCTTTTGGTGGATAGTGTGTTGATTGTGATTTTTGTGTCAGTTGGTTTGGTGGTTAGTGGTTTGAATGTTGACTTACTTTGAAAACATGTAGAAAATGAAACTTGCTCTTGATATTTAAGATTTCCTATAGATAAGAGCTTAGTTTCAAGAATCTTGAGAGTATGGCATAGTTGATCAAATGAGGGAGATGTCTTAAAAAGACAACTTTATTGGAGAGGTGGTAATAGAATTTGAATCAATAAGTCCCAAGCTCAAAATATCCAAGCACATTGGTCATCGTAGCTAATTTTTTTGTATCGCAAAACACAATCCGCTAAATGTTCATTAGATCCTTTTTTTATTTATGCGAGTTGAGAATAAGAGATCTTAGAGAAGATGTTGATAGAGAAGTGAGTGATAAAAACATTAGCAAGATGCATAAAATATGTTACTAAGTGGACAGGTAGGTCATATAACTAATGCATCACATAATCTTGGAGACTATGGGGAAAACTCTTTTCTAGGAGTGTGTGATCATCCGCATAATCAAGACATGCTACGTGAAAAGCTTGAAGATGCTCTTATGGGTCACCATGTCCTTTGAAGATTAGGAGAGTTGAAGTTTGGTGGTAGAAGATATGTAGAAATGGTGAGTGCAAAAGTATTATGAAGAAGTGAAGTGGAGTCAAGAGATGGAGATACACAAGAAGTGGCAAGTGATAACTAGTGAATTTATGTCTATAGATCCTGATATAAAGAAGTTAAATCAAGAGTATTTGAACATGAACCATGTTTTGCATTAAGATTATCAGGTGTAGTGATAGGAGTGGTAGTGTTAGGGATGGATGCTAGATTGAGAGGTTGAGTGGAGGCCATGGGAGCTAAAGATTTAGTAATAAGTGGAGCTGCGGTAGCATCACGAGTATTTTTAGCAATGACCAAAGCATACAAAATATGCAGAAGATGGGTGGGATTATTACACAAATCTTTTCAAAAATAAGTAAGTGTGTTCAATTGGTCTTGATCGACATTAGTATCCTCATCATATGAATTTTCATTATCATACGCTTCTATTTCATGAAGGGGAACATTGTAAGAGTTAACAAAGGGATTCTTAGTTGCATCCATTGATGCAGAGACCTCATCTATAGATTTGGAAACCATACGGGAGAATAGAGGAAGCTAAATATTCTCAAGAGACCTAAAATGACTACTATGGGTGAAGGGAATAAGAAGAAAATCCTATAAAGAAGGTGGATTCGAGTGTGGGGTTCACTAAAATGATTATGCAAAATATAGATTATTATGCCTAATCTGATGTTATAAAAGCAGTAAATAAATGCAAAAATGAAATATAGAAGTATACCAAAAAAAACTAAGCAATAAATAATGAAACCCTAATGTGAAGAGAAGCTTAAGATGTCTTAGCTGATTCACCAAGTTCTAAAAAGTGCACATAGCTAGAAGATTGAAATACGAAGCACTGATTTTCACATTTGAGCTCGAGAAAATTGTAGATTTGGAGGAACAAGCTGGAAAGGGGTGCATGGAGAGGGACAAGGGCACCCACGGGTACCCTAATATTGATTATGAGCACTTGAGTCTACAAAAATATCATAAACCCAAATTCCAAGGGTTGCAATATGTTCACTAATGCTTACCTTTTTCACTATGGATTCAAATGATGATCTATGAGGTTACAATAAACCTGTAATGAAGAATAGACATGTAAACCCCTCAAATAGACATCGAATCCTAAAAAATAAAGATGTAAAATAAGGGTTCGGTTTTCCTCATAAGCCACAATGGTGGACTTACAACTGAGCTCTTCACTACATCTCAAACCCAATGTAGTTATGTGTGTGTGGGGAATTGTGCCATAAGTTACTCTTGTTCCATTTGCACTTGGGTAGTTAACATGTATCTATATGTAAAGAAATTTAGTAAATGTGTTCATGGAATAAAATGAACTTCCCTCCTATGAAGTGTGATGTAGAAAACCAGCCCTTGTGTCCCTTTTGATGGAGCTAGATGGATGCAAATGGAGCTCTTAGATGCTTTGATGGATGCAACCTTAGGTGGTGATAGTAGATGCTTAGTGCTTGGTCCTTTATTATGACTACATAACTTTATATTTATATTATTCCCTTGCTTAAAATTCGTAATTAACCCCAAAAAGGCTGACTATGAAAAATATAAGATGCTCAAATGACTAGAAAGGACCCAAAAAGTTTGACCAAAGTACAAATAGGACATGGGCTCCCATATTGGATGACGGTGCACAGGTGCTAGCATCTTGGTCTGGGTGTTGGTTTCTAGGATGAAAAATGTCAAAGTATGGAAAGGAAGAGTGAGCAAACATAAGTATAAGAAAAAGAATAGTGACATAAAGGAAAGAAATGTTGCCAAATACATGGGTTGATTAGAATTTTTCTTACCTATGAATCATATGAATATGTAGTATGTAATCGGGACTAGATAATTATGTAAAGTTCGTGATTTTTTTCTACACCATCATACTCATGTATAAGTGTAGGTACATTGTTTTGAGTAAACCTTGTTGAAAAGGTGATTCTCACTTCTCTCCAGCCTAACAAGTTATCTCTGTGTGTTTCCCACCAACACAATATTTATTCCTTGTAATGTGTAAACTATCATGTTCCTCTATCACTTTCATTTATTCACTTTGGTTCTCCATGGTGCACAAGAAATATTCATTCTTTTCCTCACTAGTGTACCTCGGTAGCTCATTTGTGCTTAAGCACCTAACCATGTGTGGCCTAATAATCGGAGTAACTCTTCCTTTCATCTCACACCCAACCATTTCATACATACCATGGGCCTAATTTTCACATGTGACACTAGTGGTGTCCCCGATAGAGTGCATGTCTTCCCACTAAAGTACACCTTCATTAGATGGGTCCACATTCTTAGGATCACACACTATGTGCACATAAATTCTATGCACCTCTTCTTTGTTCATTAGCTCAAGTATAGGGTGCAACCTTCACATCATCTAGGGGTATGATTACACACTCATTTTTATTCTCAAAGTTTATATACCCTTTATTAAAATGCAGGTCCGCATTGTTCGTATAACACCAAGGATGTCCAAGTAGTGTTGGAAAGTTTTCTTCCTTAGCTAGATCTAAAACATCAAAGTCTCTAGTAAACTTGGCTCCCTGAATGGTAATCTGAAGCATCCTTTAATACCCCAATAGGCATGGCCCTCATCTTATTTTCCATAGAAAACACATTAGATGATGGATACAAGGGTGTTCTTCCCATCTGATTCCATGCATCCAAAGTTAGAACATTCACCTCAACATCTCGTGTCAATCGAATGTTACTCACTATCCAACCATCAATTATTGTATCTAACCCGATATCCTTGTCATACTCATGGTTCTGTGGTGTCAAATTCATGTGGAGGGATTTTTTGTTTGATCTTAAATCCTATGTACATTACCTTCTCGTGTAGTCATTCTCCTAATAATGGGATGATATTCTCTTGTCTCAATATTTTCATCATCACACACTACAAGAGAGGGAAATTCCATACATCACGATTCTTGTGGAAAATCTCACAAGATTGTAACAATATGTGCACAATCATGCATGGAAAACTATCCTTAGTATGTCCCTCAAATTCACAATCAGTACACCATAACCCAATGCACATCTCATGTGTTGTATTGGTAGAGAGATTCTCCAATTTCTTGGCCATAGTTGTTATCTGTGCCTCTAAAAATGGGATTAATCCAAAGATCAACACTCGCAAATGCTTCAACATACATATTTTCTTCCAAGGCCTCATGTGGATCCACATATGTCTTATAAGATAGGTTTTGTCAAAATAGAGTCAACAATCCTCCAAAAAACCACTGTGTGTTTTGACTTGGATGAATATTGTAAGACAACTTGGACAAGATATTTTTAAAACATACATCATCTCCATTATGATTTCATAAAAAACCTACTTGATGTACTTTAATGTGCTAATACTCTGTTGTTCAAATTTTGGAATGTGAAACTCAACCAAAAATGTGATGCACAATATTATACTTTCTATACCAATTGTGTGTGTTCCCTTGTAGTGTGGTGGAAAAATGACTCACCTTCCTATATGAGGCTATGATGTTCTTGGCTCTCCATAGTAGTTCAAACTTGTACACATGCTCAACATAATATTCCACACCTCTATAATATGATAATTGAAGAGACATCTCAAAGAAAACTTGGGGTGTCTATTGTTATGACTATTTTTATTGAAAAGGTTGTAGAGGTGGTTGTTGTGGGTGTGGGCCCTACCTGGATTAGGACCAGATCCTAAACTTGAACCTCCACTAGGATTCCCTCCATGTGGTTTTTTTCTTAGAAAACATGAGCCTCTTTTGATTCCTACCACAACCTTTGGTCCTGTAGATGAACTCTCTTGTGTGTTAATTGTTTTACTAAACTAGACACCAAATTTCTGCACTATCTCAACAACTATAGTATTACTTCCAACTATTTATGCACCAAAAATATATCCAAATTATATGCCTATGAACAATCCTCAAAGAATACTCCCAAAACTTCCACCTACTGCATTTTCATGTGCTCATGCCTAGTATGCTACCCTTCCTAATTCAACATGAAAGTATATCTACCTGTAAATTATTTCTTACATGGAGATGCTACCTATTACCCTTCACTATAATTCCCTTCAAAAACTACCTCTAGATTTGGAACACCTTGCGTAAGGGCTAGGTAATGAGGACAGATCAGATGCACACCTATGGTCTTTGTTCTCACCTTTGCACAATCGCATTAGAATATGATGGGGTCTCTCTACTACACTTTCCCAATTTTGGGAGGACATGATATTGTGGTTCCTCATATTCTATGAGGATCTCAAAATCTTTTCTAGTCATCGTTCTTCTCAATAGAAGTGTGCCATCAACTACCCTCTGTTATGCCTCATTATAATTAAGTCATATCTCCTCTATCTATCTTTCTTCCGCTAAGGTCACCGTCACCCTTCTCCACACCTGCTCTTTCCCCTACGCATGGTGGGGATTTAGTTATCTATAGGTAATATTTCTAGTCCCATTTATATCATTAGGATCTTGATAGATAATGGCATCACTCGTAAATAGGATCCTTTGGGATTGTGCAAGAACTTGAACTCTTCTTCCACTAGATAAGAATATGTATAAATTACATACTCCAAAGTATAGTTTCATGGTACAACTTCCCACCAATGATCCATAACTCTAGTCCACGTCTCAATTAAATAAAAAAGAGTTTGATAATATTTTTTATTCTAAACTCTCATCCTTGGGAAAATGAATTTTTAGATGCATAAGTTACCAACCTTTGGTAAACTCTACTAGAAAAATCTAAATAATGTTTCATACAGGTAGTCATAAATATTATCTTCCACCCACTTTTTCAGATTAAATCTAGGTCTAGTGATATATCTCTGTCATGCAAACATTCCTTGGCCATCTTATACCCATATTTCAATACTCTTCAAATATATTCAATACACCATCTTCATGCAACATCCCGGTAGACACTTTGAAAAGAGGTCCCAACAATGAAACCGAAATGTAGTCTTTTATTTACCCAAACCAGAGCTATACATGTTGGCACTTCATTCGACATATTTGAATGCTCACTCAAAGCACATGTAACCACATGTCCCTCCTTTTTATGCCTATTAGAAGGCTAACATGCATAATCATCATATCCATAACTAAGTAACCATTCATGTGTAGATAATCATCCCAACCATGGAAATTTGGAAACACCTATAATAAGGAAATAGATCATAGTTCATTCAATAAGAACAATAAAAATGACATTCTAGAACACCATCATGAGAAAAATTATATTAAATAACATAAATTGATTACATTTTCCCTAATTCATACATGCACAAGACACATGTGTAGGTTCCAATCTCATGATTACATAGCATCAAAGACCCATAGAATCTCTAGCTCATATGAACATTCCAATACCCAAACTGATCGACCCTTCTAACATAGATGAACTACATATATATATATATATATATATATATATATATATATATATATGGGTGGGGACTTTCCCTTCACTTTGCTTCATGCACCTTCCTAATAATAGGTGTGCATGAAAACACATCCTACATGATTTTACATTCTCTACTAATAATAGATTAACCTAATTATAATACTTGCTTTAATCCTATTATTAGCTCATCCCGTGCATGATATTCTTATTTTTTTGCATGTTCTTTTCCAAATATAATATCATTTGTGTATATCCTAATCCATCTTTCTTTTTCTATTTATAGACCTTATTTGGATGCCACTCCTCTACTTTTCTATTTTTAGCCATGTCTATGGAAAATTGGCTAAGTCCTAGACTCTCTTTACTCATGCACGAACCTTTGTGCTCTAATCCTTCCTATGTGTGCTCGTCCCTTCGTGCACCCCTTACATGTGGCTAAAAAATCTGCGTGTGACTAGTACTCATCCATTTTTTCTTCTCAACATCGTCAAGGGAATGTTCATCAGGGGAATGATAAGAGAAACTCACCATGAGTGATGAGAAACTCACAATCAATGTATATCTCATTGGAGTGTTTCTAAACACTTCATCAATTCTTGGTTATGTGATTACATTTTTCAAGTCATAAAGGTGGCATTTGCAATGCTTCAATGTATTTTGGAGATTAAGAACATGTAACTCATCCTCAAATTTTATGTAGGTCAATCTTCCTATCTATAGAAGGAAACCTATTTTCATAAGAAGTAATTGAGCAAAAGGATGTCCAGGTACCTTAAGTATGTTTCCATTTAGTTAATATATTGTTCATGAAGGTGAGTGTGAGGTTAAACAAGGGTCATTGTGTTCAAAAGTGAAATGGGAATCTCATGGAGTAAGTTAAGGATAATCATATCCTAACTCTACCATTATGTGATTCAATAAAAATCTAATTTATTTTATATGAATATAAATTATATGAAGTAAAATATGAATGCTAAGAAATTTATTTGATTTTAATAATAAAAGGAAATGAGAGGGATAATGTACTAACATGGATCTTTATTACCTCACAAAGTGACATGGGAATAATAAGTATGATGAAACAAAACACAAACTATCGCAAACAAGTACAAAAATGCAACAAGAGTGGAACTAGCTATATTGAAGCACCTGGAGAGGGATGAGGGTGTCCATGGGTGCTCTAGTCTTGTTTCTAGGTGCCCTAGTCTATAGAAAATATTGGAACTGGTTCCAATATGGCCACTATGGTTTCACACTTGTTCACCTTTTATCCCATGTATGTCGCTCTTAGATTGCCAAGGTACCTGTAAACCCGTAATGATGAAAGCACCTAAAAACCCTCAAGTAGACATCAAATCCTAAAAAAGTAAATATGTAAAATGAGGGGTTAAACTATCCTCACCACCACAAGGGTAGACTCACAACCGAGTGTTGTACTACATCTCATACCCAATTTTTTTTTTTTCTTGTGTGTGAAATAGTTCTCCTAGGTCTCCCATGCACTAATGACACCAATATAGGGGGCAATAACTAGGTAAAAATGCAAATGTGTGGATGGAATAAAATGAACTCCCATTCTTATATAGTGTGTATGCGAGAATAATGTCCCAAATGCAGATACCTTGCTCTATATGGATAATTATCCCTTGATAATAATAGTCTTCCCATATAATGGTATGTATGTTATGTTTATATAGGGATATCTTGTTCGAATTTCAACACTAATGACCCAACATGTTGACTAGTACCTCGGAGATGAGAGGGAAAACTGAAAATACCAACCTCAAATGTTAAAAATAAAACCAAATACAAAGAGTATAAGGGTGCCCATGATGGAAAGGAGTGTGTGGTACTACCATCCAACCTAGGCACTAGTTTCTAGAAACTAGTGATAACATATGAGTGAGAACCGATAGATAGGGATCCCTGAGACCCGACCAAAACAATGTGTATAAGTGACAAGTGTTTAAGACAAATAACAATAAAGACCAAAAATACAAACATATGGACTATGGAATGGGTCATTGTATGATGGAAAAGTGACATGCAAGCACAGGAATCTACAAGTAACTCTTCCTCGCACCCGACCTCCCGAGGTCGTCTTTGAGACAAATGGTGGGGATGGAATACACACGGGGTGTAGATAAGCTAGTGAGGTAATCTTATGTCTTCAACACACAATAATGGGATATGTGAATATAAGGAAAAGAAGGCCCTCCTAACCTGAATTGGTGTGATAGATCGTTCAATGAGGATAGCTTCTCGAAGGCTCTAATCAATATCAAGCTCTGCCATGATCCGATCTATAGGTTGTGGGATACGTGGAAGATGACCTATGGGTGCTTCGTATATATCTCCCGAAAAGGTCATGAAAATGGAATGACTAAATGTGTAGTGGATCTTTTGGTGTTTTATGGATGATTCTATAGCCTAGTCTAGAAATATTTAGCTTGATTAGCTGCTATGTTTAACAATGATAGGTGTGTGAAGATGTCTAGTGGAAGTGGAGAAGACCTAAACACTAGCGTTCACAAGTGGAGTCGATATTTGATTGATTTGTAGACCCGTTGGGTTTTGGGACCTATGGATCATAACTATAAGTTTTTGGTTGTTGTGGACCTCCTATGTTCATGTGAAAAGTCAACCCCGATAGTGAGTATTTAGTAATCGTATGCCTTTTCAACCTCTACATTTAGAACTAGAGGTTGGCGATTTTCTTGGAGTACCTAATAGGTGTTCTGGCAACTTGGATATGTAAGCTAGTTTCTATATCAACAAGGAGGTCTCCTACATCTAGCTATGGGACTAGTGGATCACAACCGAATGTTTTCTCTCTTTCAGGTCCTTCTATAGTCATACGGATATCTATCAAGGTAGTCTATAATTTGGCTGATTTGACTAGAACGTGTGTGCTTTGTCGTCTTCTATGTTTAATCCTCTTAGTTGTGTGCTGATTTCTTGTAGGTCTATTGTTGTTCGAAGACCTGAATTTTGATATTTTTGTCTATGTAAATTAATGCTACAACAAGATTGGGTTGAGGCACGATTGGCTCAAAAACATATTCCCTGGGCTCCCTAGGTCCCGTGATTGTCATACAAGATCAATATAAACCTAACTGAAACGAAATAAACTAATTATGCAAGATATATCTACAACATATATATATTCCTCTGTTTTTGTATTTTTGATAGAATTTTTAATAGAATTGAAAGAGAAACTAATCTAATAACAAAATTAAAACAAGCAAGGTAGCCCGGTGTAGCTACTTGCCTATGCAGTTGTGAGTTTATCCTAAATAACTAGATAGCTGATTAACTTAATTGAAATATTGTCAATCCTACCTTAGAAGTGAGGAATGAATCATAGTTTCGAGAAACTATAAATCCCCACAGCTTCCCTAGCAATATCGAAAATGAAATTTAACTGAAATAAAATATTTCACTACTCTATTTGATATGTTTTAACTAGAACTTTGACAGATAAAATATGGAATTTGCAGAATGTAGGCGAATCCAAAGTAGTGTATGATTTTGTCCCCTCAAAATGATCTCCTCGTTCCTTCATGTTCACGTGAATCCAGAAGAGCGTGTATATGCTAGCATCAATAGAAAAGGTATTTTGAACAATGAAAGCTTTGGATATAGACCGAATATAATGCGAGTAGGAGAGGGACAACGCAAGTGATAGAGCTTGGCATATGTAATTCCTAGCGGGATTTATTGCGGGAATACAACACAAGTGTACCGAGAGATTCTAGAATCTACCTTCTATGAAGAACACAACCTGCAACTCTAATGAATTCAATCTACAAATGACACTACTCTGCTCTAAACTAATTTGTATGAACATCAATGAAAAATACTAGAGCAAGAAGATCGAATGGCTTCTAATAGCAAAGGAAAATTTAGAATGGATGTAAATATGAAAACAAAATGAGTTCTAAGCAAGAAATTGAAAGACTAAACAATGGAAATGAGAAGTTGAGGGTCATTTTCTTGAAAACAAGCTGGCTATTTATAGATTTCACATTCACCCAAAGGTAATTCCTATTAGAACTCTTTTACCATTAAACAATGAAGAAACACTATTCCAGGGAACATAAAACATTAATACGAGCTAAGGCGGTTGAGAAAAGTTGGTGAAAGTTGAAAAATTACACAAGTTGTGATCAAAAGAACGTGTTGGAAAACGTGTGAAGGACCACCGCCTTGGTAGGGCGGCGGTTTCATCACTGAAGGTCAAAAAGCTTAGAAAAAAACAACAAAGGATAAAGTGAAGCACAAGGAACTTGGATAAAGCATTTGGGATGCTAACATATACTTTGTGAGCTTCTCTGGATCCTGAACACCTTGTGAGGTGACCTGTATCATCATTGGAGCATGTGTAACATCATTTCGGAGGTACAGTACCCTACAATTTTGGGTACCAACATATTGCCCCCTCGGAGAAGTGTTTTAACCATGAAGAGGCATAAAATTTTGGGTCTGAGTATGGTGGTCCAAAAATGGGAACCTAAAAATTATACGTGACACGCTCGTGTGTCGAAATGTCGCCATCCGAGTTCCCGCTACCTGCAAAATGGAAAGAGGACTCAAGTGTAGATAGATAAAATAAATTGAAAAATAAATACTAAATTAGTATGAAATGAGGACTTACCATTTGCGTGGGGATGAGAAATTACCTCCGTCGGCGCTCTAAACCTACGAAAGGGGCATTCAAAATGAGTCAAAACACCATATATATATATATATATACGGGTTATTTTCCTATTCATTTACGCGTGTCAATTTCATAGTTTTTGAGCTCTGGGACCCATGGTGATGGTTTTCAACGAGAGTATAGTCGAAATGTTCGTATCAAGATAGTGATCATGCCTCCGCGAGCAGAACCTCGACCCATGAGATCCCAGGTTAGTTCTTCTCGATTTAACGTTTTTACACCCAAAATGTTAAAATGATGAAATCTTTGTTGTGGGGGGGTTATTTTTAGAAATGTTAGTTTTAAATGTGTCTCTTAGGGGGCGCTAATGGGTAGGCATTCATTTTAGCTAAAATGGTCAATTTTTACATTTTTAAGAATTTTTAGGACATGCGATCCATTTGTAGTCGCGGGACATGACCGGGTCCTCTACAAAGTGTTAAAACAACACTAGTTTGAGTTTATTTTTGTATTTTTAGTATTCCTACTTGCTTTAATGATTTTTCCAATGCAATCTTGGCACTAGCTTGCTTATTTTTGTGTGTTTTTGGGTGTTTTGCAAAAGAAGGAAGAGTACATTAGATAGAGCCGAGAGAGGGAGTGTGATTGGCATCCAAAGAATGTTAGATGAACTCTCTCGGATGAGCAAGATACTCTCCGGAGGGCGGGTATTTTGAGGATTGCACATGTCCCCACGTTGCCAGACTCCGCCACACATACTATGTGACTTATTTTCTTCTTGGGATGTAGATCGGAACACCTTCCAATTTTCGGGTGTTAGGGGTGAGGGACTATCACCCTAGAGGATTTCTACCATATTTTGGGAGTCATGATTATTGGGAGGAGAATTTCATTTGATACAATAGTATCTAGAGCTCAGGTGACTCAATGGGCCACCTATATGGGAGACACAGTTGTCTCCACTGGTTTGAAGAAGGGGGTGAAGGTCTGTTCTATTCTGGCTTACTCATCACTCGATCCATCGGCCATTATGGGCATCCTTGCTTGAGATTGATCGGGGAAAAGGGAGGGGATACTTTGCTCTCTTGTTGGGCCCCATCATCACACAGATTGAGTCACATGGTTAGATTTTTGCCCGGGAGCTGATATACTTGGGACAACCTATCATGACTTATACAGGGTGGTTCAATTATAGGGACAGTTATTGAGCCATCCAACCTTAGTTATGAGCTGGATCTCTGAGTGCATTATCCCTTATGGGAGAGGCATAGAGGTGGAGGATCTCGGGGTCATGAGGGCAGCTAGATGGATAGAGATGACAGTGCTTAGAGCACCCCACCACCCAATTTCTTCTCGACTCACCGAGGATATAGAGGCCACACCTTATCGAGCTTTGGCGGGGTTGTGGGCGAGGAGACCTTTACTTTGATTTCCTGCTCTACTACAAGGTAGCTTTTGGATAGGACGGGGAAGGTAGAGACACACCCCTTTGATCGAGTGCCTCAATAGTTCGGCCTTGCTTACATTGACATGCTTCCCCCAGTGGTGCCAATGTTCATATTAGTTCGGGAGGCTAGGGGAGGTCCTAGAGGCCGGGGTTGAACTGTTGTTACTCCTAGTGTCCCTATTATAGCCAGGAGGGTGGTACGTGCTCGAGAGAGAGCCGGTGCTCCTCAGGCACCTTTACTTCAGATTACCACCGATCCTACCCATAGTAGTGATGACCCCATTGATATAGACTCTGATTCTAAGGAGTTCATAGAGGGAGAGACGGAGGAGGAGACCGAGGACATGGAGATCAGTAATTTGGGTGGGGAAGATGATAGTGATCCCGAGTGGCATGACACTCAGGAGATCCTACAGGCCGAGAGGGTAGAGCAGAGTGCAGAGAGGGTGACTCTAGTCTCAGAGGAGTTACTTTCTCAGGACCTAGGTGGAGAGGACGAGTCCATGGTAGGATGCCATGTTGTCCCAGACGTAGGAGGGGGACACCAGTCAGTGGTAGCATCTGTGGTAGGTGCGGATCCCAGAGATCCTTCTTGGAGGCCCGAAGATCCGAGTGAGTTGTCACTCTTATTTTGATATTTATTTTAGCTATAATTACCTTTGTTGCTACCTCTCTTTTTGTTCATCCTTGGTTTTTCCATTTGATTATTTTCTAATTTGTTTCTCCTTTGCTTGCAGAGACCATTGATGAGTGGTGAGACTTGATTCACCGGTATGTACCGATACCCTAATGCTCCCCACGGAGAAGACTCATGCCGAGCTATCCGTGGATGCAGGGGAGCCTTCAAAGCACCCAAGAGAATACCGATGTTTTCCCTTGTCTGGCATGTGGCCAAGATGGTGACTTCCCTCTATGCTAAGGTAGCCGGGTATAGGGCTGCAGAGTGCCTAATGAGGAGGATCTGCTCTCATAGCGAGGCTAAAGCTACTGTTTGGGACCGCGAGCCCTCAGTGCACTCAGAGTGCCGGTGTAGTCGGAGTCCTAGACATGATCGTGCGCCTTCTGAGGGATCCCATAGGGATTGAGAGGCCACTTGGATCTTTTTGTAGTGACCTTTGTTAGCTTTTTTATAAGAGTATTTTTGTATTTTCCGGGATCATTGAGCGTTTCAACCATGCCTAGTGCATGATGGCATTGTATATGAAACCTGATTTGTGTGTATATATATATATATATATATATATATATATATATATATATATATATATATATATATCTTTGGATCTAGACTCTTGGTATCTTGAATTTTGTGACTCATTTTCTAAATTTGTTTTTTGATGTTTTTAGAATATTTACTTTTCATGTTTCTAGAATGTATGCAATGGACAATAAATGATAGTAAATAGAATGTTTTACTTTATATGTTTTTGCAATGTTGATATGTGATGATACTAACATATGGTAGTACTGAACTTTTGAACTCTTTGGGAAACATTTGTAATTCCTTCTTATATTGGAAAAATGTGATGAATGCATAGTGATAAAGAGATGAACTTGCCCCAATCCCAAATCCACACAACTAGTAAGACGCGAGGGCTCAACACCAAGAATTAGGAAGGGCACAAGTTGTATGAGTTTGATTGAATGGAATGATGAGAGACAAAAAAACCAAGAACAAGAACCAAATTTGGACCTACACACCCACCCTATTCAGAACTATTACCAATCTTAGAAGGCCACTTACTTTTCAATTTATCTAGACTTAGATTCATAAATGGCAACCTGGTTGACAAAATCTGGTTTTGAGGATTTGATCTCTTTAGAATTTGGATGTTTGGATATTTTCTTTCTCTTAACCTAATTTGACTTGTGTTTTTAACATACCAAGATTTGTTAGTTTGTGTGATTGGACCCCCACATCCCGCCTCACACCACTAGTAAGAAGCATGGGTTTGTCACCAAAGGCAAGATACAGGCAAGTAAGGACACTTCTTTCCTTTCCCAACCTCACATCACCAGTAAGAGATGTGGGCTTATCATCGAAGGTTGATGGGGAAAGAAGTGTGTAAAATAAAATATTTTGTTTTCTTGGTGCTTTTGATTTCATTTGATTTTGACATTTCTGATCTATAACTTTGGGATATCCTTTCATTCCAAGATATTTTAAGAGGGATAGATGTGACACCAAGAAGCTTCCAGAATAGACCATAGGCAAGGACAAATTTACCTAGTAGAAAGAAAGAGCAAAGCCAAGTATGTAGGCCTTGGTATGGTTTCGTCAATGTTTGTCTGTCGAAATTGATGAGAAGATTTGAAAATATTTGATGATGTTTGAAGAGATGTGATATGAATATTTTTGCCAATATCTTCAGAAATTTGTAACAGTTTTTTAAGAGTAAGCTCCTGAACTATCATTTTTATGAAATGGATAGAATGAAGCAGCTAAAAGACTAATGCAATGTAGGTAGCTATAATGTACTAGCAATGAATTTGACATTTTATGCGTAAAACCACTTAAGGTGTAAGGAATTGACAGTCTCACCAAATTCCTCACCTTCTAGTGTGCACAAGAGATATGCACTGTTTTCGTAGTCCTTCATGACTCAGTATGGGCCCAACCATTTGGACCGGAACTTTCTTCCTTCACCAGTTTTCTTATCGATCCGACTGTCTAGTCTTAGAACTAGATCTATTTCATATATTTCTCACTCATAGACTTTTTTGTTATACTACCGGCACATCCGATTAGCATAGGCTCACGTGTCGTTGTTCGGTGTTTAACCTAGCCTCGTCAAGGCTTTCTAGTTAAGAGAGGTGTGCCTCTCTGTAAGATTCTTCATCCAGATCCCTTGTAATGAAATGTAGAGACTAGGTATTTCAACCTCATGTGGGAGAACCGTTACACTCCGAATACCGGCGAGAATGGAGTTATTCCTATTGGTGTTATTATTGAGGTTCGGTGGGCCCACAAGGCTGGATATAATTTTAAATGCCAATCTCATTTGTTTTCCTTTACTGTTTTGAGGAGAATAGCTTTCAACGTTTTGTTTTTCGCTTCAGCCTACCCATTGGCTTGAGGGTAGTAAAGAGAGGTTGTGTGATGGTTTATCTCGAACTTACTACATAACTCACAAACCTCATTGTTCTGAGATAATGACTTGTGGGACACTAGACCTGCAGATAATTTGGTTCAAAATGAATTTGGAAATCACCGAACTTGGTATAGTGGTGAGAGGCATGGCCTCCACCCATCTGGTAAAATATTCCGTGGCTACGATTATAAAATTATGGCCATCGATGGATGAGGGAGAGAATTTCCCTATTAAGTCTAGGCCCCAAGTGGAGAAGGGCCACGGAGTTGCTATTGGTTACAGGGATGCTGGCATGTGAATCTCGTGAGAGAATTCTTGACATTTGTGGCACTTACGTATAAATTCCACAGTGTCATGTTCGAGAGTGGGCTAAAAAAATCCCATCTAATGTATTTTACGAGTGGTGGCGTGACCACCGAAGTTTCCCCCACATATCCCACTATGGGATTCATGAAGAACCCTCTTGGATTCTTCTATGTCGATGCATCTTAGAAGCATGTCGTCGAAGGCTATGCCATAGAGAACTTGGTCTAAAACAACATATTTAGTGGTAATAATGCGTAACCACCTTCTTTGTTGTGATGTGGCACTTTCCGAGTATGTATGGCCCATGATAAAATTGATGATATCAGTATACCAAGGACACGTAGAAATGGGGGTTTGGTTTCGACAAAGTATACACATTCATCGGAAAGTATAGATCTACCACTCACCTCCATCTAGTGGATTGTCACCAACCAAATCTGCAATTATTTTTCCTTTAACGGATTTTTGGTTTACGAATGTTAACTCAAATTCTCCCATTAGGGTTATGAAACATCCATCCTTTTTAGATAAAGATCCTTGTGTGAGAAATGTTCATAAATGGTCTATCTTTACAATGACCCTTGTTTCCTGGTTTAACATGTAATGTCTAAAACATTTTGTTGTAAAAATTATGGCAAGGAATTCTCTCTCTTCATGTGTGTAACATGTTTCATAATCAAGCAACATTCGGCTAATGAAATAGATCGCGCATTCTCATTTATCATCATCTTCTTGAGCCAACATGCAGGCCAACGAGAAATGAGTGGCTCATGAGTATAGAATCAAAGGGTGGTCTAGCTTGGAAGGCATTAGCGTGGGTGGTGACAACAAGAAGCACTTAACTACTTCGAAGGCCTCATTGCAATCTTTAGTCCAATTGATACTATAATATTTCATGATTATATTGTTGATTAGATGAATGAAAAAGCTTAAATCTGGGATGAACCTTCGGATTGCACCGAGTTTCCCAAGAAACAATCTGATTCCAGACTCATCTAAAGGTGGGATCATTTCAAGAATAGCCCGTATTTTGGCCGGATCAACATCAATCCCTCATGAAGATATAATGTATCCTAGAAGTTTGCCTCTTGTTACACCGAAAATGCACTTCTCTGGGTTTAATGTGACACCATACTCAATTAGTCGTGAGAGGATGATACGGAGCACTTCCGGATGATCACAACATTTCTTGGCCTTGGCCAACAAGTCATCCACATATGATTCCACAATTTTATGGATAAGATCATGGAATATATAAGTCATTTCCCGCTGATATGTAGCGCTGGCATTCTTAAGACCAAATGGCATGACAACATAACAATAAGTTCCCAAGGAGTTATAAATGTGGTTTTGGCTTGATCTTGTTCAGATATTTTAATCTAATTGTACCCTGAGAACCCATCCATGAGAGACAATAGTTTAAATTCAGCAATTGCATCAATGATAACATCAATGGATGGTAATGGGAAATCATCCTTGGGATAAGCTTTGTTAATATCCCGAAAGTCTATACAAATGTGTATCTTCCCATTCTTTTTAAGACGGGAATGATATTAGACACCCATTGTGAATAGTCTACAAGCTTGATGAATCCTACTTGGAGAAGTTTTACTACTTCCTCTTTTACCATGGGAGCCACTTTTGGCTTCATTGGTCTTGACTTCTGTTTAATTGGCTTCACATCTAGTTTAGTGACGAGATTATGTACCGTAACTAGTTGTGCAATAATTGTCATTTCTTTATAATTAAATGCAAAAGCCTTTTGATGTTTTTTGAGGATTTGGGTGTGTATTTCTATTTATTTCGGAGTTAGCGAGGATCCCAACTTCAAAATTCTTGGTTATTCCTTCATTCCAATGTTTACGTCAATGGTTTCTTCTATCAAATAAACATTACCTTCTTCAAATTTAGGTGGGGCTGGAGGCGGTTCCAATCTTTCTCCGTTTTCTATCTCATAGATATCGAGATCCTTCGTGGAGGAGACTCTACCGTGGGATTTGCAAAGTAGGAAGAGGAATGTGGTATTAGGGAAAGATCAACTATAGGGTGAGAAAGGTGTAGCTCTATATAGGCATTTAGATATTCGAGAGTGACTTTATCACTGTTAACATGATGTAAGATAGAAGATTCATTCTCATGTATGTGTTAGAAGAGGGTTCATTGACATTTTCTTCACCAATGGTTCAGTATGAAGTGATACCTTGAAACTTGTATCTTCCAACTCATTACTTGGGGTAAAACGTGAAGCTGAGGTTGTTATTGAATCTACGAGAATGTTCTGTTCTAATGGGATTACCTCAATGGATATGAAGTTGAATCCTTTGCTTAGATCTAATACCGCTGTTTTATAGAGATGTAAGTTCTCAGCTCTAGTCTCATATACTTCAGAGACTTGGTTTGCAACTAATTACGAGTCTCCTAACACTTTGATGTTATTAACACCGATCCTTTTGGCTATGATGAGGCCAAGGAGGAGGGCTTCGTACTCAATGTCATTGTTTGTACATTCAAAGTTTAACTTAAAAGCAAAAAGGTAGGATCTTTCCTTAGGAGAAGTAAAGATCACACCTACCCCGGCTCCATAGTGACATCTAGCTCCATCAAAGTGGAGAGTCCAATATTTACTAGGAAAAATGGATGTTGGGACATTCTTTGCATCTGTTTCTTCTATTTTGGTTACTTCTACCATGCAAAGTTCCTCTACTGGAAGAGAACCAACTCCTAGGGTACATCCCATACTTGTGGAATCAAATGGTAGGAAAATTGGTAGATCTTGTTCCAGTAACTCGAAAATTTTTGCAATAGTTCCTAATGACACTGTTTCTACAACGTTAGCTTCATCCTTGAGGGCTGGGATGCCCTTGACTAGGTTTGTAATTTCTAGTTCTGTTGTAGGTATTAATTTTTCTTCCGGTTTTGAGTCGATTGGTTTGTTAAGTTGGTTTGTTGGGAGTTCAAACTTAGAGTGAATACCTGGTCTTTTCTTCAGTTTTCTAGGTGTATGTTGAATGGTTTTGGGTCACCTTTTTGCTATGAATATCTTTCCTAGGTGTAAGAATCTTATTTCCTGGAATAACATAGAAGGGATTGCTTTCATGCAATGTATCCATGGTCGACCGAGGATCATATTATAGTTGGTTTCCCGATCTATGATATAAAACTCGGTGAGGATTGTCTTGGGTCCTAAGGTGACTGGTAGTATTATAGTCCCAATTGAAGTAGCTTTAAGGCTGTCATAACCTCTTAGCGTATTTCTTGTTGTGGAATAGTTTGTTTCTCCATATCCTAGCTTTTGAAGGAAAGAGAAGGGGACAATGTTAACTGCTGCCCCATCATCAACCATTACACGTTTAACATAATTATTGTAAACCCACACCTGTAAATGCAAGGCCGGATCACCTCTATGTGTAATTTCAGCATTTGTTGGCATTTTTTTATGTCGAATATAAACTCGGTATCCCTATCTGGCTTCCATGGAGGGTGGATATCCAAGTCTATATGGTTTACTTTTGTTTCAGGAGGTGGAGTGATGTTAATTAAATGACCTAGACCTAGTGCTTCTAAAAGAGCAGCCCTATGGGTAGGAGAATTTTTCAATAAGTCCAAAAAGGAGATGTGAGAGAAGGTCTTTGTTAAGTCATTAATTAAATCATAAGCACCTATGAGTTTTACCAACATTTGTTGAATGTTATCTGGATCTAGCGGATAGATTGGATTTGGTTGAGAAGAATATTATCGTGCTCTTGTTATGGCTTCTACGTGCAACTTAGTATCTAACTCTACTAGACCAACTATCTTGGTTCATGGCTGATTTCCTAATTGTGATGTGACGGGTGGATTTAGTGAAGTTGAGGCTTCATGATCATTATTTCCTGTCATTTCACCTTTGTTCGTCCCATTTGGATTTAATTTATTATTGTTATTGTGATTTGGAAGTGGATCATTGAAGATCTTAAGAGGCGTGTTTTGAGGGGAAACTACCCTTGTGAAAGTATTTGGCATAGGTGACACAAAATTTGTTAAGAACATATCTATGAAGAGTTGTCTTTGTTCTTTTGGCAAATGTTGCATTAACTTATTGTAATTGCGGAAAGTCCTAGTGTCATGGCCTCGAATTTTTTGCAAACCACAATACGAGTTGGGATTATAACTCCTAGGTTGTTGGTTTGGCACGTGTTGTGGTCCAAAACTCTGATTAAAATTTTGACTATTAGGATTAAAGTTTTACATTTGTTGCCTTTGGTTTTGGTTTTGATATCTAGTTGAGTTTTGACTTGGACCCTATGTCTGGATCTATCGTTGTTGTTGTTGTTGTTGTCATTGGGGATGATTAAAATCCACCGCGTTGATTGTTGGGGTAAAATTGTTGTTTCGTTGATTGTTAATCGGTGGTGGAACATTTACAATGTTTTCTTTTTAGTTTGGTCAGTTACTCCATCTGTTGTCACTCCACGGTTTTTGTTAAGGATTTTAGGTCCTTGATTGGCATTTTTGGTAGTAGGATAAGTCGTAGTGTTTTGGTTGGGGATGATTAACCTCCCATTTTTTCCATATGTCTTGTGACTGCTATCTATCACAACTTGATCTATTTAGAGAGCACTCTGAAGCACTTCATAATAATTTCTTAGTGGGAACTTCTGGACTTCTTCCTTTATCTCTCTGCTGAGAGAATGAAGGAATAAATCACATAGTTCCATCTGATCCATGTTTGGAGCACTTGCTGAAGAATAGAGGACTGTATGCCATCTTTGGATGAAATGAGCAACAGATTCATTGTGTTCTTGTTTAATATGCAAGAATTCCCTGATTCTTGTTCTCAACAATTTTTTCATGTTGAATGTCTTGACGAACTCTGAAACAAGTTGTTTAAATAAATGTATTGAGGATTCAGGTATTCTGTAATACCAATTGAGGGCGATACCCTCTAAAGTTTTGGGGAATATTTTAGCAACAACTCCATCCCAAGGGAGTAGTTCTCGAATGGCTATGGCATAGGCCTTAATATGTGCATTTGGGTCTCCCTCTCCTTTGTACTTGGGTAGATTGGGGAGAGGTCTTGGAAGCATGATGCTTCATATAGTGAAGTCTAAAGGTTCTTTCAAATATTTTGAATAAGTCCCTATCGCATAGGTTTTGACCATTGATGGTGTTTCTTTGAGGGGTGGAGGTGGAATGGGTTGTTGATATGGCGTAGCATATGTATTTGTAGGGGCATAAGGAAATCCATGTGGTTGAGTGAACATGCCGGGAGAAGAGAACATATCTCCCTGTGGTGATTTGGAATACATGTTTAAGTATGGAGGAGCATTGCTTAGGAATGGATTATTTTGTACTAAACCAGGAGGTATTATATTCTCAACTAGAGCGGCATTAGAAAACGTGGTTCTAGTTGGCATTTGTTGTAAGTACTAAGGAGGCATACCCAACGTGCATGTTCCTGTGAGGAGGTCTACTTGGCTGGGATGATGTGGAGGATTGGAAGTTCTTGCTTGCATGAACTATGGATTTTGATTTTCTTGAGCAAGTTCCAACCCTCTAACCTTCTCAACTAAGGCTGAGATGACCTCATTTGGTGAAGACACGGTATTTTGTCTTAGTGGCATTTGTTGTATATCTTGAGGTTGTATAGGCATATGGTGCCCTACTATGAATTGGTTGGTGCCCTACTATGAATTGGTTAGTGCCCTACCAAGTTTCACCGAGGGCACTTCCTATAGGTGGAGGAATGGGGTGTTTTCTTGGAATGAGACCTCGGGTTGTGTTCGCAAACCTCCTATAGGTGGGTACATATTTTGAGAGCATTGTTCACTCCTAACATAACGTGCTAAGTATTTTTCATCTAAAAATAGATATGGATCTGATTTGTTTACTAATTTTTGGTCTAAGCAACACTCGAGGAGATAAACCGATTCTCTAGTGATAATCATGTTGTTTGAGCCTCAAGGATCTCGGTTGTGTTTGAGCGAGCTCATCCAAATCCTCTATTTGGAAAGAAGAACTATATCTAGTCCTTTGAGGCGGAGTTTGTGTTGAAAATTGGTTAGTTGAATAGTTGTCACCCCATGCTGAGAGTGAGGGTGATGGTTGTCTATTTAGTTGATCGTAGTATGCTTTAAGACCTAGGAGAGGTCTCATATGCATCGTATCCCAACATATTTGGGGGGTATATGAATACCCGCAGAATAATGGGAAAGAGCGAAGGTGGATGAAAGAAAAGAAAATAGAAAGAGGAATATTAGTTTGATTCATGTCGGGTTCACCAATTTTGTTGGTGAAGCTGATGTGAAGGCTAATGAGGTGGAAAAGATGAAAAGTAAACTAATTGGAAGAACAAGTAGAAATAAGACTCCGAACCAGAAGGTAGGAAGTTTCACGTCGGGTTCACCAATTTTGTACGATGGAAAAGTGACATGCAAGCATGGGAATATACAAGTAACTCTTCCTCACACCCGACCTCTCGAGGTCGTGCCGAGACATCCGGTGGGGATGGAATACACGCAGGGTGTAGATAAGCTAGTTAGGTAATCTTATGTCTTCAACATGCAATAATGGGATCTGCGAATCTAAGGAAAAGAAGGCCCTCCTAACCTGAATCAGTGTGATAGATCATTCGGTGAGGATAGTTGCTCGAAGGCTCTAATCAATATTGAGCTCTGTCGTGATCCGATCTATGGGTTGTGGGATACGTGGAAGATGACCTATGGGTGCTTTGTATATATCTCCCGACAAGGTCATAAAAATGGAATGACTAAATGTGTAGTGGATCTTTTGGTGTTTTATGGACGATTCTCTGGCCTAGTCCATAAATATTTAGCTTTATTAGCTGCTACATTTAACAATGATAGTTGTGTGATGATGTTTGGTGGAAGTGGAGAAGACCTAAACACCGGTGTTCACAAGTGGACTCAATATTTGATTGATTTGTAGACCCATTAGGTTGTGGGACCTATGGATCACAACCGTAAGTTTGTGGTTGTTGTGTACCTCCTATGTTCATGTGAAGAGTCAACCCCGATTCCGAGTATCCAAGAATTGTATGCTTTTTCAGCCTCTATGTTTAGAACTAGAGGTTGGACAATTTTCTTGGACTACCTAATAGGTGTTCTGGCAACTTGGATACATAAGCTAGTGTCTATATCAATGAGGAGGTCTCTTGCATCTGGTTGTGGGACTAGTGGATCACAACCAAATTTTTCTCTCTTTTCAGTCCTTCTATAGTCATACGGATATCTATCAAGGTAGTATATAATTTGGCTGATTTGACCGTAATGTGTGTGCTTTGTTGTCTTCTATGTTTAATCCTCTTAGCCGTGTGCTGATTTCTTGTAGGTTTGTTGTTGTTCACAAGATATGAATTCTCGAGATTTTGGTCTATGTCATCTAATGCTACAATAACATTGGGTTGAGGCACGATTGGCTCAAAAACGTATTCCCTGGGCTCCCTAGGTCCCGTGATTATCATACAAGATCAATATAAACCTAACTGAAATGAAATAAAATAATTATGCAAGATATATCTACAACATATATATATTCCTCATTTTTGTATTTTTGATAGAATTTTTAATAGAATTGAAAGAGCAACTAATCTAATATATTTAGAAAATGACAACTAATCTAATAACAAAATTAAAACAAGCAAGGTAGCCCGGTGTAGCTACTTGCCTGTGCAGTTGTGAGTTTATCCTAAATAACTAAATAGCTGATTAACTTAATTGAAAGATTCTCAATCCTACCTCAAAAGTGAGGAATGAATCATAGTTTCTAAGAAACTATCAATCCCCACACTTCCCCTGGCAATATCGAAAATGAAATTTAACTGAAATGAAATATTTCACTACTCTATTTGATATGTTTTAACTAGAACTTTGACAGATAAAACATGGAATTTGTAGAACAGTGGCGAATCCAGTAGTGTATGATTTTGTCCCCTCAAAATGATCTCCTCATTCCTTCATGTTCACGTGAATCTAGAAGAGCGTGTATATGCTAGCATCAACAGAAAAAGGTATTTTGAACAATGACAACTTTGGATATAGACCGAATATAATGTGAGTAGGAGAGGGACAGCGCAAGTGACAGAGCTTGGTGTATGCAATTCCTAGCGGGATTTATTGCGGGAATACAACACAAGTGTACCGAGAGATTCTAGAATCTACCTTCTGTGAAGAACACAACCTGTAACTCTAATGAATTCAATCTACAACTGACACTACTCTGCTCTAAACTAATTTGTATGAACAACAATGAACAAGACTGGAGCAAGAAGATCGAATGGCTTCTAATAGCAAAGGAAAAACTAGCATGGATGCAAATATGAAAACAAAATGAGTTCTAAGCAAGAAATTGAAAGACTAAACAATGGAAATGAGAAGTTGAGGGGCCATTTGCTTGAAAACAAGTTGGCTATTTATAGATTTCACATTCACCCAAAGGTAATTCCTATTAGAACTCTTTTACCATTAAACAATGAAGAAACACTATTCCAAGGAACATAAAACATTAATACGAGCTAAGGCGGTTGAGAAAAGCTGGTGAAAGTTGAAAAATTACGCAAGTCGCGATCAAAAGAATGTGTGCTGAAAACGCGTGAAGGACCACCGCCTCAGGCAGGCGGTGGTTTCGCTCGATGAAGGTCAAAAAGCTTAGAAAAAGAATAGCAAAGGATAAAGCAAAGCACAAGGAACTTGGATAAAGCATTTGGGATGCTAATATATACTTCGTGAGCTTCTCTGGATCCCGAACACCTTGCGAGCAACTGTATCATCGTTGGGGCATGTGTAACATCATTCGGAGGTACAAAGCCCTACAATTTTGGGTACGTATAGTCACTAATGAGTACTTTTCTTATGTAAGATTTATATATAAAACAACATACTTTATGGTATAAAAATAGTAGTAAGTATTTGATTTTTTGTCTACATTTTCCTTCACTTTATGTTGGTGAGCAAAAGCTTAGTAACATAAAGTAGATAAAGAGGTATACCTAAGAATTATGCCGAAGCCCATGTCATTGAAGTACCAAGAGTGTAGTAGAAGTACATGCTGAGTGATAACATATAGTGTGGAAAACCATGGATCAACATGTTGATCCATGCGGCGTGATGAGGGACATGGGACCATTATGAGAAGCACTAAGTGAAATAGATGATGTCAATAGTGAATGATTAGAGATTGGGTGATTTTTTCACTAATGGAGATGTGATGGGGAAGGGAGTGATCAATTCCCAACCTAATTGTGTGTGTGTATGTGTGAAAAATTGAGGATTTGGGCATCCTGTCACCAAAGGAAGGGTGTAGGGAGAGAATTCTAGTGTCTCTCCAACTTTAACCACATCCTCGAAATATTTTCCACTCCAGATAGACATAAAATTTTGTTGATTTTGGATCCAATTTTTTTATCAAATGTGATAACCCGTATAGGAGAAGTATATGAAAGATAATGACATCTAATTTACCCCACTCTGTGGTTGTCATTGAAATGAGTGTGGTGGCTTCCATGTTAGGTCATCTAGATACAATCACGAAATCAAGAATAACTTCCCATGTTAATTCATCCGGGAAAGCGGTGATATAACTCCTAAGTTAGGTCATCTAAGAGGATAAATGCATTGTGTTTGTGTCGATTGGTTGACATGATTGAAATTTGTGTTGTTGAAATTAGAATGTATGATTGGTTGATTAGATGATTACTCATGGAGCTATTTTACTCTTGGTGTCCCCCGATTAGGTAATTAGGGGGAATCACTAAAAGTGATGTGACCTATTATACGATGTATGAGAAAATGTTCGATAATGGTAGAAATAGAGTAACGGGAATTATAGGATGAACTCAATTGTATGCCTCCATTTTGGCAAAAGGGGAGTGATGATGAGAATGAATGTTGAGATGAAAGTAATCACGTAATGATATAATGATGAGTATGTGATGGATATCACAAAAGTTTGTATATATTGAGTATAAATGATGGTGAATAGGAATATAATGTGTATGTTATGGTAGTAGGAATTTTTTTGAAGAGAATTATGTAAATGAGACAAAAATTGGAGTAGGTATGCTCAAGATATGATTAAAACCATGTGATGTGAATTAGTTGAGAGAATGAACATGGTGAATGACCATAGTAAAGTGAATAATGGAAAGTTACTATAAATAGTAGTGTAAAAAGTGAATAAGCAACTCATTTTTCTTTTGTGTGAGTGTGATAGTGAGATCTGAGTGTGTGAGAATTCTATAATTTAGAGAAGCATGAACGAGTTGATTCGTGATGGTGGTGATGGATGTAGCATCGTGTATGACAATAGAGTTGGTAAGCATTATTTTTTCAAAAAATGTGGTGATATTAGTCATTTTGAATGATTTTTTTAAAATTTGTGTTTTTGAATTTCTTAATATTTTAGACCTAGACAAGTATGGTGAAGGCATTAATGACCTTCAGGATAGGAGTGCCTAGACATGGGCACTAGTGTCCTGCTCCCGAGCACCCACTTCTAATTATGGGTTCCCACGCCTCTAGAGAGTATGGGTTGAGGCTAGAGTGATGTTAATGTGAAATTTGATGTGTGTTAATGTTGTAGATGGTTGGTTTTGTATATGCATGATGTTCTAACATCGTGTTTGTTGTTGTTTTGTGGTGTGCAGAGGGATATCCATTTGAGAGAGTTTTGTGGTGGCTTCCATTTGAGTACATTACTTGGATTGGGGTTGTTAGATGATGAGTGGGATGTTCTCAACCATGTTAACCTGTGACACATAGTGAGGATGGGGATGTGCCCCATAATATGCCTATGTTTACAACATTGTGTGAGAGGTGGTGTGTAGATACTTGCACCTTTTGGTTACCTACAAGGGATATGACAATTACACTAGAGGACGTGTATTGCATACTACGATTACCCATTATTGGCAAGATGGTACAAGTTATGGAAATGGATGATATGTAGAGAAAGATGAGGGCCTCTAGGCTATATTTTGTAGGGACTTGAGTTACTAATGAGGCCTATATTAGTGTAGATGTTATCCCGAGATCAAGGATTCCATAATTGCGAAGTTTATTTTCGTGGTGATAGTGTCATTGATTTCAGTAGATGGTAGTGGTGTAGGGATCTTATCTAACATGTATGATATCTACTGTCGGATAGAGGAGGATAACACTAGGTATGCTTGGGCATGATTTGTATTGGCCCACTTGTATAGGGATATATATATACATACATACATACATACATACATAGATATATATATATATATATATATATATATATATATATTACATAGGAGGATCATGGGGATGGAATTGGAACCATGACATTATTCTATGTATGGGCTTGTGATCATATTTCAAGATTGAAGCTAGTTGGTGTACCGCGAGGGGAGTGGGATATACCAAATATATTTGTAGGTAGGTGGCTTGGTGTATGAGGTAGGAAGATGGAAAAATATACCTATAGAGAAATGCTAAATTGTATGAGGCCGATTCTCATTGTATGGAGGCCATACCGAGACTACGAGGATGGATAAAGGATGTAGTAGATCTATGATGTGTATGTTGTACTATGTGGTTATAGGATCAGTTTCAGGTGGGTGGCCAAGTTATTTTAGGTTGAGTGGGTTTCAAAACAGTTTGGCATGGCTCAGGATGTTCCCCTAGAGCCATATATATGGGTTAGAGCTATTAGGGCACTGAGGAGGGTTGGAGCAAGACCAGGGCCCACAATAGGGTAGCTAGTACCTCCAGTGTCCTAACGAGACAAATGTAATGATAGATCTGATAGATGTAAATGATGTGGGGTGTATAGAGGCATACCATGCATGGTGGACATCACATCGGTGGGTATTTTTGTTTCCATTTTTGGAAAATGTGGTGGGGTTAACACCGGAGGAGGATTACTGAGTCTAACCAATAGTTTCCAATTATGGCCTCCTTAGGCTCAAAGATCTCGATCTAATATTCACTTTCTTTGTCTTAATAGGTTTATGATAGGAATGCGTGGTCTTATCGGTAGTGTCCAACACCTCACACCTACCTTTTGAATGGTCTACATCTAGATTTTCTACTTCATCATCCACTAAGTAGATCATTTTTCCTTTTTCTTGCTCAAGGAAATCTCATTTAAGTAGTGTGGCATATGTCTCTATTTCTTCAACAAAACACACTCCTGAATTCCCTTCATAAAATAAATCTTGAATGATTTCCTCCACCTTGGCACTATCTCCCATAGTTAAGCACTTTATAACCTTTAATGCTTCTTCTACCGAAGGCTTGGTAGAGAAGAAGTCAAATGTCTAGATCATTCCTGTAATTAAATCCTGCTAATTTCTAGTCTCTATGGAGTTCTACATAGACATACCAAGCACGTGCACAACCTTGTAACATGGAATAAAACTTGTGCACCCAAAGTGAAAGTGGTAAAGCTTCCTACCCTTCTGTCCAGAGTCTCTCACACTGCTGAATGTGGTACTGAACAGGTTGATTACCATGATAAGTATAGATTTGAGTAGGTGCATTTCTCCTCAAGAACCTAGTAGAAAGGGAAATCCTAATTTCATTCCATCCTACAAGATTATCCTTATGGACCATCCACCAGTGCACTACTCTGTCTCGCATAGGGTATATGCTAGCATATTCCTTCTCTCCAACTGGTCTACCCATTATTCCTCTATAACGTGTAGGAACATCATAGGGTCTCCTTCTCTAGTGTAATGAGGTACCGAGTTGTTACCTATTCTCCTGATATAATGCGGTCTACAATCCCTAGCAAATATGCTCTTTACTTCATGCACTGCCAACTCATAAGTGTTATGAGCCCAATCATCACAAGAAACACTTATAATATCTCTAATAGATTGTGCATACTCCCACTAAATGATTCCTTCTTTATATGGCTCAAGAACCTCTGGATCCCAGATGATGCGTACATAAAAATCTGATTCAAGTATTCTTCACTCAAGGGCTCAACATAGGGCATAAATTTACCATCTATTAATGTGATGATAACCCTTTCCTCCTTATTTTCAAATCTGATATAACCCTTCTTGAACCGAAGATCAACATTATTTACATAGCACCATAGATGCCTCAATAGAGTTGGGAAGCTATCTTCCTTTGCTAATGCTAAGACCTCAAAATATCTAGTGAGCTTGGCTTCTTGTATGTTAATGGATGCATCTTTTAAAAATCTGATGGGAGTGGCCTTAGTTTGATTAGCCATGAACAATACATTAGAGGATGGTTGCAATGGGGGTCTCCCCATTTGTACCCATGCATCTAAAGTAAGAACATTGACTTTTGTGCCTGTATCAATCAATATATTACTCAATAGCCACCCATCCACAACAACATTTAGAGTTATTTCTTTTTCATAATCTAGGATATGAGGGGGAAGATTTGCATGTAGGATCTATCATCTAGTCTTAATACTTACACGTGGAGTGTTTCCCTTTAACCAATTCCATAACAGTGGAAATATATTCTCCTAGCGCAATATTTTTCACACTTCTCTCAAGTCATCCATATCAATTTAGATTGTCTCTGATGTTTTATTTTGCTCCATCTTCTGTGATTGCTCCTTTAAATAATGTATTTCACCATGAAGATTTCGAGTACCTCCATGGTTTTCCCGATAAACCTCCTTTTAATGGGAAAGATCTGGTACCGTGCATGTAAAACCTCCTCCTTAGTAATGGTAGGCCTTTGTTGAAATGCTTCTTTAGCACATGCCACTTCAGCGTGGGTAGTGATCCTTACTTGTAATGCCTCGGATTCTGGTTCTAACTTGGGCATCCACTGATTTTCCACAGCGTGTTGTATCCTAACCATCCCTACACCTTTGTTTTCTTATTTATGCTACTTGCTAAGATGCTCATATAAGTATGGGAATTCCTCATAACTATGATTCTTTCCACAAAAATAACATGTAATATTATGAGGACATTCATGCTTGTAGTGGTCAAGATATCCGCATGTATAACATGTTCCATGAGGGAACTCACCTCTTCCACCACAATGTCCTTGTCCTCCGAATCCACCACATGATCGTTGACCTCTCGCCATGGCCGCCTTCAAAATTCCCTTCATTCCGATCATAGCGTGCCTGATTGTGATCCTCTTGATGATCGTTCTTTCCTTTAGAGTTATTTAAAACTCATGTCTATTGTACACCAATATCTATAGCATCATGGATCTAACCAATTAGCTGATAGTCTTCCATGTCATGAGTTGTGGACCTATAAATTTTATAGTAACAAGATACGTTCTTCCTTATTGCACGTTGTAATAATGGGAAACAACTAGCATCATGGTTTAAATGACATATCTCACAGTTCAACAATAATGAGTGTACTGATCTGCAGGGGACAACTATCCTTTGTGTGACCTTCCACTTCACAATTTGTGCACCAAATCCCGTGCACATCTCATGTGCTGAATTTTCTGATAGCTTCTCCAATTGCTTCGTCATAGCTGCAATCTGTGCTTCTAAAAATGGGCTCACCCCAATGTCTATACTTCCAACTACCTCGGCATGTAAAGTTTCTTCAAGTTATTTTCACGAATCAATATATGTCTTATGTGATAGTGGCCTTCTAAATGGTGTAATCAGTTTGAACGAACCATTGCGCATCTTGGATTTCTTGAATATCATAAGAAAGCTTGATAACAACGTTTTGAAATGAGCATCATACTTTCTCGACACTCTTAGTATTGCCTTACTTAATATCCTTGAGCACGCTTGTACTCTTCTGCTCAAACTCGGGGATGTAAAACTCTTTAAGGAAAGCATATTTCAAAGTCAGATATTCTACGCAAGTCTGATCAAGGTCAAACTTTCTATACCAGCTATGTGTGTGCCCTTATAACGTAGTAGAAAATTGGCTTACCCTACACTCAAAAGCTATGATTCCTTTTGTGTGCCATAGTATTTCACACATGTGTACGTATTCAACAACATCTTTTATGCCCCTATACTCTAGGAGACGAAGAGACATATCCATGTAAATATTTAGGGGTTGGTGCGGACCTTTCCCACCTGATCCAAAACCTCCTATGTTTCCTCTACCTCTAGAACGACTAGATCCACTAGAAATAGAGCCACCTATACCTCATGATCCCAAGCCTATAGCCGATTCGGACTGGATGATGTACTTCCTTGTTTCCCAACAAGAGTCTTGAATCGAACCCCAATAGTCTGTGAAGTGTTACTACTCCCAGAAGAGAGTCCAAAAGTTTGCGCACCTGAATTATTTATGGATGATACACCCAAAAAGGTATTTCGTATAATAACTAATCCATTTGTTCGCCATCATTGTGATTCTTATATGACTCACTCCTGTTCTCCCACTTCCTTAATTAACTTGCTTATTTTTGTGCTAGATAATGGAAGACCAAGTGCAAGGGCATAATTTCTAGGTGGATTCGGATGTGCACCTATGGCCCAGTCATTTCTACTTTGGCATGCTTCTACGTGAGGCCGATGAGGATTCCCTATCATGCTTTCCCAAATGGGGTAGTTCCTGATGTTCAGGTTCCACGTCTTCTGTGTGAACTTCAAATCCTTTGCAAACTATCTCTCTCCACAATGCCATTCACTCTACGACCTCCTGTTGCTTCTTTATCTCCCTCTCACAGACCTCATTATACTTAATCCACCTTTCCTCTCTCCGCCTCTCTGCCCCACTAGGTCTACCATCTTTCACCAAGCCTTATCTTGCCCCTATGTGTGGTGGGGTTTAGTTATCCATTGGTTTACTCTCCAAGTTTAGGGTTACCATCAAAATTTTGATCACCAAGGGAATGCATTATAGGTAAGTTCCCCTTGGATATCACAAAAGATGGAATTCAGCTACCTCACAGGCACGAATAATTGAAAACCGAGTACTCCAAAATATAACTATTCAAAACACCACATAATGACGTATCCAAAACATGAGTATAAATCGATCAACATCATAAAGGGTCTCAAATTCTTCCTACATATGGAAAAGTATGCGATACCTCCAATTTTGTTTAGACACGTAAGAAACCAGCCACTCATACAATTATACTTTGGAAAAATAGAAAAGAAGATTTCATATAAACAAATCATATAGATTCTGCTCCACACATGTGCGTGTGTCAAACTCATATCCGGTGTTGAAACCCTATGTGTATTCTTCTTCTAGGTCATGTATCCACTCGTTAACACTTGCTAGGGTCAACCAATATGTATTCATTGTGAACCATCTTGAAAACAACTAAAAAGAGGTCCCGACAATGGAACCAATGATGCATCCTAGAATTCATCAAAAAAGACCAAGTGCATTGGCACATCACTCGATCTAGACCGAGTGCTCACTCAAAGCACACTATCTTTAGGGTTGTTTTTGTAGGATGTTAGCATGATGAATACTTAATGCATTTAGATCCATAATTAATACATCATTCTACAGTGCATGTACAAATCTAGTTCTAGAGAAAAATAGACTAAATGATAATCATGATGAAATCAAGCATGCAAAAACCATTGTACTCGGGATTAATACTCGATTCATCCAATACACTCCATTATATAGAAAATCAAGAATACATAGAATATTTTTACAATAATAACATTAT
The DNA here is from genome assembly GCA_018340775.1 of Taxus wallichiana var. yunnanensis. Classification (NCBI taxonomy): domain Eukaryota; kingdom Viridiplantae; phylum Streptophyta; class Pinopsida; order Cupressales; family Taxaceae; genus Taxus; species Taxus wallichiana. The sequence continues at coordinate 67,526,839 of CM031239.1, read as the reverse complement.
GTGCTCATGTGTGTAATAGTATTGAATGCATACTCTCACATAATCCAATTCTTACATATATCTATATCTTATACTACGCAGTTCATCACATATTTATAAGGGTGGGGACTTTCCCTTCACTGCTTATCTAATCCCAAAATAGGTTGCATGCTGAAAATAGCCATGTGCCTTTATAATTACAGCCACACATGCAAGTGTGCTAACAATAGATCTCTCCTAGTTAACTATCAGTCGTAATTCTATCTTTAGCCCACATCCATGTAAAGCAATCCATAGCCGCTCTTCCAAAAATACCCAATGTGTGTTGCACAAGTATTTTCCTGTTTGTGTGCTCCACACACCATCTTCCTAAAATAGATCATAATCATAATAATAGCTAAGTCTCGAATCTGTCTTTCTCCTCCGCGTGTGATTTCTTTCCGATCCCCCTGTTGGTGCCATTTTTGAGCTTGCACCATGTTGCCCTAAAATTTCAAATCTATATCTACTCAAAAATGTTTTATCCTTTGATTTGATGGTCTGTAATTCTTCCCCTCCAGTTGAATGCTTTAAAATGCTCACAAACTTGTTGTTTTGCCCTAATTTGAAGGAATATTCCAAGTTTTCCCTTTTCTGTGCCCTAGTTTTTCCAATTTTGTGGGTGTGTCATTTTTTCCCTTTGCCAGATCATGGAAAAATCAAAATTGATCAATTCATACTTGTTTGTATTTGAAAATCCAATCCCAAGGTTGAAAATGTTTGGAAATCATGCTTCAGTTGATTTAAAATCAAAAATTTGCCATCCTTGGTGAAAAATTGAATTCTAGGGCATCCTTTGAATTTTTGTGTTTTGACAGTCATACGGGCATCATTTTCCCATCAAATTCATCCTCATAAGGTATTGGCAATGTGGCAGCTTCTAATTGGCTGAGGAAAAGTGGGGAAGTGTTGTAACTTTTCATTTTTCACCTTTTTGACAAATGGGGCATTTTTCGGGCCCAGGGACCCGTTTTTCCAAATTTACCTACGTGGCATGTTCTGATTAGTACACAGGATGGCGGGTGGTCGATTCCCTTAAGGTTTTTAGACCTTATTTTGCAAAAAAATTAAAGTCAAAAATTGGCCCGAAACCCCACAGCCAATCGAGAGTGGACACGTGTCCTAAAAACCAAAAAGGGAGGAGCGGGCCAAGGGGACTTAGAGTTTTTAGCTCTAATTCTCTAAGGTTTCAAAATAAGTTTTAGCCCCGCTCCAATCAGAGGAGGACACGTGGCAGCACGGCAGGCACGAGCGGAGTTGGTGGGCCAAATGAAGTAAAGGGGAGTTTTTCCTTTTTCACAAAAGAGTTCAGAGTGAAAAAATTTAGCGTGCCCCCACAAGCCAATCACAGGTGGACACGTGTCCAACAAAGTCAGAGGGAAGTGCGAGCCATGGAGGGAAATGGGGATTTTTTCCTTTTTGGCAAAGAAGGCTTAAAATCAAAATTTTAAGCGCTGGCAAGCAAGAAAATCAATGAGTCACACATGGCAGAGGACAAGGTGGGTTAGTGGGCCGAGAGAGGCAGGAGAGAATTTTTTCCCTTTTGCAAAAAAGGCGTAAAATTAAAATTTGGAGCACTGGCCTGAAACAAATCACAAGGAGACATGTGGCGAAGGCAAAGCGGGTAGGTGGCCCGATGGAAGGAAAATTGAATTTTTCCCTTAGCAAAAAAGGGAGTTAAAATGAGAATTGGGCCCGCGGATTTTAGCGATAGAGGAAGCGACACATGGCAAGGGAGAAATCGGAGGTGCGGGCCTGTGGGGTAAAAAAGTGAAAATTTTCCAAAACTCAAAAAGGTAAAAATGCATAGAATTGAAGCACGATCCCAATGGGACCCACCATGTGCCATGTTTTAGCTCCAAAATTCAAAGGCAGAGGGTTGGACAAAAAACTCAAAATTTTCCATTTTTCCAGAAAATGTGGAAAAGTCAAAAAGTAAGCCCGAATTGATTTCCAATCATTTTTTGCCATGTGTCTGGCCTTATCCAAAAAGTTAAAAGGGTAACTCAAGCTTATTTCTAAATCTGCATCTCCCACGTGGAGGGCTAGGATTAAAATATGGATAAGATCGATGGTTGTTTTTGCATCCATTTGTTTTAACCGCCATGGGAGCTCCAAGAAGCTTGGAATCATGATTTTTGCATCAAAATTCATCAAATTTATAGTGATTTTGTGTCGTCTTGGCCTTCCAGGATTATTGGCATCACTTTCATGGCTTAATTATTTGATTTGGGATGTTTTTGAAGTATTTTTACCTGCCCGAGCAAACACGTGGAATGTCGAATCAAAAGTTGTAGAGGTAATTTGAAAAGGTAAAAGGGTGAAAATGATGAGTAAAAGGTGTTTGCATGCCTCAATGATGAAAAACATGCCTCCAGGATGGATAATGATCTAGATATTTGTAATGATTTAATCTTTTTGGGCACACCTGGCAACCTGCGAGTGTTTTTCTGTTTGATGTCATTTTCATTGAATCATGAAGAATTGTTGTAACAGAATTGATCCCATGGCATATTCTTTGCTTGGGAAAGAAGGATCAAATGTGGCAAGAGATATATAATGCATGTTTTGAGACATGCAAGAAGGGGAAGTTGAAAATCACGAGCAAATTATGAGAGAAAGCTCATTTTTCTGAAAAAACCCACCAAAGAACCAGAATAATTTCTTCTGTGTTGGATCTTCATGTATGTGAGTTGGTTACAAGTGTATAGCCATCACACAGCTCTAAGATTTTTCATAAAACTCTCCTTGCTGATGAATCTAACAAGATTTTGAGTTAATCTATGTTTTACTGGGCAATATGATGTCTGTTATCATTTTTAAATGTCTACAAATAGTTTCCATTGTTCTTGTTGCTTGAAAGTCTTTAGAAATCACACAGAATCTCCATTTCTTATTGATAGTTTAGTGGTATTTACTCATGGGAAGAGATGAAAAATGCATTTAGGTTGCAATATGGTGACAAGACTGATCCTAGATTTCTTTTATCTGAGTTTTAGAATATCAAGAAGAACCCTAATGAATCAGTCCATGACTTCAACACAAGGTTTAACAAAACTTTGAGAAGGCTGCCTATTAATTTGAGGCCTTGTGATGAATCTTGTCTAATCAAATATGCAGATGCATTTGATAAGAAGGTAGCCTATTACCTAAGAGACAAGAACCCAACCAATCTAAGACAATCTTTCACCATGGCACTTCAAATTGAGAACAATATCAAAGAAATTGGGAAACCTCTCAAGAGAGATGGTGTAAAATTGATAAACCCTGAAAAACCTCAAGCTAGAAAAGGTGTTGATTTAGAAGAGGTTGTGAAAACTTTGGTAGGGGCTGTCAAAGAAATCTCATACAAGTTGGCAAGAGATGAGAAGGGAATTGGGAAGACTTCACAAGGTCATCCTAGGTAGCAAGCACAAGATATATTTGGAAATCACCATAGGAGTGAGAAGAGGTTTGATGAAAAAGGTAAAGGGCCTATTGGATCTACAAATAGACAACCCTAAGCATGTGAAAGTAGATTGGTTCCTGACCCTCTAACTTCCAGGGTTTCTATTGTTGATGAAGTTGTTGATATGGATTGGTGTGATAGATGTTTTCTTCCTCATCCTCCATGTGAAATGGACCAGCAAGAAGGTGAAGCTAATAATTATGATGATACCGATGATGATATTTACATGATGGGTTGTTCTTCAAGCTCACAAGGAGGAGAAACATCTACTGAAGTAATAAGTGCTAGGAAAACTACAAATTTTTGGGATTGAATCAAATGGGTACAAATCTTTCTTCCCCCTCATGCTCTTGAAGTTGATGTAGTGCAATCTTTTGAAATTTCTAACAATGACTTTGAAAACTTAAGAGCTTTGATGCTTAAGAAGTATGAAGGTGGTATCCCTTCGGAGGAAGATAGAAAATTGTTGATGAATGTGTTGATGTCAAATCGCAGCACCCCTGAATGTCTGCAACACGATGGGTTGAGACTCTCAGTATGATTGCATAACATGGAGCTTTTCCCAAGTGTGGGACCTTGCGAAATTGGAAAAGCTCTCCGGATGAAGGCCGGTTCCTATTCCTCTATTCAGATGCACACGTAGAAAATGCAGAGGGTTTACTAAAAACCTAATCTAACTTGCCAAGGAGACAGGGGTAAGAAAATGCATAAAATAAAACCTAAACTACAAAGGTGATGCACCGAGGAATGAAGAACACCTGTCTTGCCAATAAACACAGACCATTAAAATGCAATGCAAGATCATGCACAGATAGCCAGATTCACAGTGAAAGATCAAGGGGATGCAAATGAATATAGAGAGGGTTGAGAATCATCCACAGACATGCATTAATTTGCTCCAAAGATTGATACAACACACTGCAAAATGCCAAGAGGCAAGGTTGCATTACAGTTTCAAATGGGAGGTTTTAACTCCACAAGTTCACCTGCCAAAGAGAAGAAGGGAGGGGAAAAACAAGAATGTCCAACCTTTAGAAAGAAGCCCCTCCTTACAATTTATAGGAGGAAAAAGAGAGGGAGAAGAGAGGAAATCGAAATCTGCCCCAACCACCTCCAGAATGCACTTAATTATCTCATTATGGTGGTAGGTGAGAACCCCAGCGAACCCAAAAGTGACGAACTGTATTTTGCATTTTTAAGAATTTTTTCTCACCCAATTAAATATATCCAATCGTAGTTATATAGAGGACCTTGTAAGATTTCCAAAATTCCAACTTTGCATGAATCGAGCTCCCACCAAAAGTTATGGCCGTCAATATCTCTGCTCTGTGGCTGCTTCTGTCGTCAGCCAAAATGTTGCGCCTCCTGGAGGTGCGCCATGGGTGCATCCGTGTGTGTGTCGACATTCATTGTCATGCGCCACTTTTGTGTGCCTTGGGCGTACCGTTTGCCCTGTCGACATCCATTGCTTCGTGCGCCACTTCTGTGCACCTTGGGCGCACCGTTTGCCCTGTCGACATCCATTGTCATGCGCCACTTCTATGTGCCTTGGGCACACCATTTGCCCTATCAACATCCATTTTCGTGCGCCACTTCTGTGTGCCTTGGGCGCACCATTTTCCCTATTGACATCCATTGTCGTGTGCCACTTCTGTGCGCCTTGGGCGCACCATTTTCCCTGTCGACATCCATTGTCGTGCGCCACTTCTATGCGCCTTGGGCGCACTTTTTCCCTGTCGACATCCATTGTCGTGCGCCACTTCTGTGCACCTTGGGCACACCATTTGCCCTGTCGACATCCATTGTCGTGCACCACTTCTATGCACCTTGGGCGCACCGTTTTCCCTGTCGACATCCATTGTCGTGCACCACTTCTATGCACCTTGGGCGCACTTACTTTTCCCTCACACATCCATTGTCATGCACCACTTTTGTGCGCCTTGGGCACACCATTTTCCCTGTCGACATCCATTGTCGTGTGCCACTTCTGTGCGCCTTGGGCATGTCAGGGATTTGAGCTTCTTTGATTTCTCCATTCTCCTGCTTGTCTATATCTACCTGGGGAAAGATATATACAACAATTTGGCGACTCAATGGGATCACCTGCCTGCTAGGTAGAAGATCAGTGGCCTTTTAGCAATCCATTGGGCATGGAGTCATAAGCAATAACCTAAAACCAACTTGATATCGTATCGTAACTCCTTCTTCGAGAGCATGCTGAACTATAGAAATTCAACCTAAGAGCAACAAAACCTGTGCCGAAGCACTTAGGGAAACAGAAACCTAACTACAACAAGACAATGTGCATACGCACTTAGAGGAATTGAAATCTAGGCTAATATTTACAAGGGTAAACCTTTTCCTTTTAGTAGCAATGTTTAAGATGGATTCCGTTAACCGGAATCGGGAATTCTTCTCCATCCAATGTAGACAATTGGAAGGCATTACTACTTTTACATCCCGTGACCATGTAGGGGCCACTCCAAATGGCATCAAACTTGGAATGCCTTCCCGTATCTCGCATCCCATTTCAGAACTAAGTCCCCTTCCTTGAAGGTCCTTGCTCTTGCTTTCTTATCAAACCATCTTTTTACTAAGGCCTGATCTTTCTCAATTGTTTGAACTGCATGTTCTCTAATTTCTTCCAATTCCATCAACTCTTCATACCTAGCTTCCATTGGTTCGAACTCATCCAACTCCAACTGCTTCATGAACTCCAATGTAGGCAGTTCTAATGATATAGGCAATACTACCTCTTTTCCATAGACCAACTTGTAAGGGGAATTACCTGTAGACCTCTTTGGTGTTATTCTGTCAGCCCATAATGCTGATTTTAGCTTGGTATGCCATGTTCTTTGATTTTCGTCCAGAGTCCTCCTGATGATTCTTAGCAAATTTTTGTTCGTGGACTCTGCCTGTCCATTACCCTACGGGTAATAATTTGAAGAGGTGCTCAAATAGATTCCATTCTTGACAGCCCATTCTGTAATCTTGGAACCTATAAATGCCAATGCATTGTCTGATATGATAGTGGCCGGCACACCGAACCTGGTCACTATTCCTTCATAAAAGTCTAGTATGTTAGACTCATTTGCTTCCTTGAGCGCTACTGCTTCGGTCCACTTGGTGAAATAGTCCGTTGCCGTGAGAATCCACTTGTGGCCTTGGCTTGAGTTTGGATTGATGACCCCGACGAAGTCCAATCCCCATTGCATAAATGGTTGGTCAACCAGAATTGGGTGCAATGGAAGTGCTGCTAGTCTTTCTTTGCCTGTGAAGAGTGCACATTTCTTGCACTTTCTTATCCATGTATAGCAGTCACTGAAGACTGTCGGCCAATAATACCCTGCCTTCATTATCTTGAGAGCTATTACTCGTGGGGCGAAATGTCCTCCAGAATCTCTATCGTGAAAATCTCGTAACACCCTTTTAATTTGATTTGTCCCAATGCACCTCAATAGAACTCCATTGATGTCTTTCTTAAACAAAATACCATCGACAAGCACATATGGAATGGCTTGTAATCTGAAGTATCTCCTCTTTTCTTTGCTCATTTCTGGGGGCATAGGCCTGTCTGTAGGAAGTGTATCATATTCTGAGTCCAACAAGGAGTAGGCACATCATCATTTTCTTGTTCTTGATCATCCTGTAGTACCAAGGCAGTCTCTTTTTCATCACCTGCTTCAACTTGTTGACTCAAGGCTAGCTGCTCACATAGTCCCTTCCCACGTACTAGTTTGGTGACCTTGATCTCGATGTCATATTCCATGACATGAGTTATCCATCCTGCACGTTTCTCATTCAGATCCTTGTTTAGAAGGAAGTCCCTGACTCCCGCATGAGAGACCAATAATTGGATCTTGTTGTTTGAGACTAGGTGCTTGAATTTCTTTAAGCTCCTGATTACTGCAAGGACATGCTTTTCAATGAAAGAGTACCTAGTTTCGTATTCCTCCAAGCCTTGACTGAAGAAAGCAACTGGTTGTTCTAATCCTCCTTTGTTTTGTTGTACCAGGATTGCAGAAATCGTGTCCCCACCACCAAAGGCATATAGCACGAAGTCCTTGGAGAAGTCTGGATTGACGAGAGTCGGAGCTTGAGATATAGCCTCTTTTATTGCCTCAAAACTTGCCTTGCCTTCAGATGTCCACTTAAATGCCATGCTCTTCTTCAACATCAGTGTTATTGGCTTTACGAGAGCTGCAAAGTTTGGAACAAATCTGCGGACAAAATTGATCCTTCCCAAGAAGCTTTGAAGAGCCTTCTTGTGACTTGGCAATGGCAATGCTCGAATTGCTTCAACTCTTTCTGGGTCAATCGTCAACCCTTCCTTTGAAACAATATGGCCTAGAAGTTTTCCCTCGTGAGCCAAAATATGCATTTTTTGGGATTCAATGATACCCCAAAACTTCTACACCTCTGAAATACCTGCCTCAAATGATAAAGGTGATCTGCTGCATTTTTTGAGAATACAGTGATGTCGTCAAGATATATTAGAACTATTTTATTGATCAACCCCTTAAATGCCATATCCATTTCCCTTTGGAAGGTGGCTCCAGCATTTGATAGCCCAAATGGCATTTTCTTGTAGGCATAGGTCCCCCATTTGGTGGTGAAAGCCGTCTTGAATTGGTCATCTTCTTTCACCATCACCTGATTGTACCCTGAGTAGCCATCTAGGAGAGAGAATCTCTCTGAACCAGATACTACTTGCAATATTTGTTCCATTGAAGGAAGTGGGTAATGGTCTTTGAGAGATGCCCTGTTTAGGTCTCGAAATCCACACACAACCTGATTTCTCCACTCTTCTTCCTGACCGGAACCAAGTTTGCAACCCAGCTTGAGTGCTTGATCGGGAATATAATGCTTGCCTCTATTAGCTTATTTAGCTCTTTCTTCATTAGAGGTTCAATGTGAGGGTTGACTGGTCTCTGCTTCTGCCTGATGGGCTTAGCATCTGGATCCAATTCTATGGTATGTTGTGCCAAATTTGGATCGAATCCTCTTAAGTCTTCATAGCTCCAAGCGAAGACATCTGGAAATTCTTGGCAAAGTTGTATGAAATCTGATTTCTCCTGCTCAGTGGCCACTTTACCAATTTGAAGAGTTTTGCCTTCCCCAACCGGAATTGGCCCTGAATCTTCTCTCTTGACCTGTATGTTAGCCTTTTCCTTACGAAACTGGTTGTTAGGGTTGAAGATAGACTCTAATGTTACTAAACCCTTAGGAAGATTGTTTTTCCACACTGCACTTGCTTGATCCCCATACTTTGCTGCTCTAATCATCCCCGATTCCTAGCTGAGAATTCAGCCTCTTCTTGTAAGAAATTGACGATCTGTTGATCGTTCTCAAACACCTGCCAGCTTGTGTTATTATCTGGAACTGCTGGCCTCACAATCACATGGATATGTGGCTGTGTTTTTCCCCTTCTGATGTTTTCAACCACATCAAATGTTGCTCCAACTGCAGCGAGCCTATCTGCGACTTCATTTTTCTTCCTGGGTATGGACACAATGTTGAAAGCTTTGAAATCCTCAATGAGGTCCCATACCCTATTCTTGTAGCTCTTCAACAAGTCATTCTTTGTAGCATGTTGTCCCCTAACTTGGTTGATGATTAGCTCGCTATCTCCAAACACCTGCAAGTTCTTTATGCCCCTTTTCCTGGCCCAATGAATTCCATGAATCAATGCTTCGTATTCAGTCGTGTTGTTTGAACAGGAAAACTGGAAACGAAAAGCTGAAAAATATTTGATGTCTTGTGGTGAAATCAACATTGCACCACCTCCAGCACCTTGTCTGCTTCTCGAACCATCAAAAATAATTTCCAAACTTTGTTTTCATCCTTTTGTTCAGGCTGAATGATGTCGGAATGGGTGAATTTTCTTCATGTATACAATACACGTCCAATTCGATTCTTCAATTTCCTTGTATGGGTCAAATTCATGACCCTTGTTTTCCTATTCATTCAAAGTTAAATAAGGAATTCCCTCGACCTTAGTACCTGTTTCTGGATCATTTGAACACTCCTCCTGATCAAAAGCTGAGCAATTTGGATTGATAGGACCTGATACATGAGGCTCAATATGGAAATTGGCAATTGGTTCCGACCTGATTGTTGCTTTGGCTCCATACCTTGTCCTAAAAATCATGTGTGACCAATCTGTCAGATAAATATCCACCGATTTTTGCAGTGAAGTCTCTTGATAGACATAACACAAAGAGTGGTGGAAGGTCAATCACAAACACATCTTACGAATCTGTAACATAAGGACAGGGATGTAGTGTTAGGCTTAACCCCGATGACTCCAACAGTTCCTACTGCTCCATCTAGACTAGTTTACTACTCCTTTCAAAGACTCGGCTCATATTTTAAACCCAGTTGATCCACTATTTGCTTCGGCATCACTGAACTACTTGCCCCAGAATCAATCATGTAATTGTGTACTAATTTATCCCCGATGATTAATGAAACATAGAATGGAGGGGGTTTCAAAACTTTACCTTGTTGTCCTCCATGATTCCCTTCAGGCTGAGCAGCATTCATGAGGACCTTCTCTTGCATATGGGCCTGCTGGTTCGAAGTTGACCAATTCTTCATGGCAGCTTGTAGAAGATCTCTTTGTCCTGGGATGGATAAAGATTCCCACATTGATATATTCACATTCGTCTTCTTCATTTGATCAATGATGTTGAAAGGGGATGAATTGTCCTTTTGCTTGTCCCTTACTTGGTGCAAACTTTTCTGGAGCTTGAGCATGTGCGTGTGTTGCTACAACAGGTACCTTAGGTTGATTTTGCACATTTGGAGTTGTGTTTGGTCTACTGACCCCTTGTTGTGTAGGAGTGGATTGAGAAACAACTGGATTACACGGTTGTCCCTCTCCTATATTTCTCTTCTTTGACCATGTGTTGGCAGCCACGCCTTGAAAAGGCTATTGGTTAACTCCACAGAAGTCTTCCGTTTGCCAATTTGCCAATGTGGTTTCTGTTGGAGGTCCTTCTTGTTGCATTTCTTGCTGTTGATTCTCCTCCTGGCTTGGTACTTGAGGAACACCAATGGTTTGCACCATCAAGGCCTGATTTAGTGCACCATTGAAACATGCTGACTGATTGTGAGGTAGATTGCAAGGGTAACACCAGTCGTACTCCTGTGCCATGTTATTTTGTGTCGGGACCAAGGTTCTTGAGGACGTCGTTCCATTTGGATCGTACGGTTGAAATGACCTGGAAGCTTGAGGTTGTCCTTGGTTTTGGTTTTGATTTGTAGCCTGAGGTGGTGGTTTATTTTGTTGGTATGGGGGCCTAGCTTGGTACTATGCTTGAGGCTGATACGGTCTAGCACTTTGAGCTTGCTTTGTATTTTGATAGTTACTAGCTCATTTCCAAGGTTCTGTAGCTGTTTCATAACCTCCTGCAATTCCTTTGAAGTATCTGAAGAAGTCGATGCCCCATTATTGCTTTGATTTCTAGGAGTTGGAATGGGATTCAACTCTGGTGCTTGACTGGTTGTAGGATTTCCCATATCTGGATAGAGAGGCATTGGTGGCCTTGGTGCAAGCTTGCCAGCTTGGATCAAACAATTCTCTGCTCTGATAGCTGTGTCGTAGGCCCCTAGCAGCGTTGTTCCTCCCATTGATTGGATCATCATGGCTATGTCTGAATTTATAGCCTTTAAGAAATAAAGGAATGCTCCTTCGGTGATTAGTCTCACAGCTATTGGGATCCCGTCCCATGTCCATTGGAATCAAGTTGAAATCTGTCATTTGTTCATTAGGAGCCCTTTTGATTGTTGTCACTTTGTTCAATAAAGATAAATTGTCTGCCCTCTCCCCGAATTGGTTGCAAAGAGCTGAACAAAGTTGGTCCCAATTCGTAATAGACCCTGCTGCTAGGCTCCTAAACCATTGTAAGGCCTTACCTTTGAAAGATGAAGCCAACAACTTGACCGCAACATCCATTTCATTTATTTCATGAATTGCACATGCATTAGCAATATCCTGGATGTGATCAATAGGAGTAGTATGATTTTCTCCTGTAAAATAGGGTATATTCTTTAGTGCTGCAACTAGAATTTGATTCTGAGCATTTAGGGCAAGTGGAATACTACCCATGAAATTGACAAAGGGATTCGGTGGTAGATGTGCCATTATGATTGGCCTAAGAACCTTGGTTGATGCGAGAAAAGGCCTACTAGGTGGAGGTGTAGACAAAGTCCTGTTAGGTGGAGATGGTGATCTTTGTGGTCTTCTTCCTCTCCTTCCTCCTCCTGGTGATAGTTGCAAGTGGAAAAATAGCCCCTCTTCTCGAGTATTTGACCTGGTTCGAATTCTTCTCATATGCCTGGGCAACTTTTGCTGCTACACCGCTGAATTCTACCCCTTCGGAGTCGCCAGATGTGTTAGAAAAAATGAGCCTCAAAAGGCAGACTTCTGCCAAGTTACACACCAAACCTGACAATATTTAAAAATAGAATTTGAGAGACCTGTATTTTTGATATTTTAGAGTTTGGAATTTGATTTGGAATGACAGTCCCGAAAATCCAAAAATGCCAGACTTCCGAAAACCCGAAATCCGAAAATCAAAAAACCATGAAATTTTGAAAGTCAAAATCTCAAAAATCTAAAAATACCCTTTTGAAGATTACCCCCGATCTATCAACTGGTGAAATTTTGACTTGTTTCGAGCAAGTTAAGTCCTTGAAAATTGATTTCAAAGTTCAGCCTGGAAGGTGAAAAAACTGAAACTGTAAAACCTGCAATTTTTAAGTCCGAATTTCTTGAAAATCCCTTCAAATCTTGTAGAATGACCTCTTGGTCCCACCGGGCGTGCCAAAACTGTTGATGACGAATCGCAGCACCCCTGAATGTCTGCAACACGATGGGTTGAGACTCTCAGTACGATTGCATAACATGGAGCTTTTCCCAAGTGTGGGACCTTGCGAAATCGGAAAAGCTCTCCGGATGAAGGCCGGTTCCTATTCCTCTATTCAGATGCACACGTAGAAAATGTAGAGGGTTTACTAAAAACCTAATCTAACTTGCCAAGGAGACAGGGGTAAGAAAATGCATAAAATAAAACCTAAACTACAAAGGTGATGCACCGAGGAATGAAGAACACCTGTCTTGCCAATAAACACAGACCATTAAAATGCAATGCAAGATCATGCACAGATAGCCAGATTCACAGTGAAAGATCAAGGGGATGCAAATGAATACAGAGAGGGTTGAGAATCATCCACAGACATGCATTAATTTTCTCCAAATATTGATACAACACACTACAAAATGCCAAGAGGCAAGGTTGCATTACAGTTTCAAATGGGAGGTTTTAACTCCACAAGTTCACCTGCCAAAGAGAAGAAGGGAGGGGCAAAACAAGAATGTCCAACCTTTAGAAAGAAGCCCCTCCTTACAATTTATAGGAGGAAAAAGAGAGGGAGAAGAGAGGAAATCGAAATCTGCCCCAACCACCTCCAGAATGCACTTAATTATCTCATTATGGTGGTAGGTGAGAACCCCAGTGAACCCAAAAGTGACGAACTGTATTTTACATTTTTAAGAATTTGATCTCACCCAATTAAATATATACATCGTAGTTGGATAGAGGACCTTGTAAGCTTTCCGAAAAGTCCAACTTTGCATGAATCCGAGCTCCCAGTCAAAAGTTATGGCCGTCTGAATATTTGTGCCAGGGGCTGCTTCCTGTCAGCGCTCAAAATGTTGCGCCTCCTGGAGGTGCGCCATGGGCGCATCCATGTGTGTGTCGACATTCATTGTCATGTGCCACTTCTATGCACCTTGGGTGCACCATTTTCCCTGTCGACATCCATTGTCGTGCGCCACTTCTTGTGCCTTGGGCGCACCGTTTGCCCTGTCGACATCCATTGTCGTGTGCCATACATGCGCCTTGGGCGCACACGTTTCCCACTGCCGACATCCATTGCCGTGTGCCATTTCTATGTGCCTTGGGCGCACCGTTGCCTGTCGACATCCATTGTCGTCCCCGCCACTTCATGCGCCTTGGGCGCACCGTTTTCCCTATTGACATCCATTGTCGTGCGCCACTTCTGTGCGCCTTGGGCATGTCAGGGATCTGAGCTTCTTTGATTTCTCCATTCTCCTGCTTGTCTATATCTACAGGGAAAGATATATACAACGGAATGTTGTTAGCTCAAGAGAAATATTATAACACTAGAAGTAAGGTTGTTAAGGGAGTTGGGCCTCAAGCCAAACCTAAAACACCCTTTCTCACAAGCATTCCAAAAGAAGCTCCTAGGAGAGAAGCACCTGTCAGAAGTTCTGTTGTCCCAAACAAAAATTACAGTCCTCCTCATGCCCAAGCTGCCAAGAATCCATTGCCATCTAATGAATCTTCTTGTCTCCCTTCTAATGCTATTTTTCCAAAGAGTGTCCCCTATGACATAGCCTAAGTATTGAGCCAAATTAAAGTGAGTGTTCCAATCATTGAGCTACTAAAAATATTTGAGCATAAGAAGAGAGCATTTGAGTACTTGGGATTGAAAGAAGAGAAGGTTACTCCAGGAAGAAATGTAAATGTTGTTGAAACTCCACCTTAGATCATTGTTGACCTTGAAACACCACCAGCAATAGAAGATCTTGGAGAGACACCTGAGGTATATTTGGGGACATCTTTGTTTGATTCCCAATTGAATGTTGATCCATTCTTCATAACTTTGATCATAAAGGATAAGCTACTTCACAGTTGTATGTTTGATTCTGGTGCATCATGTAATTTCACGCCTCTAGAAGTCATGAATGAGTTGGACATCAAAGTGATATCAGCCTATGGAAAGTGTACTGCCATGGACTCAAGAGAAGTGTCGGTTATTGGTTGTGTGAAAGGTTTGGTAGTGCAGCTTGCATCTTATCCAGGAGGAATTTAAAATTGGATGTTGTGATTGTTGATTGCCCTTCCAAATGGGGTATGCTTTTTTCAAGAAAGTGGGCTGCAAGTGTTGGAGGGAGTGTCCCAATGGATATGTCTTTTGCCACCATTCCCATTGAGGGCAGCCTAGTCAAACTCTATGGAGGAGAGAAAATTTTGCATCTAATTGAGGACCCAAACAATACTTCCTATGAAGTGTTATTTGCTAATGTAGATGGTGATAATTTCATTCGTTTTACTGATGGAAAAGAAAACAATATGGACAAATCAAAGTGCCTTGAGGTGGTAGGTTCTCCTTGGACCTTTCTATTTGATGGAGCTTGCTCCAAATTTGGAAATGGTACTGGTATAGTTATGTTTTTCCTAGTTTTAAAGAGTTTACTTTTTCTTTCAAACTTAATTTTGAATGCACTAACAACATTGTTGAGTATGAGACATTGTTGTTAGGGTCAAGAATTGCATGGAAATATGGAGTAAAAGACATTGTTGCAAAAGGAGATTCAGAGTTGGTTGTCAAACAAATAAGAAAAGTATATGCTACAAAAAATCAGCGGATGAAGCGGTATAAGCATGCGAGTTTGGGATTAAATTGAAATGTTTGATTCCTTTAACATTGTGTATCATGACAGAGGTCTCAATGTTGCTGCTGAAAAGTTGGTAGTATTGGGTTCTAGATTTGGAAATTGCACCATTTCACCTTATTGTGAATACAACATTGAAGTGCTTGACTAGGCCAGCTATCACGATAATGTGAAACATTGGAAATTTTTAATGATGATGCTCAAGTGATAAGATTCTTACAAAACCAAGGTGAGTTTACAAATCAGAATATTGATTTAGATCCAATGGTATGCATGATGAAGGAAGACAAACCTTGTTTTAGAAAGAGATCATCCAATTGAAAACAAACACCATTCCTAGAGGTCTTGTTGCACTTGAGTCACATTTTAACAATGTTGATTACATCATAAATATAAACATGTCTCCCCTCAAGGGATGTGGAAGAGAATAACTTGGGCACAAAGGATAAACCAAGAAAATTTTGGTTGGGAAGTAGTTTAAACAACGAAGAAAAGCAGTCCTACCTCCAATTTCTCAAACAATATCAAGACTCGCCTTGCTGGTCATATTCGAGCTGAAATCATATAGAGAAGACTTGTTTCAACATGAAGTTCCTTTTGAAATAAATTCCAAACCATTCAGATAGAAGCAAAGGCCAATCAATCCACTCCTCTCCATGAAAATGCAAGAGGAGTTAAAGAAATTGAGAGATGGAGGTATTATTCAGCCCACTAGATATTCATCTTAGGTTGCAAACCTTGTGCTAGTCAGAAAGAAGAACAGAGACATCAACCTTTGTGTGGATTTTATAAATCTAAACAAACCATCCATGAAGGAAAACTATCCCTTGCTAAATATGAAAAATATGTTCAGCTTGTGACAGGGTCTGAGTTGTTTTCTACATTGGATGGTTTCTCCGAATACAATCAAGTGGTAGTCAAAGAATCAAAAAGACTTAAGACAACATTCACTACTCCTTGGGGAACATATGTTTTTATTAGGATGCCCTTTGGTTTGATGAATTCTGGTGCCACTTTTCAAAGAGAAATGGATGTTGCTTTTGCTAGTTACATCAATGAATTTATTGCAGTTTACCAAGATGATGTGACTATGTTTTCAAGACAGAGATGTGGTCATTTGTAGCACTTGGAGAAGATGCTGATCAGTTGTAGGGAGTATGAAATTTCTATTAATCCAAAGAAGTGTCATTTTGGCATGTAAAAGACCAAGCTGCTTGGTCACATTGTGTCAAAAGATGGTGTTATGATAGACCCTGAGAGAGTGGAAGCAATCAGCAAAGTACCTATCCTAAGAACCAAGAAAGGCATCCAATCTTTCTTTGGTCAAATTAATTTTATTAGAAGGTTTGTTTCCAACTTTGTTTAGTTGACTCTTCCAATCACAAGCATGCTAAGGAAGGACCAAGTTATCAGGTGGGAGGAGGCTACCATTCAAGCTTTTGAAGGAATTAAGGATGCACTCAAACATGCACCTGTTTTAGCAGCCCCAAAATATAAGAGGCATTTCCAAATCTTTTCCTTTGCCTCTGAGTATACCATTGCTTTTATTTTGCTACAAAAGGATGAGAATGGGGTTAAGAGGCCTATTGCCTTCTTTATTAAGGCTTTACAAGTAATCGAGTGAAGTATACAATCATGGAGAAACAACCATTTTCCTTGGTGAAAACAACAAAAGTTTTCAAGCCTTATATATTGAGTTCAAAAGTTGTTGCTTATGTTCCCCACACCATGGTGAAAGACATCTTATCAGAGATGGAGATCTCAAGAAAAAGGTGTAGATGGGTGAACAAACTGCAGGAGTATGATATGGACATCCAAACCACAAAGTTGGTAAGAGGTTTGGGTCTTGCTAAGCTCATGGTGAGAGAGCAACCTGCAAACCGTGGAAGTAAATGAAGTGGAGGAATAAAGGGTAGATGTTCTTAAAAATTGGTAAGATCTAAGTGGTACAAGGATATAATCTTTTACCTCAGACACCTTTGTTGTCCTGATCATTTAAATAAAAATCAGAAAAGAGCCCTCAAGCTGGATTCTCAAAAATATATCATCATAGACCTTGGGATGGCTTGGAAGAACCCTGAAGGTGTCCTCTTGAAATGCATAACTGAAGATGAAGCTCCAAAGATAGTTGTTGATTTCCATGGGGGAGTTTGTGGAGGACACTTTGCTTTGGAAGAGTAACAACACATAAGATTTTGAGAGCTGGTTATTGGTGGCCTACTCTCTTCAAAGATGCAACCAAGCTAGTTAGAAAATGTGATAGTTGCGAACGTTTATCCGGAAGACCAAAGCTTCGGCTCCCTTCCTTTGCATCCTGTATCAGTTGAAGCTCCTTTCAAGAAATGGAGGATGGAATTCATTGGTGAGATTTTAGATCCTTCTAGTGCTGGCCATAAGTGGATCCTTGTAGCCACTGATTATTTTACAAAGTGTGTAGATGTAATCCCCACCAAGAAAGAAACGCACCAAATAGTTATGGACTTCTTATTGAATCAAATCATATGCAGATTTGGAGTCCCAGTCAAGATTATAGCTGATAATGCCATGTGCTTTAGAGCCAAACCTTTAATGGCAATGTGCAATGAATACGAATCAATCGACTTATTCTTCAAAATATAACCCCAAGGAATGGACAAGCTAAGTCCAACAATACGAATTTGTTGAAGATCATTAGAAGAACCTTGGAGAAAAACAAGAAGAAATGGGGTGAATAATTGAAATTTGTAGTTTGGGGGTGATATGATAACTCCTAAAAGAGCTACTGGTAAAATACCATTTGAATTGGTGTATGGAGCTCGGGCTTTGCTACCCTTGCACTCGCAATTATCTTCATTTCAGTTTTCCCAACAATTTGAAGATCAAGAGCTTGGCCCATATGAATCAAGGATCAATCAGATTATTGAGCTTGATGAGGAGAGAAGATCATCCCATCAAAGGCATGTCAGATTTAGGGAAATATTGAAGAGATTGTTTAACAAGAAGGTCACTTCTGTGAGCCTTCAATGTTGGAGATCTGGTTTTGTTGTGGGATAGTAGGCATGAAGACAAGGGCAAACATGGAAAATTTGATGCATTATGGATGGGCCCTTATGCCATTGATATCAGAATTGGTGAGCATACCTTTTTCTCAAAGATTTAGATGGGGAATTGCTTGAATTGCCTGTTAATGGCAGGCATCTTAAGAATTTCTTGGATTAATCCCCAAATTTGAGGTATGCACAAATTATGCAAATGCATAGTCTTTGTTTTTGTTATTTTGTTGGTGTGTGGTTTGCCCTTGTTCTTGGCAGCCATTCTGGTCGGTTTCTCAGCTCGTTTTTGAAGGATGGTTCTGGTTTTTGACTACCTTGCATATTGACTCCTTTTCCCAATGGATATTTTGGCACTTGGTCTACATTTTGTCCTTGTGGCACTCACTGGGAGTGCCCATCCCCAAGCAAGAGCCGATGTTGGTGCCATTTTTGAGCTTGCACCATGTTGCCCTAAAATTTCAAATCTATATCTGCTCAAAAACATTTTATCCTTTGATTTGATGGTCTGTAATTCTTCCCCTCCAGTTAAATGCTTTAAAATGCTCACAAACTTGTTGTTTTGCCCTAATTTGAAGGAATATTCCAAGTTTGCCCTTTTTTGTGCCCTAGTTTTTCCAATTTTGCGGGTCATTTTTTCCCTTTGCCAGATCGTGGAAAAATTGAAATTGATCAATTCATACTTGTTTGTATTTGAAAATCCAATCCCAAGGTCGAAAATGTTCGGAAATCATGCTTCAAGTGATTTAAAATAAAAAATTTGCCATCCTTGGCGAAAAAATTGAATTCTAGGGCATCCTTTGAATTTTTGCATTTTGACAGTCATACGGGCATCAATTGCCTGTCAAATTAATCCTCATAAGGTATTGGCAATGTGGTGGCTTTTAATTGGCTGAGGAAAAGTGGGGAAGTGTTGTAACTTTTCACTTTTCACCTTTTTGACAAATGGGGCATTTTTCGGGCCCAGGGACCCATTTTTTCCAAATTTGCCTATGTGGCATGTTCTGATTGGCAGGCGGGATGGTGGGTGGTCGGATTCCCTTAAGGTTTTTAGACCTTATTTTGTAAAAAAATTAAAGTCAAAAATTTTCCCAAAACCCCGCCACCAATCGGGAGTGGACACGTGTCCTAAAAACCAAAAAGGGAGGAGCGGGCCGAGGGGACTTAGAGTTTTTTAGCTCTAATTATCTAAGGTTTCAAAATAAGTTTCAGCCCCGCTCCAATCAAAGGAGGACACGTGGTAGCATGGTAGGCGTAGAGCGGGTCGGCGGGCCACCGGAAGTAAAGGGAATTTTTTTCCTTTTTCACAAAAGAGTTCAGAGTGAAATTTTTTTAGCATGCCCCCACGAGCCAATCACAGGTGGACATGTGTCCAATAGAGTCGAGAGGAAGTGCAGCCCACGAGAGGGAAATGGGGATTTTTTCCTTTTTGGCAAAGAAGGCTTAAAATCAAAATTTTAAGCACTAGCTCACAAGAAAATCAATGAGCGACACGTGGCAGAGGACAAGGTGGGTTGGCGGGCAGGCGGAGGCAGGAGATAATTTTTCCTATTTTACAAAAAGACGTAAAATCAAAATTTGGAGCGCTGGCCCACAACAAATCACAAGGAGACACATGGCGAAGGAAAAGCGGGTAGGTGGCCCAACGAGAAGGAAAATTGAATTTTTTCCCTTAGAAAAAAGGGGGTTAAAATGAGAATTGGGCCCGCATATTTTAGTGATAGAGGAAGCGACACGTGGCGAGGGAGAAATCGGAGGTGCGGGCTCGCGAGGTAAAAAAGTGAAAATTTTCCAAAAACTCAAAAAGGTCAAAATGTGTAGAATTGAAGCGTGATCCCAATGGGACCCACCATGTGCCACATGTCAGCTCCAAAATTCAAAGGCAGAGGGGCGGAGAAAAGTCAAAATTTTCCATTTTTCCAAAAAATGTGGAAAAGTCAAAAGTAAGCCCAAATTGATTTCCAATCATTTTTTGCCATGTGTCCGGCCTTATCCAAAAAGTTAAAAAGGTAACTCAGGCTTATTTCTAAATCCACATCTTCCACATGGAGGGCCAAGATTAAAAGATGGATAAGATCGACGGTTGTTGTGCATCCATTTGTTTTGACTGCCATGGGAGCTCCAGAAAGCTTGGAATCACGATTTTTGCATCAAAATTCATCAAATTTATAGTGATTTTGTGTCATCTTGGCCTTCCAGATCATTGGCATCACTTTCATGGCTTAATTCTTTGATTTGGGATGTTTTTGAAGTAATTTTTACCCTCATCCCGAGCAAACACGTGGAATGTCAAAATCAAAAGTTGCAGAGGTAATTTGAAAAGGTAAAAGGGTGAAAATGATGAGTAAAAGGTGTTTGCATGCCTTAATGATGAAAATCATGCCTCCAGGATGGATAATGATCCATATATTTGTAATGATTTAATCTTTTTGGGCACACTTGGCAACCTACGAGTGTTTTTCTATTTGATGTCATTTTCATTGAATCATGAAGAATTGTTGTAACAGAATTGATCCCATGGCATATTATTTGCTTGGGAAAGAAGGATAAAATGTGGCAAGAGATATATAATGCATTTTTGGAGACATGTAGAAGGGGGAAGTTGAAAATCACGAGAAAATTATGAGAGAAAGCTCATTTTTCTAAAAAAACCCACCAAAGAACCAAAATAATATCTTTTGTGTTGAATCTTCATGTATATGAGTTGGTTACAAGTGTATAGCCATCACACAGCTCTAAGATTGTTCATAAAACTCTCCCTTGCTGATGAATCTAACAAGCTTTTGAGTTAATATGTGTTTTTCTGGGCAATATGATGTCTGTTATCATTTTTAAATGTTTGCAAATAATTTCCATTGTTCTTGTTGCAATCTTGCATTGAAATTCTTTAGAAATCACACAGAATCTCCATTTCTTGTTGATAGTTTAGTGGCATTTGCAATCTCGTGT
The DNA here is from genome assembly GCA_018340775.1 of Taxus wallichiana var. yunnanensis. Taxonomy (NCBI): domain Eukaryota; kingdom Viridiplantae; phylum Streptophyta; class Pinopsida; order Cupressales; family Taxaceae; genus Taxus; species Taxus wallichiana. The sequence continues at coordinate 67,505,907 of CM031239.1, read as the reverse complement.
TCAGAAGAGCCTTCATTTGATAAAGAGATAAAAAAATTTAAAATCACTTTACCTTCCTTGACTGTAGAGATTGCTTGTAAGCCTTTGGGAGTACTTTAGGCGTGGTTTGATCATGGATTTTTGTGTTTAATTGAGTTCTTTACTTCAAGCTTTTGTGGTGAATTCTCAAAGATTGTGTGAAGAGTGTTGCCTGGGCTTCCATTTATGCCTCTTCTGGTTAAAAGAATGTCCTAATTATTTGAAGCATTTTATCTGATAGTGGTTTCAAGTATTGTAGAGGTTGTCAAAGATCTGATATATCCAAGTTTTTCTTGTCAACATCCCACCAAAAAATTCATTCAAAAAAACTAATCCTACCCACACTACCCCTGCATTGCATTGTGTCTCAACAAAAGGATCTAACCCATCTACAAAAATGCACAAAGCAAATCAATATTATACAATGTCTTCAGTAACCCTTACCTTGCATTGAAAATATCTCCATGATCTGGGAGTGATAACTTGTGAAAGTCAGATTTGGAGTGTTGATCATATTTTCCCAAGACCTTTTCATAATATTTGCATAAATTGAGGGATATCTTCATCTCCTTCACCATTTGGGGGTTACAATATAGGTTCTCTTACCTTGGTTGAAAAGGCAAACCTAGAATGGTGAGGGTCGATCAAATCCTTTCAAAGTGTTATCCATCTCTCCATAAATCGAGTGCGATAGATCACCTCCCTGGCTACAAAACAACACACATCATGATCTATCTGACTTCAAGCTTCATTCCATATCTTTGATCTTGCTCGGACTAAAGAGGAGAACAAATTTGGGTACCAACACCTCCCACACCTTTGAACACACTCGGCTCTTACTTCTCGCACGAATATTATGTATGCCTTCTCGCTAAATTTTATACATTTTCTTCTCAAAAACTTCACTTTACACTTTATCGGGTTTAAAATGCCAAGGTGAATAAAGGCCCATCTCCTCGTTGTAATTATACCTTTACACTTGTTTTCTTTTAAGGAACAGGGATGTGTCTACACTTTACATTGTACTTACGTGAGTATTCCTTGGAGTATTTTATCGAGACTTCAGGAATTATTTTGAGCCTTGAATATTTACATTACCTCTGCAAACATCTAGATTAGGTCTGATATAGTGAAGAAAATTAAAACATGTCACCTACCTTTGGGTATCGGGAAACAAAATGAAATTTACACAAGGATTAATAAAGGGTGACACACCAGAGATTTGTAAAGGGATTGATACGGTTGTTTAATAAATTTTACAAAAAAATCATTTTTGTAGGCAAGGCATGAATTTTTTAGAGGAACATTTCAAAATAAAAAGGGATGAGTTTAAATGAGCACCAACATGAACTATGGTACACCAAACCCACACCAAACTAAAATTCATACAATTCCAATTTAAAACACATTAATAACCTTAAGTCTTAGCGAAGTACCCTCATTCTTGGTAATATTGCAAATACAAGGAAAGGCTACCATGGCACGGGTTGGTAACCCATTTTAAGCACACCCACACAAATTTAACTACATGGTAAATAAGAAAGATTATCACAATGTAGTTTAACAATTTTAACCCTTTCTTAAAACACATATCTACTATCTCATTGTAGGAGAAACCTGTTAAATAATCCCTTTATCATAGATAAGATTATTATTAACAAAGTAATAAGTTAGCTTTTGTACCCTATTACATATTCTCAACCCTTAGCCATTTATGTAAAGTGCACTATTTTTGCCGGAAGATGGTGACCCATGATGGAAAAATCTCCTTAGAAGGGAAAGATAAGATGCCCAGGTTCCTACTTTGGACGAGATCTTGACCTACTCAATAGGGAATTAGACTCCAACCACATAGCTCAAAACCCAACCAAAATAAATTAAGCCCAAGATCGGAGAGGTTCGACCTCTTCAAACCCAAAAAAATATAATCATGGAAGGTAAGGAAGATCCATCTTCCTTCCCCATTCAGATTCACAGTAACCAGATTCAGTTACAATCACATTGCTGATAACAAAATTCACAACCTATTACAGAAAATTTGAATAATGATAAAAATCCCCACACGCCCCATATAGAAATCATACTAAATCATTCAAGATTATATAGAAAAATCTGTATAGAGATACATATAAATTCACTAATAAATCCAGTTTCAAGATGAATAATAGGTAAGAGTAAAAATGCCATTCCTGGAAGTCGAGTTCTTCCTCCGTGCTACTATCCTCTTAGACCTGCAACTTTAAAAAACTTAAGTTGTTCTTGTAAACTTCTTCCCAATTAAAAATTTCCCCATTGTAAATAAAATTTTAAAGTATACAATCATCCCACAAAATTCGGAAAAGTCCTTTATAATCCTCCATATTATTCTCATGCAGACCTCTCTCTAAATTTATCTTGCCATTGAATAACATGAAGAGCTCAAATACAGCGGTGTAACCATAGAAAATACAATAGAAAAACGATGGCCATCTTCCCAAGATCCACAACTGGAGATAATAAATGTCATTTAATCCCTGCAGCTGCAACACAGTGGATTTTATTAATTTTCTCTAACTTCCCGCTCAGGAATGGTGGTGGAGTCTCGCTAACTCAACATTAATTCATCATTTGTATGTTAAAACAAAGTGCTAAGAGTAATTCAATCTAACTCGAGCTTAGCTAACTTAACCAAAATCCTTTCCTTAAAACCCATGATTAAATCCATAGACTTTAATTATTATTAAAAAATGAAAAACCATTAGCATGCACGGTGTGGGCAGTTGACCGATCAACTCTTATTCCATATTCTTCTCAATCTAATTCTCTAAGCATGATCCTTGACAAAATTATTACAAATCAGCAAGTTTCAATGATAAAGCACATTTACTATGCAAATTTCATCATTGTTATACGTTTACCATGGTCGATTAATGACCACTTCATAATCATTCACCAATAAACATACCTTTGGTTATATATGTTCGGTGGGATCATTATTTGACCCACTACAAAAATTAATTGCCATGGTAAGGTCTGAAAACCTTAGTTAAAAAACAACATGAACTTACTATATTTTAAATAAGGTTTATAATATATAACACATGACTATTGAAAATTCTTGACCTTATAGTACTCGAAATCATGGTCTTTAACCATTTTTATTTTCATAATCATACTTTTTTTCTTCTCTACGTTCGAGGGCTTAACTATAAAAATATAATCGAATAGTAACTAGTTAACAATTATGTTATTTTGATGTGATCCATTTGCTAAATAAGTGATATTTCCATAACATAGAATGGTTCTCAAAAATACCAACAATATCTACTTTAGTTATAACACAAAGTAAAGCACTGATTAATGGAATCATCATGTCATATCAAGCTCGACATTAATCTTATCAACAACCAACATGGGTAAAACAATAATATAGATGAAAGGTACAAAATTCAACAATACATCACACGCAACATAGTAAGGTGTGTAAAATTCAATCATTATACCGATATTATAGATCCTTTCTCATAGCAAAGATCCCAATCTTGAAAGTCCTATCTTTATGCAAAGTAAATAGCTTAGGAAACCCAAAAACATTTCTATACTCAACAAGATAAGTAATATTATCGACAATTAACAAGATGAGGTATTAACATAAAGTGTCCCACGAATGATTAGTCAAAAGCACCATTACGCGGTTAGCTTCTCAACTTCACATAAGCATGTTTATCCTTTTCATGATAAACGTGCACACGCCTAGTTGTGGCGTTAGCCGGGTAATGCCCCTTATCTAAACCTCGTGATCCACTTCATGTTAACGACTCATTCTTGCAAAAACAAGAAATGAAAAGGTGGGATGTTACATTTGATATATTCTAGATCAAATCTAATAACGAGAATAACTTCCTCAACTAGAATATTTGGAATGAAATTTAGTTCCATAAAGGTTTAGACATATGAGGTGAGGGTTATTACATGATCTTCCAGTTGTTCAATTTTCTCCTTATACTCCTCGTTTCTCATAAGAAGGTGAGTGGATGATTCTTTGAATAGGTGGGCATATCCCTTGTGTGTTTCTGGTCCCAAAGGAATGGTTCTCATTTCATATTCAAACGAGGTCATATCATAAATAGGATTGATTACCTTTGCCCGAACTACCTCCACTTACTAATTTACTTAAGCACCACTGAAGAAGTGAGATGCAACTTGAGATTTATTTCCTTATTCATTTTCACCATCATGGATATGGCTTGAAAATCTAGAACCACTAATTTTTGCACCATGCGAGTATTTACTCATATCCAATTTTACACATGAGGAAATATATCGGTTGTTTATGGCTCAACATTGGGCATGATTGATGTTTCTAAATCTGAGTGAGAAGGTACATGTTGCACCAGCTAGGTTGGTACAACTACAAAGGAGGAGATAGTTTGAGACCATTGAGGGATTAATGGATGAGCTAGATCAATTTATCCCTATTCCAAATATTCTATGGGATCTTGTATTTATCTAGCATTTTTGTGTAACTTTTTGTAGTACGGGAATTTAGATTCTATTGAATTTGTTTTTGAGATCTCTCTAGAGTGATCATAGCTTAAATTTTTCTTAGTTTCTTTTGAAGTGGAGAGGTGAGATGTCTGTCTTTTGAGAGTTGGTAAACCTCTTAATTCAATGAGTACAACTTTATTCTTTTGAAAAATTCCTTGGATCTATATATTACTACTCCGGTTCATGCACTTATGTCCCCCGACTCATGAATTCTCCATGAGACTTGTGGGAGGGGTGAGGCTTGTACCACTTGATACTCAAATCATACAATTTAGTACCATCATCTTCAATTCAATCTTAAAAAAATTAAAACTTGAATTTATCATATAAACAACTTTCATTCTCATATTATCATGCCTCCTAACCTAAAAATCATCCGAGAAATTCACCCAATAATCCTCTATTTTTTAAACATGGTGAAAATCAGGAAGATGGAATGTTTTTGGGTTGCTCCAAATGTCAAAATCTACCCTTGGTGTGTATGAGTAGAGGTTTAAAGGAGTGAAGGAAGCTTCCAAGTTTGTAGTATCATTGGAATTCTTACAAGATAATATCCCAAGAAATATAGGGAATGAAATTTTTTTGTTCTTATGATTCTTTTGCTTTATTGATGTGATTGAGCTTCCTGCATAGCTCAAACATCAAAATATTATTGCTGAGATAACTTGGTAGATTACGTGGAGTGAGATCAAACCCAAATGTTGTAATGTATGAGAAAATTGAGAATTTCATGAAGAAGGAACCATATCTCTTTATCAAAGTGGCAACTTGTGAAGAAAGTCTCAATTCGGGGATTTCCTTTCATTAATCTTATGAAAAACATAGTGAATACATCATTAACTCTTACTGAAATTGTGCTTTCTCTACTTCTAGGTCAATTGTAGATATTTTTCATAGGTGGGATCCTTCTGAAAAATGTTTTGAGTGAGGGTCAAGCCTCTGAATGGTCTTGTGCTCATAAGAGCATAGACCAAGTAGGATTTCATTGAGAAATTCTTGGTAGCCAAAAGCTGAAGCAACTATTGATGGATGTTTTTGCTCATTATATATCCCTAATTAATCATCTTCTTATCATCAATGATAACAAGGATGAAATTATCCATCTAATATTGAAAATACTTCATGTCCTCTTCCCCCATCACCCTACTCAGTAGGATGATTGCATTAGAAAATCCTTCATGAAACTCACTTCTAGATAGAGCTTTCGGCATGTGAGATGGCTTCCTTCCCTATTTTAACCATGAATACAATTCAATACCTTGTAGGTATGATTCCATTTTTGACGATTAACTTGATGAACATTTGTTTTTGATGATGACCATGTTGTTCCATATCGGGATTTTCATATACAAGAAATTCCTTTAGGAGTGAGCACTATTAGAATTGAGTTGTCATCATTCCTTATGATTCTTGACTCTGAATTGTAGTGATGAGAACATCCTCGTACAAAATTTGTAATCTAAATAGATATAGGATGACCAACCACAACATACTATCCACTCTTGAACACCTTTTCCTCCACTAGTTCTTTGGGACTGTCAAGCATTTGATTCTTCAGATCTTCCAAGTCCATATGAGCAACATTGCTATCACCCACCCCTGGATATTTTGATACTTAGGTTGAAACAGACTCTAGACTAGAAAACTTGAACTTCATACTTGTAAAAATTAACAAGATGAGAGAAAACAAATATGATAGCAACTTTTTGCAACTGAATAGGAGACTATCTCTTTTTACTAGTTAGGGTTCAAACACTGCTATTTTGGGAAAACATGCTTTATTGGGTTGAGTTCAGTTTTCTAAAACCCTTAACATACTGAGAATAAATTTACTAATATTTATTTTTTTATTTTTTATAGTTTTTATTTTGGAAAGTTACTTTTTGCTTTTTTGTTGTTTTGGAAAAATTTGCCTAATTTATCATCTTCAATGTTGTTTGAGTATTTTAAATGCATTGATATGAAGGAACTAAATAGTTTTGGTAAGTTGTGATTTTTAGTGATTGATGACATCAGATTCTTTCTATTTTTAGAGCACTTATCCATGTCATTTTGCAATGAAAATGTCTTCCCTAGATTCTCTTATGTCTGCAGGACTTTGTGCTCCTAATTTCACCTTAATCCATCCACTAGAATGCTTGGAAAATGAAAAAGTAAATTCTAGGGCATGAAACTAGGTTTTTATGCCATTAAAAAATCAAGGCATTTTCTACTTTACTATTCCAATCTTTTTGAATGCACTTGGAATGAGGAACAAAAAGGAAAATATTAAGGGAAATGGATTGTAGGTTTGAAAGTTACGATTTTTTCATGGTTTTGATGTTTATGGCAGCCTTGGTGGAATTTTGACAAAGTGTCTAGTAAAATTTTAGGTTCTTGGACGTTTTAAGTAGAAACAATGGATGTATTGGTCAGATTGTGAGAATAAATGAGGTGAGTATAAGTTCTTTTTTTTTTTTAGCTTTCACGGAAGTGTTTTGGTTCACGGAGAAGTAATAACAAGTACCAACAAGAAAACAAGTAGAAGCACTTAGTTAAATTTTAGGGTGTTAAATTATTATAATGGGGAAAATTTTGTTAACCCCTTGGGAATGGGGATAGTAGCCATAGAAAAAAATTTCCTCACCTAGGCTTGACAAGTGTTGCATTTTGATTGCACGGTGAGGAAGTGGAGAAAAATAAACTTTTAGCACTTTTGGGGTTGAGACTAGATCATATAGAGAATAATGAATGGGGATAGAGTGGGAAAATATTTATTTTACCATTATTACCCTTGGGAATTGGGACATGAGGAACAAAAATGTTCCCTCATGTGGTGATGACAAGTGGCACATTCTGATTGCATGATGGGAGGGGCTAGAGATAGGAAGATAGGCCCTCTGAGTGCTTGTCATGGTCATGTGAGAAACCTGGAGGAAAATTTAGGGTGGGGAAATTTTTCTTGTCTCATATATCCCCTTGGGAAAGGAACAAGAGGGAAAATACTATGCACCTCAACCTAGAAGTGACAAGTGTCCTCACTAAAAATTGGCTAAGTATAAAAACATACCTCATGAGAGAGAGACTTGTCGACAAGGTTGATGGAGCTCCATGAGGTTATTTTTAATGAATAATTATATTAGTGTGAATATAAAAATCATTCCAATAAAAATTATATGGGTATAATTATTACATTCTTCCTGAAACTCCCAGAAATTTCTCGTTTTTACTTGGGACAAGACGGTGTGTCTGCACAAATTGAGCTTCCCTGAGAAGTTAACACATCTTGTGAAATACTTTTTGGTTCCATCATGTAGAGGACTCATAAATATTTCCAATGAATAATTTTTTTATTTCCAAATCATCACAAAATTCCTGAAATCTATTTTTTAAGCTCAAGTACCATTTTAGACTACACGCTCCTTACCCCTAAGAAAACCGTTTTCACCGAATTGTTCCTAAACCTCTTAAAATTCCCAAAAATTTACTAAATCAGTTCCAATACTATGTAAAATCTTAAAAACCACTCTTATATGGTTGTAGGATTTGATCGAGTTTGTAGGATGTACACATATCCGAGAAAAGGCTAAAAATAGCATTTCTAGGCTTATCAAAGATTTCACCATTGAAAGTACTTCATTGAAGGAACTAAAAGAAATTATCACAATCTTCCAAACATTATGGATTTTTTTAGAATATAAATGAGGACATGTAAGGTTTGGATGGAAACGATTCATAGGGCAAACTTATCGAAGAGGGGTTTAGGAGGGTTTTTAAGAAAATATTTGATACTTGGGTTTAGTTGTCATATTTCAAGATTTAATTTTTGAACTTGTAAAAACACATGAAAACAACTAGCTATGACTTGGGGAATAGTTATAGATCAAATGCAGTGAGGATAGGAAAAAAATGAACTCCAAAATCTTAGGATACAATATGAACCAAAGTGACTTATCCATTGGGCTATATAGAGTTGTATTACAAGTAAGAGATATGAATAAACAAATGCACATGCATGCGACAAAAGGAAAAACACCATACTAGAAAAGGAAGACACACACAATGGGAAAGGGAAAAACCTAACCTAAATTCACCTACGATATAGGTGGGGGATAACCCACTTTCAATATTTGTAAAATTTCAAGTATTTCCCAACTGCAAGGCAATTCCAAATAGGTACCATCTAGATATGAGAGAGAGAAAGTATTTTCCCAAAAGCTTCCTGGATCTGAAATGTTCCTATCTATAAAGATTCAAATTTTCCATGAATTCTTTTATCTCTCTTCTTTTATCCCATAGTAAGATAAAATCACCAATTTGAAAATCTCTTACCTTAGTATTTTTATCAAATATATTCTTCACTTTCAACTGATGTTCCTTGATTTGATCAACTAGTTTCAACCTGGCTTCACCAAGTTTCTCAAGATACAATATCCTCTTATCAAGAGAATCACAGAATTGACTATCCTCATCTGTTATAACCAATTGGAGAGAAGAAAATTCATCCATGACTGGGATATTGGAATTAATTACATAGAGAAATTAGAATAATAACATGATGATTTTATTTTTGGAGTAATCATGTCCACCCATAATGCATCATAAATATTCTTGTTCCAATTCCTCTCATTTTGATCCACCATCTTACGATGATTGTCACAATATTCTTGTTACTAGATTGGACATGACCAATCCCTTGCATGTAATAGTCTAATACATGTGAGAGTGAGATTCCATATCTATAGTAGAACTTGGTCGAGTTTCATAGAGGAAAAATATGTTGCATTATCAACTACCACCTTCTAAGGAATTCCAAAATGGATAATGATGTTTTCTTTTATGAAGTTGCATATTGTTTTAGAGTTAGATTTTTTGACTGGGATGAATTCTACCCATTTTTGAAGTATTTTGTATATGTGAGAATGTAGGCATGTCATACACTTGAGTGAGGATTGAGAACACCAATAAAATCTAGGCCCTACTGCTGAAAAGGTTCCTCAATGACCACCGATCGAAGAGGAAGTGCAGAAAGTTGTGGTCTTCCCACAAATTATTGACAAGTATCACATTTGGAAACCCATTATTAATCATAAGAATTCAATGTAGGCCAATAATACCACCAATGGAGGATCTTGTGAGCACTCACCATGGTGGAGAAATGTCCACCACAGGCTTGGTCATGGTAAGACTTTAAAAAAATTTCTTGTTTCTCTTTTTCAACACACCTTAGGAAATAACCATCCTATCATCTCTTATATAGTACATGATTCTAGATGAAATACCTGGCTTATTTCAGCTTGAGATTCCATCTTTGATTATAATCAAGGTGTGTCAAACACTCTCCATAAGTGAGAAAGTAGGCAATATCATAATACTACTCATTGGTGGTGTTTACAAAAAGAACCTAAGGCAAGTCCTTACTTACACATCCATAATATTGACATTATTTTTCTTTATGTTGAGTCATTAGTGACTCATCCTCGACCATTATCCAACAAAAATGATTTCCCAGAACATATTTGAGGGTTGGATATCCAAGTCATACTCTTGAATCTTGGTTGCCAAATTTCCTCGCTTAGCTCCTAGATCTTATTGGGTTTGAATTGATTTTACTATAGAACTTAGAACCATCATCAAAGTGCTGGAGTTGAGAATGTAGAATCAAAATTTCTTAACCAATTTGACCATGGAATATGCATGCTTCTCCATTTTATTGTACTTTAACTTGTGATATTTCAGTGGGAAGCACACAAAGGTAATAATTTATTCAATACCTTGTTCTTCCGATTTAAGATGACCGAAAGAGTATGTTCTAAATAATAACAAGTATAAAATGAAATATTTGTCAAATTTAGGTCATATAAGAGTAGGATCTTTAAAAATTGACTCCTTGATTGCATCAAATGCCTCCTTTCCTTCCTTATTCCACCTAAAACTTTCTTGAGGCTTCATAAATCTGTAATGTGATTTTTCATCTCAAAAAAGCTAGAACAAAGAGAAGAAGGAATTTTACCTTATCAAAGAAGGAATGGGCTCCCTGATTTCTTATGGGCAAGGATATTTCTTGAATTTCCTTTATCCTCTTGGGATCAATTTTTGCTCCTTTGTTCATGATTTGAATAAGGAGTTTCCTTGAATAACACCAAAAAATAATTTTTAGGATTAAGATAAATCCCATGTCATTAGCACATAATAAGAACTTGTTCCAAATGTTTCAAGTGATCTCCCTGCCTTTTGGAGAAGACCATGAGATCATAAAGGTAAATAAAAATATAGTGTCCGATATATTTAACGAAATATACGTTGTCCTTTGAAAAAAATATCTAGCATTGATAAGTCCAAATGACATTCTGTTGTAGGAAAAAGTGCCCCATGGAATTGTGAAAGCCATTTTGTGTCTATCTTGTTCCACTACCTAGAATTGGGTATACCCAAATAAGCCATCAAAAATTGAAAGCATCTTGGACCCAATGACTACCTGTAAGATATGGTCCATAATAGGTAGAGGGTAGTTTTATTTTAATGAATCCTTTATATTCTAGAAGTTGACACAAATCTTTAAATCACCATTCGTACTTCTCATTGGAATAATATTAGCCACCAGTATGGAGTGGTGAATAAGAAAAATTATTCTTGCATTAAAAATTTTCAAAACCTATTCTTCGATTGTGTTAGCAATATTAAGGTTATACGAGATGTTGCTTTCTCTTGAAAGGCTTGGATTCAGGATTGAGTGATATGGAGTGATGCATTTATTTTGGTTTGAAATACTTGACCTAATCATATAAATATGCCAATACATCATATTATCTCCTCAAAAATTATAAAAAACTCCTTTTCTCCTCTAGTGAACAAAAATTTCCAATATTTACCATTCTCGGCTTCTCTGGGGTACCGATGTTCTCTTTCTCAAACTCAACAGTGCAACGAGAGGATTCTTTTTCTTTTTCCTTGATAAACCTATCATACTTATTATCCAAGTTTTGGAACTTTATTGCCCTTTAGTCTGATGAACTCTTCTAAATCAATTCTATCTATCTCTCATTTGTCTTCATCTGCAACATACTTGCAATTAGGAGCATCACTCCCTTAATAGAAGAAATTATTGATATTATCTATTTGATATAAGAAATAGATAAGATGAATGTCATCATTGAACACCTATCGGTGATTGAAATTATTTATTGAAAGATGGATTTGGGGTCATTAGAGAAGTTGAGACTATAATAAAATCAAATTTCTCATTTTACTCATGGGTAATAGCCCAATTAAGAAATCATAAAAATACTCAATGCAATCCCATACTCTATTCTGTAATGTTTGAGCCTTGGATCCTTGAAATTATATTGGTTTCTAACGATGTTGACAATCATCTTAGCATCATCAGGAAATTTTAACTTCTTGATACCCATGGATTCAACAACATCCATCCCTAAAAGAAGGAATTCATATTGCACAAGTATTATTAGTTTTCTCAAACTACAATTTATAGGAAAAAAAAAGAAACTCACCTAAAGGAGAAGTTAGCACAAAAATTTATCCAGAGCTGACACTAGAATGGATTTCATAAAAATCCATTATCCATATCTTATTTTCATCATTTTTAGTGAGAAAAGGAAGTTTCTCATCTCTTTCAGAAGTCAAGAAGTAGTTACCAATTCAAGTGTCTTGGAGAAATATATCAGCTTTTGGATCCTCCAATTTTTTAATGGTATACTTCATATTTCTCATGGGAAAATACTTATTTATTTCTCTTTTTACTAGAATGGTGGAAAAATACCAATCCATATAATTATAACCCCTCAAGTCTCTATAAAAATTCTACTTTACAACATTCCAAAAGATGTCGAATATCTCGCTATCAAGATGGTCAATAGAACCTTCTTGTCTGGAAAGTCGTGAGAGATACTTTTGCTTCTATGATTCACCCTACAAATGGAAATTCTTTAGAATCCATGGAGTAATAAGAGCTATTTTCTTATTTCAAGGTAATAAAAAGAGTGTTAGAAACTTTTATTGGAATTACATTATCTGAAGCACCTAAGTCTATTATGAAATTGTTCATCCGGTGGCCTTTGATTATAAGGGAAATATAAAATGGCTCCACTTTGTGATTCTTGGATGCACTTAAGGAAAGCATGTTCTGTGATGAAGGGGTAGGTGGTTTTGGTAGTATTACTTTATAATTAGATACTACCACATTGAAATTTTAACTACCACTATTGATGTAGTGAAAGGTATTTCAAATTGCTCTGGATGGGTTTGTAAGAATTCAGATTTGGAAGTATTAACTTTGAACTTGTTCACATACTCAATGATGTCAAATGGAGTAGAAAGATATGTAATAGGTACTCCCAAGATAGTGTATACTTTGGTGGGTGAAATAGATACTACCTTAAAAATTGGGATGGCCTTAGCAAATGGAGTAGCTAGTTGGGAAGTTGCTATACAATTTTTCCCCTAGAAAAATTAACTAACTTGGACAAATTAGACTTGGGTAAATTTATGTGACTTCAATGAAGAATATGGTATTTCAGGTATTTTCCTTGTTCTATGCACTTAGAATTATTTGTATGCATTTCCCTCCTTTCCTTCAAGCTCAAAATTCCAAATAGTTGGAAAAATTTGGAGAAAAATGCAAAAATGGAGTATTCTAGTGTATTGCGGTGATGATGGTTTTCGGGCACTAAGGATGTGGATAGAACTAGTTCCCCAAGAACAAAGGTTCCCTACATTTTTGGAGCCATAATGATAATGTTTCAATGTCGTGTAGAGATGTGAATGTTTGGAGGATGGATGGAACCGTTTCCTTGGGGTCAATGTTCCCCGCATTTGAGGTTGACCCATAACATAGAGAACGAGCGAAGAACCGAATGGATTCTCGACCCATGGATAACGAGGTAGGGATGGTAAAATTTCGTGGGGATGTGAGTTCCCCATGGAGGATAAATACACACAAAATAAAGGAAGTAAGTGCTAGAAGATGGACAAAGTAATATACGAAGGAGATAGGGCATGCGGGCACTAATGTCACAGGTGGAACAACTCCCAAGCTTTACCCAGGACCTAATTATCCATTCTATTCATAAATAAAAAAACCTAGTGTATTGAATAAAATGTGGATAAAATAGGAACAATTTTCCCTAGTTCCTCGGTACCACCATGTTGTCATGAAAATGTGCAACACGAAAATTGACAATTTCTAAGCACAACAACTATACGCTTTGTGCCAAAATTTTCATGTCCCGTCATTCCTAAGAACCCAGGGCCAACTCATCATTAGTTAGGTCATCCCTATTTGATGTAAAATTGGTCCCTAGGTGATTTAGAAAATTCCATTCATTCCCCTAGGTGATTTTAGGAGATATTTAAAAATGTAATTTTTGGGCGATCCTTACTAGAAGGGCTATCGTTGGCCTTCCCGGATCGGATAAAACCTTGGAGCAGAACGGAAGGGCCAAATTCAACATGGAGGTGAATTTAATAACTTATAACATCATGGAAATTATTTTGGAACGTTTGGGGAATTTTTGAAAGACTTGGAGCGATCGAATAAAAACCAAGGTTCATAAGCTTAGGTAGTACACAAACCTAAAACAAGCTGTTAAGCTTCATAAGAAGATTTCAGGAACTCCAAATGGAGATAGGAGTAAAAAGAAACATCTATAGAAGTATAGTTCCAATCCCTACAAGATGATGAAATATTTTTTTTCACAACACCTTGGAGCATAGAGTTTGCGGTAATTTTTCATAGGCATAGGTAGAGCACCAAATCAAAAATCCATTTTTTTAGGGATTATATGGAATAATAAAGACATGATACCACTAACATTGGTTTCAAAATTCCATTTCCATTCAGGATCATATAGAATTTCACAAATAAATTCCACGAGAGCTCAAGTTATCATCGTTTCAAGTTACCATTTTGAAGATAGTTAAGGAGTTAGTCATTTTTCGGGAGGTCGGTGTCAACACTAGGATCTTGGTGGAATTTTATGTCCCTAACATCCCTAAGATCAAGTACATCAACCTTGGAAAAATTCATCCAGCACCCATGCTACCTCTGAGACCCTCATGTGACCTTCATATTTGTGATTCGGTCCCCACGTGCATTTTGGAGCTCAAATTCCCTATCATCAAATCGGGACACATGTCATCCTCTTTATCACAATATAATTTGATGTCCCTCATCTCCTTGAGGTCAGGGACATCAAGAAAAAATAATGCACCCAAGTCAAACTCAAAAAATTGAATTTTTTTCTAGCTGTTAGCTTCTCACTACTAGAAGAAAAGTTGCAGAGAACACCAGTCCACCACTCCACCATTGCCAAAGCTCAAAACAGGTCCATCACAAAAAAATCCTTGATGGAACACAGGTCATAGAAGGAATATTGATCAAATCAAGAAGAAATAATGAAGAAAAGAGGAAAAGAATTATGAAAACTCCATTGCCATAAAATCAAGAATTGAACATATCTTACAAACCATTGCACGGATTGACAAATTGTTTGTTTCTAAGTTCTTCTCTCTTTAAGGCCATTAAAAAATCATATTCAAACCTAAAATTTGGAGCTATTAATTCTCACAGAGATTAAATTTCACTTCCATCTCCACGAAGAACAAATTTCAATTTCCCATCAAATCGGTTATCGGATTGAAGTAAAATTTCGCGTGAAGCACAAGAAGAAAAAACCTATCACAATAGAGTTTATTTCTTCATGAACGGAAACAAAAAAATACCTAAAAATTTCAATCTCCATTAATGTCTTCCATAACACAATAATGGAAAAAATCAGCGAGCTACCTCTCCACTTCTCAAGGTTCCAGTGGGCAAAATCGCACTGAAAATTGGAGGAAATGATCGTTGAAAAATCTAGTTTCACATGAACTAGTTTTCTCACCATGAAGTCCTAACCTAATTTTTTAGGGATATGGAGGGATGTTTTTTTATAATAATTCTACCCTCTTCGAATAAATTTTCAAATTCCTAAAGATCCAGGTGGGTGAAATCATCCAAAATTCAAAGGGAAGGGTCTCCAAAAATCTAGTGTCTCTCAAAATAGTTTTAGCACGATGAAGCTGCCAGTTTTTCAAGATATGAAGGACTGAATTTTTATCAGTATTCTACCCTGGTAGCTCCATAAAAAAATCTCTTATAAGACATAAATTTCCATTTTTCATTTTTGAGCTTTTTAGAAAGTGAATCATGATGAATATTGGAGCACAAGTTCATAATGAAGATTTGAATCCAAAAACATTGTTCCCGTTGTAAACAAAGGTTATTTTCATCACTTAATAAAAAAGCATATGTTATATTTCCTTACATGTTATAAATGGTTATTTCCATTTGATCAGTAACTTCTTTCACTTGGGACAATTAGAAAAGGGGTAAAATGAAAAGTATGATAGAAAACGAATTCTTCCCAAAATAGCGAGGTCCCTAAATAACAACTTTGATAAAAATAGAAATTTGCTAAAAATAGCAATATATCAATAAAAGAAGAGGTTGTAAAATGGTAGATAGTTCAAAATTTGAAAGTGGAACAAGATAAGTGATATGTCTCATAATATTATAGCACGAGTTGATATTCTAAAAATAAAAAGTTTTCATTTCGAGTGGAAAATCACATATGAATTCATTTTCACTCACCTTACTACTTTTGGACTCCTTTTGGATAATGAGATGGTTTCATGAGTTGAAAAGGAGGAATGAGAACTTCATGGAGGTCTTGGAAGCATCATCTTTAGAGCGATGGTTTACGAAATAATACAAGGTATCGCAGGCACATCATCTCGAATTCATTTTCATCACTTAAGGAACCGAGTGATCCAAAGTGAATTGGTGAGAATGATTTCAATGAGTCAAATGGTTCATCAACCATGTTTCAAGGAGGGTAATTGTGGGCATTGTATGTGTTTATCTCATGTTTGCAGTGGTAAAAATCATAACAAAGTGTTTCTAGACACTCATTTTATGGTCCAAGATGTCCATGCATCTTAGAGTTTGCCGTCATCATTAGATTGGGAAAATGATTCAAATTTATTCACGGGATCAATATTCATTAATGTAGAAGATCACCCAGTAGAAGAAATCCTTGCTCAAATTTCATGGTTGCATTAAGGCATTCAAATCATTTCATCACAAGGAGTGTTTTCCCCTCCGTCCCTTCCCTCTCCCTCCCTTTCCCTCTCTACTTTCTCTCTCCGTTCTAATTTTTTGTTATGCGTCATAATTGTATTTTGTCCTATTCACTTAAGTGACCCATTTTAATTGTAGAAATTATCTTCTCAAAATTATAAGATAAATACTTAATTCATGGAAAATGAAAGGTCATGAGTGGAATATGGAAACAAAGAGCCATGTGAGGGAGGTGAAAGGTCAATTCAGATTGCTATAAATTATAATGAGCTCTTCATTCCAAAGGGTTATTCTAATTATGAAATTATTCTAGCTAGTTGTATTCTTGTAAGTTCATGAGAGATATTTTTCTCCCTTGTGAGTGAAAAGAGTTAGCCACTTCTCCCCTATTCTCAATGTCTTCCATTCTCAAACTATGTACAATTTCTACTCGAGTATTAATACAAGAAGAAAGAGTTTTAAGACTTTTTTGACAAAGGGGTTTACGATACTTTGCGTTCATTAAATTATAATTGGCCTTAGTTCTATTTTTAGTATTGTTTCTTCCTAACTTTAGTGCATGTGATGAAACTTCTAACTAGTGTGTACAAGAATATGATTTTCTACCTGCAACATTAGTTCCCCTACCTCTTTTCTCACTCCCCTTTCCCACTCTTTAGACAAAGTCTCCCTTAGAAATATATTTGTAGATTTTCGTAGGGTCGGTGGAGTGCCCTTGTTTGATCCTTGACCACAAGGCCACAAGGAAAATCCACCTTTACTCGTGCATGCATATACAATAGTTGCACTAGTTAAGTAGAGGGACTTAGATTCCTAGAGCGTTGAAAAGAAATCCATAAGTTTGTCCACCGGAAAAATTTTCTCAAAGAACACACTAGTACCCCGAAATCCTACAATACCTACACTAAGGGGAAAAGGTAAAATAAATAGTTAAATTCGGTCAGCAGGAGCCCATGTGGAACCACGACCCGCCGAACCTAAATTGACCATAGAGTTTTCCCATATTATCCAAATTTGACAAAATTAATATCGTTGGAAATCTCTCGGTATCCTCTACACCACAAAAACTAAAAATATTAATTTTGGTGAGGGTAAGTGGTTGAAAAATAGGAAAAAATTTCCAACATTAAAATATGCGAGTCTAGGTAGCTCAACTTTTAGAAATGATGAGGTATGGTGCCTTGAATTATCTAACAAGAAAATGACATGGGGAATGGGTTTATAAGGCTTCCCATATCTCTTTTCGATCATTAATGCATGTTGTTTGTGGGTGAAGGAATTTTTTTGGATTCTCTTCTTTCTCTCTTCATCATCTTCTTCTATGTATTGTAAAAACATCTCATTTGAGAGGGTGGATGTTCTTTAATGTAATGGAATTGATTTAAAAATTGTTCTAGAGTAGTGGTGAGTTGCAAGCCTCAGATTTGCACATCTTGCATGGTTAGCCTTGCCTCTACTCCTCTAATGTAATGGATCATGCATACTTGAAGCAATAAAATTCTTGTTTTATGGCTATCTTCTGTCCTAGCTATTTTCTATTGCATTTCCTTTCCTTTCATTACATATGCGGTGTTTTGTGTATCTTTTGTTCTCCTTGTAGGGTCTCAAATGTGTTGTGATCCATGGACATGGTGGTTTAAATGTTGTTTTTGACAGATGGAACTCAAGTCTGCCCTCTCCTTCATCATTTTCTTCCATTTCCACTCACTTGAGAGTGTCTCTACCCCTTTTCTTGGTGCTATCACCTCTGTAGTTTAGGATTTCTGTTTATGCATCTCCTTCTCACCCTGGTCCCTTAGAATTTTAGAGTAGAGTTAGATAGTTACATTTCAATTCCTAGGAGTAGTTTAGCATTAGGATTAGGTAGAGGAATTAACCTTCTCTGGAGGTCTATCTCACAGTGCAAGTCCCAAAAATTGGACATAGTCTCATATTACCTCAAAATCCTGGGTTGTCTATGACTCAGGGTAGGGTGAAATTTTGAGCTCCAACAGTTTTAGCATGCCCAGTGGGACAGAGTTTGAAGAGCTTTACAACTTCATACCAACAGATTGATGTGTTCTTAGTGGTATTCATCCTTTGGAGGTATGTTTTCAACACACCTAGAAACTCCACCGATTTAAAAACCCACTACCTCGGTTCAGACCATTATTTTTATTATTTCATTATTTCTCTTTCCTTCCATTCTTTTCCATCCATTTTATTTCTCTCAATCTCTCCATCTTTCCATTTTCCTCTCTCATGAATTTTTGCAATCATGAATTCATTTCCTTCTTGGGATTCTTATTTGTAGTAGCATAACCAATCCTCTCCATTCCCATAGTTTCAAAATCCTCATCCAAATCAATGTTTTGAACCGCATCATGAAGAATATGTATATAACCCACCCCCACTAACTCGTATGGTTATTCATCTAACCAAAATGTTTATGAAGAACAAGTTTATGCATGTGATGGTGGAAATTCCATGGAAGATGATGATTTATAGAGGAAGATTGAATAAATGGATATGGGAATGATGTAACTTAGAATCACATTTTCAATAAAGGAAGTCATGATTAGTGTTAGGGTACCTTGTCCTTGGGTTAGCCCTATGCCAAGCTGGTTTAACTCTCAATAGAAGCTACACTTTATAATTGACATGATACCCTAAATTAAAAAGTGGGATGAGTTAATGGAGGCTCATGAATCTAGTGTTAGGAATCCCTATCAATGGGGGAACCTTACACTACCATCTCACAACCCTCCCATTCCTCCTCCCTAACCGATTCCATCTTATCTTGTTTTCCATGCTCCTAGCTTTAAGGCTACCCCATCTGGAATTCCCATTCTCCATATTCTTCCCTTCCACCTCACCTTCAATTCTCTATCTTCTTTTCTTCCAAACCTCGACATCCTCCATAAGAAGAAATTAAACCTTCCCCTTCATTACAACCATTGTTAAAATTAGTTGAAACCTAACCCACCCCTACTCTTGCATTCCCAAACCCATTTTGGGAAGAAATAAAAAAAAAAAAATCAAGGAGGGAAATAAATTAAAGAACTCAAAAGAGAAGAACTTACAAAACATTTGAAGGATTGGGCTTTAAATTTTGAGTACAATCATATGTCATAGCTATTTAAGCCTTCAACCGAGATTGGAGTTGAAGAACACAAGGTGGAGGTCTATTTTGTAGAAGATAAAGCATAAGAAGAAGACGAAAAATAATCGCTATGCTCTAAATGTAGTGTGCATGTTGACATCATATTCCCAAATATTTTTGATTCATCCCATCTTGAAAAATCAGAAGAAGAGGAGAAATCAACTCCAAATGAAGAGGAACACAAGGAGGATGACATCCAAGAGGAGTGTCTGAAGAGATTTAAAATGAAGAGGATGATTTTTTTATCATACTTGGAAGATTACATTATCGAAGAGGAACCAATTGAACCCACTAATTTTGTAGTTCCAACATCTGTCTTCTAACAAAGAGAGTATCTTGCTACAAAAAAACTCCCAAGATTCATCCATAGAGGAGAGCTTGAAGGAAGAGCCTGCTGAAATATGTCCTCATGAAGAAAATAATGAAAAGTTTAATATTTCAAACTTCATTCTTGAGTAGGAGGAATATGATAACACCATTTCAAAATTAGAAGTAATCATGGATAAGGAAGAGTATTTTGTAGAAGAATAGAAGAGCTTAGACCAGCTTACAAAACACCACCTTGAATAAATTCTAGAGGATGCCCCCATTCATGCGGATGAACTTCAAAAGAATGGGAAAATTAAAAGGATCAACCCATTAGTTCCCAAAGTCTCTTACCCAATAAGGTATCTAGCTATCTTGAGCCAAAGACAAAGTTGTAACTATTCATGCTTAATTCAAAACATGAGGAAGAGCCTTAACATGCCAAAGGTTAGCTACAACACCTCCAACCAAATGCAAAAAAACTAAATGAGGTATTTGTTTTTGTTGATATTTTGATGAAAAGGGTGGAAACCAACTTCTAGTTAGTTTTTCACTCTTTCTAATGACCGAATTCAGTTCCAAATCATTCACATGGTCTCAATTTAAGAGGAAAGGTAGCTACTTCTCCTTGCCTATTTCAAGATTTGTTTAGCTTCTCTTTTCCTCTTGTTAGAGTAGGGTAGGGTAGGTTTGTTTTCAGATAAATAAGTTCTTGTGCACACTCTGCATGTTTTCACTTAGAACATTTATGGTTTTCCATTTTATACGTATTTTTGTGGTGTTTTTGTTGTCGCATAGTCCATTTGGAGGAATAAATGTTCATGAGAAAGCAACAAGTGTTTGGGACAGCTTTTAAGCGCATCCATCTCCATTGCCGAAGAAACTTGTGATTCAGATTACTCTTGAATGCTTCATCCTTGCCAATAAATCAATGTTTTGGTCTCATTTAAAAACATTTTTCAACTCTTTTGAGGACCAAGTTATTCAATTTTTTCATACTTGGAAAAAATCACATTTTGGGATAGTTTCAAATGTTCATCCTTTGTCTCATCAGATCACTTGCAAAGGAAACAAATTAATTTTCAGATTCAGAACACTTTTCCACTCACATAAAATCTTATTTAAAAGATTCTTTATAATGTGAGTGGTATTTTTAAGATTCAGATTAGCTTCAAGTCTAGGAAGTGCTTCAAGTGGATTTAGGGGTGTTTTCTTCAAGTTTCAGATCAATTTTCATGTTTTCAAGATGAATCCATTCCCAATTGATGCTTCAAGGCCATTAATATTTTAATCTAGTAGGTATATTACCCCATTAAGTCACCAAAATGTTATCCAAAATTTTCCCCTATAAAAATTGGATAAATTGGACAAATTGGACTTGGGAAACTTGATGAGAATTCAATGAAGAATATGAGATTTCAACTATTTTCCATGTTTTAGGAACTTATAATTATTTGGATGATTTTCCCTCCTTTCCTCCAAGCTCAAAAGTCCAAATAGTATAAAAATCGGATAAAAATTAAAAATTGGAGTTTTCTAGTGTATTGCAGACGAACAAAGGGTTTTAGGCACTAAGATCGAGATGGAATTAGTTCCCAAGAACTAAGTATCCCCACATTTGTTTTCGAGCCATAATGATAAGGTTTCAATGTCATGTAGAGATTCATATTTTTTGAGGATGGATGGAATAGTTCCATCGGGATCAATGTTCCCTTAATTTGAGGTTAACCTGCAACACAAAGGACAAACAAAGGGCTGAATGGAGTGCGGTCCATGAGTGGATGTGGAGAATCTATATCGGGATGGTACAAGTTACGTGGGGACATGAATTCCCCTCGAGGTGAAATAACCATAATAAAAAATAATCATGTCTTTGGAGGATGGATGAAGAATTGTGCGGAGGAGATACGTGATGCGTGTAATAATGTCCTAGGTGGAATACTTCCCAAGTTCCACCCAGACCCAATTATCCACTCTAGCCACAAATCAAACAAACCCAATGTATTGTTGGTAATGTGGATAAAATAGGAACAAGTTTCCTGATTCCTCAAGACGACCAATACCCCAAAATCCTCATATACCCGCACTAAGGGGGAAAAGGTAAAATTATTAGTTAAATGCGTAATGTAGGAGTCCACATGGAACCTCAACCCCCGAACCTAAATTGACCATAGATTTTTCCCAGATTATCCAAATTTGAAAAAATTATATTATTGGAAATCTCTCATCATCCTCTATGTTGTGAAAATCGAAAATATTAATTTTATTGAGGGTAAGTGGGAGAAAAAGATGAAAATCTCTCCAACATTAAAATATGCGGTCTCGGGTAGCTCAACAACCAAAAATGATGAGGTATGGTGCCTTGAGTTCTCCAATAAGAAAATTGACTTGGGTAATGGGTTTGTAAGGCTTCCCATACCTATTTTCATATCATTAATATATGTTTTTGGTGGGTGAAGGAATTTTTTTGGGATTATCTTCTTTCTCTCTTCCTCATCTTCTTCTATATATTGTTAAAACATCTCATTTGAGAGGGCATATGTTCTCTAATGTAATGGAACTAATGTCAAAATTGTTCTAGAGTAAAGGTGAGTTACAAGCTTCAAGTTTGGAGATATTACATGGTTATTCTTTCCTCTTCTCCTCTAATATAATGGATCATGCATATTTGAAGAAATAAATTGATTGTTTTATGGCTATCTTTTGCCCTAGCTATTTTCTATTGCATTTCCTTTCCTTTCATTACATATGCAGGTGTTTTGTGTATCTTTTGTTCTCCTTGTAGGGTTTCAAATATGTTGTTCTCCATGGACATGGAAGTTTAAATGTTTTTTTTTAACTGTGGCACTCAAGTCTTCCCTCTACTTCATCATTTTATTCCATTTTCCACTCACCTGAGAGTGTTTCCACCCATTTTATCGGTGTTATCACCTCTGTAGTTTAAGATTTATGTTTATGTATCTCCTTCTCACCCTATTCCCTTGGAAATTTAGAGTAAATTTAGATAGTTTCATTTCAATTCCTAGGATTAGTTTAGCATTAGGATTAGGTAGAGGAACCAACATTCTGCAGGAGGTCTGTCTCAAAGTGTAAGTCCCAAAACTTGGAGACAAATCCATGTTTCCTCAAAATCATGGGTTGTCTATGACTTAGGGAAGTGTACAATTTTGAGCTCCAATAGAAGTAGTGGCTTGATTTGTATGTGTAGTGCCCACTTCCCTTTGGCACCATTTATTACCGATCATGATACTGTAGATTATATGACGAACATTTTAATAGTTTTGATTTAGTATGGTGTTAGATGTCAGATCCTAGATTATTTTTGAATTTGATTATATATAATGCATGGTGATTATTAGAGACACTCATATGTGGATGATGATATACTATTGACATGGATGTTTAATGGAAGTTATTCGGATAGGTGATTTTTGAGATTATGAGTAAACCTAGAAAGGGGAAATTATTTGATGATGATATAATTGTTGAATAAATTTACAAATGATATAGTCGTTACTTTGATGTTCTTGATACATATTGTGAGTGATTTTGTTAAATTTCCTTGATGTTGTTGTGATTCACATAATTAGATGATTTTCTCGATTATTTTATATATTCATTTCATTTAGACATTCTCGATATGACCACGAGGCCGAAGGAGGTATTTGTATTTTCCAGGTTAAATATATCATAATAAAACATCGGGGATTGGAGACCAATCAAAATGGAATTCTAGGTGAATTCAACACGGTCACCATGGCAACATGTTTTTTGTGTGTTTCTTTATTAGGGATTTCCATGGGGAATCACCTTTAAATGTAACCACGGGTTTGTATATTTTATTAATGTGGTTACATTTTATTATTGTTGTATGTGTTTTATTAGTGATGTGTTTCCTTTCTTTATTTAATTATGTTGTGGAAAATTAATGTGAGAAAACATATGGTTAAAAGATAAATAAATAAAATTGGGATATGGGAAAATAATTATAGAAGTTGTTGTATTTGTAATAAATTTGTAAGTGATGTGTAAGTTGTGTAAGAGCTTGTGTAAGTCTAATTTTGGAGTATGAAACACTCCACCTCCATGGAAATTCGAATTTGTCCTTGGGGGCTATTTTTGGAGGCTTGTGGGACAAGTAAAACTTGTCCCATACCTCTCAATTTAATTTACCAACTATGCCTATGGTTGGAGGACTGATTTTAGACATTTTTAATGTATTTTATTAATCATGTTGCATTGTTTTGATTGCACTCTCTTACATTTTATTTAATTTTCAGTCCTTTGGGGTGTGGGCTTTTTGGAGTGTGCAAGTAGATTGTCATATTTTGACCCACCTCTTTATTGTGCATTGGAGTTTGGAATTTGACTTTAGTGTTGGAATTGAGGATGTGTGATGTGGCATCCTACATGGATCCACATCATCCCCTTCTCTTCTCTTTTCTATATAATGAAAACTCTTGGCTTGTTTTTGGGGGTTGAAGCATTTTGTATGTAAGCTTGGGGCACATTTTTTTCTTGTGTTTGGAGCTCTTACCTTGGAGTAGCTTGGGTGAAGTTTTTGCTTGGTTGTTGAACATTTTGCATTCTTTCGTGTGGGCGCATTTTCTTGTTGGAGCTCTTTTTTGGAGGAAGGTTTGGAGAAAGCTTTACATGCTTGTGAGTTACTTGTTTTGGATTGTATTTTTGAAATTTAAAGCTTGTTGTGTGGAGAAAATCCTTCCATGGGGAGGTAGGAGTTCATTCCTTCTTTTATTGCTGTCATTTCTTTCTTGTGTTGTTGTGAATGGTAAATGTTTTACATGTTTTATGGGTTGTTTGGGTAGACTGTCATAGGAATGGTGTAGGAGAAGGCTATGTGGAATCCATGTGCGGGGGCATAAGGGAATGCCATTGGCGTCGAAATTTTTGGAGGGAGTTTTGGGTTTGGGATCCACCATGGAAAAGAAATAGCTTGCATTTCTTACTCTTGGGGGTGGGGGCATAAGGGACACACTTTGGGGTGGGCATAAGGAGGGGTTGGGAGATATAAGGTTTATGGGGTATGATATGTTATATTGGTGGTATGATTATAGGTGAATGCCTAATTCCCAATTGGGAGGCATAAGTAGCTTCCCCATAGTCCTTACTCCTTTGGCTTGTAAGATCAAGCCCGACTTCTATTTTGAAATGATTTTAAATGCGATTGTGAATTGCTTTGTTTTTGTGTTGAATCGTGTTTTTTTAAGGAAATGTGTATGTGAAAGAATGCTTTGTGTGTGGGAGCCAGTTTGTTTCCATGGTTGAATTGCACCTTCTATTGTATCTTGGTTGGGACTCAGGGGCCAATGATGAAGGAAGGCTTCTCCTTTCATTGGATATCTTGGTTGGGTGGAGAGCATTGCCTTTCCCCTTCTTTTGTTGTGATCAAATTGGAAGAAAATGGAAGTTGCATGCTGTTGTTTTTGCACAAGAGAAATGTATAGTTTGAAAATCCCTTGTGGAAACCCATTCCTTTGTAATCCTTTCCCACATGATGTGGATGAAATTGTAATATTTATGTTATGGAGAAATGATGTTGTAATTGATTATGAAGTTATATATTTGAAATGTGAAAGACACTTGCATTATGTTCTGTACATTGAGAAAGAAAGAGAATTATGTTATTGTTTTCGAACATTGAAAGATGTAAGTTGTATAATTGAAGTCAATAGAGGATTGCAAATTCATTTCTCATTGCATTATTGTTATTGTATTGGAACATCAAACTATGATGAAATTGGAGTATCAAATTGTGATTGGAATCCTTGTTGTTTGGAAAATGGAAAAAGGATAAACACTTAAGTCTACCATGGATTGAATTCAATGTTTCTTTGTATGGAAAAATGAGATAATTAAATATTTGGTTGAAAGGAAGAAATGTCAATTAAATCCCTCAAGAAATTGACCTCTGCCTTAAATTTAAAACTGGAAATAATTCATTTAAAATGCACAGTTCAGACCTGCACTTGATAATCCACTGGAAAATGATATAATCTAGCATGCTAAGACATCAAGGAACTCAATCCGACAAAGGAAACACTTAGGAAACAATTAAAACAATACGAGAATTGAGCTCAATCTCTTCACAAGCATTTTCTATATTTTGTTGAGCAATTCAGTTTTGAATCAATTAAACAATTCAACTTCTCTAAAACACTTTAAACCCTCCCTATATCAATTATCCATGTCTTTTGGCCTGTTGAGTGATGGAGGAGATCTAATTTAGTCAAATTGAAAAGTTGAAAATTGCCAGTTTGCCAATTAAAATCCTGCAGATCATTTTTTTAAAATTGAACCTTTAAAACTTATCAAAAATTAAAATTTATGCTTCCTGTGCAAAGAGGGCATCGAGAGCTCTCCAAAAAGTCCTTGTTTTCCCAAAACCAAGTTTTCTAGCTTAAGTTATGGCACTTTGAAGTTTTTGTGCCTTGGCTGGAAAATTTGAGAAAATTTTCCCTGGCAGGCCCACAACCCAAAACTTTCCCGTCGAATTGCCTTAGAAAATATTTTGAAAATTTCAACTTTGGAAAAAATTTGTCTTTTCCTCTGCTGGCTCACAGCCAATCAGAGGCTGCCATGTTTCCTCCAGGGTTGAGGCGAAGGCACGGATTTTTCTTCACCCTTAAACCTTTTGAAAATTTTTGGAAAATTTTCACTTTTACCTCCATTAGACCACAACCAACCGGATGGTGCCACATGTCCCCTTATGGCTATGACAAGGGTGTACATTTCTTGTTGGACTTAAATTTAAAAAAAAATTGGGAAAAATTTCCATTTTGACCCCGACGGCCCGTGGCCAATGAAAGCATGCCACGTGGCACTCTGGGGGGTGGTGGTGGGTAGGGCGAAAGACCCTTGACTTTTGTTTTTTTGTTTTTTTAGCCTTTGGGAAAAAATTATCAATTTTTTCATGCGGCCTTCCTCTCCACCTTCCTCTCGGACTCTGTCCCTTAGTGCTTACGCGGACCCGCGCAATCATTTCTCCCTATTTCCCCTTCGTGGCACAAAAAGGTAAATCCACCCGCCTCCCCACCCTTCCCTTCTCCCTTCTCCACTCGGCGCCAGGACTCGACACGTGTCCCCTAGGGACTTGTGGGGGTGTGGAGTGTTTTTCATCTTTGAGCCATGCATAGGGAAAATTTCCCCAATGTCACCTCGTGACCCGCCAACCTACCCTGTGCATTTCCCTCCTCCCGCCACGTGTCCCTCTAGGGAAAATTTGCCCTAGAAACTCCCCACTCATAACTTGAGTTCTGTAAGGAGTTAGAAGGACTTCTTTATATCACTAGAAAGGTGAGAAAATTTCCTATCCATTGGGAATGGTTTAGAGAAATTTCTAGAGAATTATGTAGGAGAAAAATATAGTTAAATCTCTAAGCATGTTTGAGAGCAGGTATGGGGGTAAGATTACTCCTTGAACCTAACTAAAACATGTAACCCTAAAATTTGAACCTTGTAAACTTGTTATAAGTTAATAAAGGAAACTTGTGTTTTGGTAAACAAGATTTTTTCCTGAACCTATTAGTGAAAACTCGACGTCTTACTGACTTAGTTGTAGACACTTCAAATAAAAAAAAATTATCCCATAATTTTTTAGCTAACCCTAGGTTGTTTCTTTGGTCTCAAGTGGTTGTTTAAACAGGCACTATAGTTTGGTATTAGAGCAGTGGTTCAAAATCTTGGACCATTGGGCACACTAGAAAACCTGAGACATGAACTATAAACCTAACACACTCGTAAATCTAGAAAACAACCTTGTTGAAAATTGAAGAAGAAATAAGTATGAAGAAATATTACATTACTCTGTTCATTTGAACTGCTAGAATTAAAATTATAATAAAAATGACAAGTTTTTTGAGTTGTTTTGCTTGCTTAGTAACATTTTTTCGAACACAAAACTAAGAATGTTGGATTGAATTGATTTTTGGTGAACTTCTAGTATAATGGAAAAAATTGGCTCCCTTTTGAAAACGTGTTGTTTTACAAGTCCCAAAACGTGATTTAATTGTATGATACATTAAGCCCTTTGTTGAGACCCTTACTTATGGGAGTTGTTAGAATGATGAGTTGTATGATGTGATCCTTGTGGTTGGACAATAGTGGTTGTGTTATGGGTCAGGAAGAGCTAATTAGAAGTTGTTTAGAGCTTCCTTCCTTGAGTGGTTAAGAAAGAGGGTCTGGTTGTTAGTTTTCCATGTTGTTACCCAGTATGAGAGGGTGGACACTAAGTCTGGGTGTCGTCTAGGACCCAATCCTGTGTATGTGTTCTTGGAACTAACCTCAAGGTAGAGTACCCCTATTGGCAGCCATGAAGGGCTGTGGAGTGAATGTGGTGTTTACTTTTGTGTTTTACATTTGTAATCTTGTGTATTTTATCAAAGTACAACCTCTTATTTTATGATTGGATTAAAGAAGCTCTGAGGATCTTTTATTTATTTATAATTTTTGCAAGAATTTTCAAACTTTGCAATGCAGCTACTTAGCCACTTTTATTGATTTCCGATATTTCTTGGACTTCATTTGATTCGTGACTCAGAGCTCATGATGTTGTTGGGTACTTGGCTAAATGTTACGTCATTTCCTTCTTGCATGTTGTTGAGCTGGTTCTATGCTTCATGTATTGTGACAATTATCATATGGGGGTACACCCTAGGTGTCTCAAATGTCCTTTTAGATGCTTAAAATTCATGCCTTGGTTATGGATGCACGGAACCTTGAGTGTGTCTAAGGTCTTAGAGCGACCCTTTTTGTTGTTTGACCTTGCTAGAAAGAAAGTTTGATGTGTAGTGTGTTCTAGAGGGCAGCAGTGGTAGTGGTGATTCTATTTCAATCTAGTAAGGGCTTGACACTTGTTAGAGTAGAAGTGTTTAATTATGGGCTTTAGATTTTGTTAGGATCGGATTGCCTTTGGTTGACTATAAATGCTACTGGAAAAGTGTTTGTTTTGATAGTGACTTTTCATTGATGGCATGTTAAATTGTATCTTGGGTTCCTGGTTGCATCATAGAAAGTTTTGACTCATGGAATGTATGCATCTTGGTAATTATGGATAGATTTAAGCCTTTCAGGAAGTGTGTTTATTTAAGTGTACTTGTTTTGCTCTCTTGACTTATAAATAAGTTTACCCTTACCTTAAATTTCCTTTACTATGAATAACATTCTATGACCTATTAATCCTTGGGTTACTTGGAAACACTTATGGATGCTTTGGGTCTTTTGGATCTTTCTCTTATAAATGTTAGTTTGGTAAATTATTTGGTTGCCCCATTGCATTGGATGCCTTTTACTGTGGATGTGGTTCCTTGGAGTAAATTCGCATTGTCATTTGGTTGCTTGGCTGGTGTTATCTTGTGGGGACATGAGTATTGATTGGAAAAACTTCTTTGGTTATTAGGGGAGTAAAATTTTACCATCCTAAACCACAAATTTTTTTATTAAACCTTAATAGATTTGTAAAAGTAAGATTATACCTCTTTAATGAGCCTTTCTTGAAAATTTCTTGTGAGACTTGTGGAGACCCACTATGAATGTTTGATGATGCTTGAAATTATTTGGTGAATTTTTGAAATCTTTGCATGATTCATGTTGTTTTATTGTTTCCTAAGTTCTTACAGAAAATTAATAATGCGTTTTCTATGTTGAATGTCTCTTGTTCCTTTAAAATCAAAATGTGGTGTGTTGATTTATATCTCCTTCCCATGAAAGTAATTTTGTGATGTGTTTGAAACATCATTCTCATTAAAATTTGATTGATAAGATGAATCAACCAAAACACCATAAAACTATAATTAAGGAGATTTGACCTTAGAACTTAAGCGGAGCATAGAAAAAGGGAAGTGATCCTTGTTATACCCTTGATAGATTAATAGAAGAAATAAAAACCATGTAGAAGAATAGAAGGTAAATCTTGTCCATCCACCTTCCTTATAAGTAAACTAAATGCTCTTTGCCTATACAAAATGGTGAGACATCATGCCCACCTTAGTGGTTCTCCTTATAACGTAAACTGATGATGTCATAATAGAAGGAAGTTTGTAACTAAGGAAGTATGAAATGAATGTTCTTATCAAGCAAAGCTATAACTTTTGACTTAATAAGTTGATTTATAAAATGGGTAAAATTTATGTGTATTGAGTGTAATACATAGTGGAACCTGTAGTTCTGTCACCTACCTGAAATTGTGAAACACCCAGTGGATAGTAATGTGTTCTAGTTGCTTATTACTCCTTGTCCATAGATGTATGTGTTGTTCTTGTGGGAGATTTGGGTCATCACACCCTTATCATCCTGTAGCTCAACGGATGTGAGTTGTGATCATTTTGGATTGAGACCTATCTATTTTTGAGAATCAACCTCCTTGCGTGTTATCTTGTCCTTGGAGACCTAAGTATTGTAATTTTAAGGCAACATATGTTAAGGATATAAAATAACTTTGGGAAGTCTTCTTTTCTTCATATTTTTGGGTCACCTTGTTGTTGTAGCCCTTTTCACCATTAAGATGGAAAGTGCAATATTATGTTATTCACCCTTGGATTTGATTGGACCCAGTGTTACTTTCTCTTCTCCCTAGCAACCTTGAATGGTCCTTGGTGTTTCTTGTGCTCTCTTTATGGTTATTCGAGTTTTAGTAGGAAATAAGATGAAAAGTCCCCATTGTGATATAAGGTATGATACTTGTATTGTTATGTTAGTTAGTAAGGGAGATATAAATATATGTACATGTTTTCTTTGGCTAGATGGATGACTTCTCTAGTTTGGTTGTTTGGTGTTCTCGATTCATAAAACAAAAAAATTCAGACTATAGGAAAACCTTGTGGTCTTGACTTCGCTTGCATTACCATGAAAAGTTAATTGTGCCCTCTCAAGTTACAAAAGTGATTTCCTTGAATAGTTCCTTGATTGTAAATGTTCTATTGATTTAGGTGTCCTTGTTGATTAACCTCATCTTGTATGACCTCAAATTGTGGACCTTGAGTAGACTTGTCCTCATGCAAATTTGGTCATAGTTGATTTCGCTAGCCTTGTCTAGGCAACGAACCTTGAAATCATGGCTTAATCATGTAGGAACCTTAACTTTTATTAATGTGGTAGGTGTATCAATGAGAAACTGTGTGGTCATCTCGAGTTTATGTTAATTCTCCCTATAATTCTCTTACTTGGTGGTTACTCTTAATAGTCTTTTGGAACTCTTCTCGTCATATTGTTATGTGTTGTATCTTGTTTGATAGAGTAAAGTTACTCCTTAGGTTTAAATACTCGTAGCCTTGCATGCAGAAAGTTTAGAACTCATCCCTTGCAATCTCCCTTCTTCTTGTTAAATTACATTGGGCCAAACTGGAGTTTGGTAGATCCACACTTGTTTGAAGCAAGAAATCCCATAATGGGAGTGATCCTTTTTCTGATTGCAGTTATTCCTACCTCTTTCCCGTGACTTCCAGGAGGAATTTGAGTCTAAGGGGATGGGGATGTAGTGCCCACTTCCCTTTGGCACCTTTTATTACCAATCATGATACTATAGACTATATGATGAACATTTTAATAGTTTTTATTTAGTATGGTGTTAGATGTCAGATCCTGGATTATTGTTGAATCTGATTATATATAATGCATGGTGATTATTAGAGACACTCATATGTGGATGATGATATACTATTGACATGGATGTTTAATGGAAGTTATTTGGACAGGTGATTTTTGGAGATTATGAGTAAACCTAGAAAGGGGAAATTATTTGATGATGATATAATTGTTGAATAAATTTACAAATGATATAGTTGTTACTTTGATGTTGCTGATACATATTGTGAGTGATTTTGTTAAATTGCCTTGATGTTGTTGTGATTCACATACTTAGATGATTTTGTGATTATTTTATATATTCATTTTGGACGTTCTGATATGGCCATGAGGTCGAAGGAGGTATTTGTATTTTGCAGGTTAAATATATCACAACAAAACATCGGGGATCGGAGACCAACCAAAATGGAATTCTAGGCAAATTCAACATGGTCACCATGGTAACGTGTTTTGTGTGTGTTGTTTTGTTAGGGATTTCCATGGGGGGAATCACCTTTAAATGTAACCATGGGTTTGTATATTTTATTAATGTGATTACTTTTTATTATTGTTGTATGTGTTTTATTAGTGATGTGTTTCCTTTCTTTATTTAATTATGTTGTGGAAAATTAATGTGAGAAAACATATGGTTAAAAGATAAATAAATAAAATTGGGATATGGGAAAATAATTATAGAAGTTGTTGTCTTTGTAATAAATTTGTAAGTGATGTGTAAGTTGTGTAAGAGCTTGTGTAAGTCTAATTTTGGAGTATGAAACACTCCACCTCCATGGAAATTCGAATTTATCCTTGGGGGATGTTTTTGGAGGCTTGTGGGACAAGTAAAACTTGTCCTATACCTCTAAATTTAATTTACCAACTATGCCTATGGTTGGAGGACTGATTTTATACATTTTTAATGTATTGTATTAATCATGTTGCATTATTTTGATTGTACTCTCTTACATTTTATTTGATTTTCAGTCCTTTGGGGTGTGGGCTTTGTGGAGTGTACAAGTAGATTGTCATATTTTGACCCACCTATTTATTGTGCATTGGAGTTTGGAATTTGACTTTAGTGTTGGAATTGAGGATGTGTGATGTGGCATCCTACATGGATCCACATCATCCCCTTCTCTTCTCTTTTCTATACAATGAAAACTCTTGGCTTGTTTTTGGGGTTGAAGCATTTTGTATGTAAGCTTGGGGCACATTTTTTTCTTGTGTTTGGAGCTCTTACCTTAGAGCAGCTTGGGTGAAGTTTTTTCTTCGTTGTTGAACCTTTTTGCATTCTTTCTTGGGGCGCGTTTTCTTGTTGGATCTCTTGTTTTTGGAGGAAGTTTTGGAGAAAGCTTTACATGCTTGTGAGTTACTGTTTTGGATTGCATTTTTGAAATTTAAAGCTTGTTGTGTGGAGCAAATCCTTCCATGGGGAGGTAGGAGTTTATTCCTTCTTTTATTACTGTCATTTCTTTCTTATGTTGTTGTGAATGGTGAATGTTTTGCATGTTTTATGGGCTGTTTGGGTAGACTGCCATAGGAATGGTGTAGGAGAAGGCTATGGGGAATCCATGTGGGGGGGCATAAGGGAATTCCATTGGCATTATAAATTTTGTGGAGGGAGTTTTGGGTTTGGGATCCACCATGGAAAATAAATAGCTTGCATTTCTTACTCTTGGGAGGCGGGGGGCATATGGGTTAAACTTTGGGGGCATAAGGAGGGGTTGGAAGATATAAGGTTTATGGGGTATGATATATTATATTGGTGGTATGATTATAGGTGGATGCCCAATTCCCAATTGGGAGGCATAAGTAGCTTCCTCCATAGTCCTTGCTCCTTTGGCTTGCAAGATCAAGCTCTGAGTTCTATTTTGAAATGATTTTAAATGTAGTTGTGAACTGTTGTTTTTGTGTTGAATTGTGTTTTTTTAAAAGGAAATGTGTATGTGAAAGAATGTTGTGTGTGGGAGCCATTTTGTTGCCATGGTTGAATTGCACCTTCTATTGTATCTTGGTTGGGGCTTGGGGGCCAATGATGAAGGAAGACTTCTCCTTTCATTGGATATCTTGGTTGGGTGGAGAGCGTTGTCTTTCCCCTTCTTTTGTTGTGATCAAATTGGAAGAAAATGGAAGTTGCATGCTGTTGTTTTTGTGCAAGAGAAATGTACAGTTTGACAATCCCTTATGGAAACCCATTCCTTTGTAATCCTTTCCCACATGATGTGGATGAAATTGTAATAGTTATGTTATGGAGAAATGATGTTGTAATTGATTATGAAGTTATATATTTGAAATGTGAAAGACACTTGCATTCTATTCTGTACATTGAGAAAGAAAGAGAATTTTGTTATTGTTTTCCAACATTGAAAGATGTAAGTTGTATAATTGAAGTCAATAGAGGATTGCAAATTCATCTCTCATTGCATTGTTGTTATTGTATTGGAACATCAAACTGTGATGAAATTGGAGTATCAAATTGTGATTGGAATCCTTGTTGTTTGGAAAATGGAAAAAGGATAAACACTTAAGTCTACCATGGATTGAATTCAATGTTTCTTTGTATGGAAAAATGAGATAATTAAATCTTTGGTTGAAAGGAAGAAATGTCAATTAAATCCCTCAAGAAATTGACCTCTACCTTAAATTCAGAACTGACAATAATTCATTTAAAATGCACAATTCAGACCTATACTTGATAATCCACTAGAAAATTATATAATATAGCATGCTACGACATCAAGGAACTCAATATGACAAAGGAAACACTTAGTGAAATAATTAAAACATTGGAGAATTGAGCTCAATCTCTTCCTCAACCGTTTTCTATATTTTGTTGAGCAATTCAATTTTGAATCAATTGAACAAATCAAATTATATAAAACACTTTAAACCATCCCTAGATCAATTCTCCATGTCTATTGGCATGTTGAGTGATGGAGGAGATCTAATTTAGTCAAATTGAAAAGTTGAAAATTGCCAGTTTGCTAATTAAAAGCCTACAAATATTTTTGTAAAATTGACCCTTTAAAACTTATCAAAAGTAAAATTTATGCTTCTTGTGCAAAGAGGGCATCGATATATTTCCAAAAGTCCTTGTTTTCCCAAAAATGAGCTTTCTAGCTCAAGTTATGGCACTTTGAAGTTTTTGTGCCTTGGCGGGAAAATTTGGGAAAATTTTCCCTGGCGGGCCCGCAACCCAAAAATTTCCCGTCGAATTGCCTTAGAAAATATTTTGAAAATTTTGACTTGGGAAAATTTTCATCTTTTCCTCTACTAGCCCGTAGCCAATCAGAGGCTACCACATGTCCTCCAGGGGCTGAGGCGGAGGCACGATTTTTCTTCACCCTTAAACCTTTTGAATTTTTTTGAAAAATTTCATTTTTACCTCCATCGACCCGTAGCCAACCAGAGGGCACCACATGTCCCTTTATAGCTATGGCGGGGGTGCACATTTCCTTTTAGACTTAACTTATTTAAAATTTTTGCAAAAATTCCCATTTTGACTCTGAACGGCTGTGGCCAATAAAAGCGTGCCACATGGCACTCTGGGGTGGCGGCAGGTAGGGCGGAAAACCCTTGAATTATTTTTTTTTTTTTTTTTTTTTTGGCGTTCGGGAAAAATACTCAATTTTATCTTGTGGCCCACTTCTCCACCTTCCTCTCAGACTCTATCCCTTAGCGGGTGCGCAGACCCACGCACTTCTTTCTCCCTTTTTCCCCTTCGTGGCGCAAAGCGCTAAATCCACCTACCGCCCCGCCCTTCCCTTCTCCCTTCTCCACTCGGCACCAGGAATCGACACGTGTCCCCTAGGGACCCGTAGGGGGTGCGGAGTGTTTTGTGCCTTTGAGCCATGTATTGGGAAAATTTTCCAATGCCACCCCGTGACCTGCCAACCCACCCTAGGCGCATTCCCCCTCCTCTTGCCACATGTCCCTCTAGGGAAAATTTTCCCTAGAAACTCCGCCCACTCATAACTTGAGTTCTGTAAGGAGTT
The DNA here is from genome assembly GCA_018340775.1 of Taxus wallichiana var. yunnanensis. Lineage (NCBI taxonomy): Eukaryota > Viridiplantae > Streptophyta > Pinopsida > Cupressales > Taxaceae > Taxus > Taxus wallichiana. Next base: position 67,470,224 of record CM031239.1, on the reverse strand, counting down.
AGAAGGACTTCTTTATATCACCAGAAAGGTGAGAAAATTTCCTATCCATTAGAAATGGTTTAGGGAAATTTTGGGAGCATTATATAGGATAAAAATCTAGTTGAAGCTCTAAGCCTATTTGAGAGCAGGCATGGGGTAAGATTACTCCTTGAACCTAACTAAAACATGTAACCCTAAAATTTGAACCTTGTAAACTTGTTATAAGTTAATAAAAGAAACTTTTGTTTTGGTAAACAGGATTTATTCTGGAACCTATTAGTGAAAACTGATGTCTTGTAACTTAGTTGTAGACACTTCAAATAAAAAAAAATTATCCCATAATTTTCTAGCTAACCCTAGGTTGTTTCTTTGGTCTCAAGTGGTTGTTTAAATGGGCACTATAGTATGAGAATTTGAAGGTTTGGAAATTTTTTTCCTTTATAGAAGAATAATTATAATTAGGAGAATTAATTGAGATAGTAGACAACTTCTTTCTTGCTATGAGGTTTTTTTTTTTTTTTCGCAGACTCCATAGAAGGTGAAAGTGAAGATCCTTTGTTGATTATTTTGTTTTATAGAGTTGCTTTATATAAGGATCTTCTTTCTTCTTATTTTCATAGTAGTGAAAGAAGAATCTCTTTGTGTATTGAGAGTGGGTGAATACTACACATGATTATATGGGTGTATCTCCATCATCATCATATTCTCCTGAGGAATACTCAATGAAATTGACTTATACCTCATATTTTACTTCTTCAATCTCAAGGATGTTACCATCCTCATTTTGTTCCTTTGGTTATTCAATTCTTATTCTTCCTCCTAATTATCAAAAGTTGCATTTATTAGAAGTGCCTCAAGAGTAAGTCTTTGGGTGGTGGACTGATCCTTTTCTTATTTGGAAAATTCTTCCTAGGAGAATCTCTATTCATGGAATTTTGAGAAAATTAATTCTTAAGGGGAGAACATCATTAGCCAACTTCTATATTAATTATTCCATTGTTTTCTCGTATGTGAACTTTGGCCTTTCTCTTTTCTTATACCTTTTTTGATTTTCCTTGACATTATCGGGTACCTTCAACTTCAAAACAACTCCTTTGTGCTTCATCCAAATTGGTTGGTTAAGTTCTTCTAGCATGAAACTTACCTCAGGAAGTTGAGCATTCGTGAAGAATCTTAGCTTGTTGTCCTCCATAGGTCGAGAAGCTTAGGGGATTTTGTAGGGAATTTTATTGAATTTGGAAACAAACTCCCTCATTGGTTTGTAGGGATCCTTATTTAACTGAGACCATTAGGCTAGAAGGGTATGGGCATCTTTGGTAGGTTTGAACTTAGATTCAAACTTGGTCTTCATGTCGTTACAATTAGTGATGGACCTCCTTGGTAGATGGTAAAAATAGTCTGTAAAAACATTTTACAAGGAATCTATAAATATATGTATAGAGACATCCTCATAGACAACACCTAGAACCCCATAATTAGTTATGAATCTGTAATGTGGTCATCTAGGTTTTACTTCCCATAAACGTAGAGCTTGAGAAAGTTCTTGTTATCACCAAAAATTAACACCCTAGGATTTGCACATTATAGATCCATACTTTTTACTAACAAGGGACTATATATGAATTAGTGGGAATTATTATTTGAGATGGACCTCTGGATAAGGCTGACTTCCTCTTGCTAATCTAATGCTTAAACTACTCCTAATGCTGAAAATACAACTATCTAATACTATCATATCATTTTGGGACTAGGGAGAGAGGAAATTGCATAAAAATGAAGAAATACTAAACTAAGGGGGTGATAGCACCAATATAAGGGTGGTTGGGACACTCTCCAATGGATGAAAATGGGAAGAAATGGATATAGAGAGGGTATGTGAAACACCACAGTCTAGAAACAAACATTCACAACACCATTTCCATTAAACACAACCATTTAGAGCTTGCAAGAAACCAAAAATACACAAAACCTTCAAATGTAATGTAGAGGCAAGAGAATGCAATGAAATACAAGCTAGGGTTGAAGAATGGCCACAAAACTTGATTTTATTGCTTCATATAATCACATAGTTCATTACAATGAGAAAGAGAGGCATGAATCTCTTGTAAAATGCTCAAAATGGAGGCTTGAAGCTCACATAAACTTGCAAAAACATGTAGAATAATGGAGTAGATAGAGAAATATCTAAAAAATAAAAAAATGAGCTCTCCTTTACAATATATAGAAGAAAGAGTGAGAGAGAGAAGAGGGAACTTGAATCCCAATGTTCTTTTCCTCGCTTAGAGAATAAATTTTCCAATGCCTCCATTAATGCATTTTTAACGCTGGGATGTGGTCCTTTGGATATGGAGAGTTTTATTCATTTTTGGTCCACCAAATCCACCTAATTTACATATTTTATTGTTTCATGATGAATATCTGGGAAATATGTTTCCATAAATTCTAATTTCATTGGATTTAGTGCCCTAGGGAGTGAGTTATGCCAATGTGAGTTTAAGAAGTAGTTCAAATTGGGTTTATAAAGTCCTTTACTTCATTTCTTTACTCTATGGGTTTCCAAGATGGTCTTGCTTCATTAATTTTTTTAGATTTGACTTGGGTATTACTTCCCAACAAACACAAGTCTAAATCCCGCACCATTCTTTTACTTTTCTTCCTCGCAGAGCTTTACTGGGCTGCTTTAGTTTGGGTTTTGGGAAGTGCTTTGCTTCGCTATTTTTAAGAAGTAAATTAACTTCACAAACCCACATTACTCGTGCTTCCCCCTTCATGGTTTACGAGCTGAAATTTATTTACTCATGTTTTGACTTGAGAATTAATTTGTAGTAATTCCAAGTCGCATCCCCACAATACTCTCTGCTTTGGACTTTCTTGCAGGGTTTTGGAAATTTCTTGACTCACACCTTTAGGGGAGAATTGCTTCTTTACTTTTAGAAGTAAAGCGATGTCGTATCCCCATAATACTCCTCTCTTGGACCTTCTCTGTGGGTTTACGAGATTAATTTACTATACTTAGGCATTTAGAAGTTCTTTTCTTTGAAGTAATGCCACATCAAAACTCCACATTACTCCATTTCTTCTTCTTTTTCTAACTTTTTTGGATTTCTCTTGGACTAAGGAGTTAGAAAAAATATAGTAGAGTGTCTTAAAACCAAATTAACAATTTTTCCAAACTTTTTGGCCTAAGTATTTAAATTACTGTAGACTAGAGAAGGGAAATGCACCAAAATCACTAAGAACACAAAAATCATTAAAATTAATTGTTTTCTCAAGATTATTCATTGAAAACTCCCATTAACCACTCAAGACCAATTTTTCTGGTTGTCCATTTTTACCAAGGGTAAAAATGGATAACAGCTCTTTCATGGCCCTCTAAGTAAATCATGCAAAAAGGTTGGTTGAGAGCTAATGGGCCTTTATTTTCTCCCTAAGGAAATGGTGTTTGGTTCTTCTTCTGCAACTTCTTCCCCAAATATTTCTTCTTGTTTTTATTATTCTCCTTCACTTGGAGGAGAAAAATTTAATGGTTATTCTGTTGTTTCAATAATGTGGAAATTAGGATGAAAATTTTAAGATATTATCGATCAGTTTGCCTCGTTATTTGATCAATTGAGAGTATGAAATTAGCTCTTTTTGTTGCTTAAAGTTTAGATTGGTGATTCCACTAGCCCAATTATATCTTATGTACCTCCTATCATCCAGCTTGCTAGGTGGAGCATAACTCCGATAATTTTTTCTAATCTCTCATCTTCTTATTTTTAACTTGTTTTATAGGTTGCAAGGATTGATCTCGTTCTTCTTTAAGGTCTAAGATTCTTGAAGCTATGAGATAATGATTATGCCTAATAAAATTTCTTAAATAAGCTGATAATTCTTCTTGGGTAACTTCAAAGAACAAGAGGTTATGTAGCAACACGGGAGGGTTACTAGGGATAACCATGGAGGGAAAACAATTTAGTATACATGGAGACTATTATGGCTTTCAAAAAAAATGTTTTTTTAGTTATTTACTTTTTATGGATTTTTTGTTTTTTGATGTGGTGCAAAGACAAAAAAATCTTCCCCATAATGGGAGCCAAAAACTATTGGAAAAATAATTTTTGCTAGGAAAAATTAGTTGATTTTCACCAACACTCTAGGAATACATCCCTCCTTCTTGGAAAAGGGGAGGCTCCCTTTATTATATGTTAACAATTTTTTTTTATGGATGGCTAATAGGAAGGAGGTCACACAGGCACACTCCACTACACCTGTGGAAAATTCTTGCACCTCGTGTAAGGGAAGAATTTGCAAGGAAGGTGAGATATTGGGAGTGAGAATTTTGAGAGAGGGGGTTAATATTGCAAGTAGGCTCAAGAAAATTCTTACAAGTATTAACCAGATTTTATCAACACACAATTAGAAAGAAAAAAAAAAATTGATGTACTCAGACAAGATAAAATGAACCATGAACATAAAATCTCATTCATTCATTCATCAAAATATTTTACACTCTTCTTGGTCATGTAATATTGACATGTTCAAAAAGCTGCAGAGAGAGAGAGAGAGAGAGAGAGAGAGAGAGAGAGAGAGAGAGAGAGAGAGAGAAATGTTATATTTTTTGTTCTTTATAGTGCACTAGCTATCTACTCATGAACTCACAAAATTGACAACCCCTTGAAATGAGGAAGTCATTACAATATATAGTTTTTCAAAATGACTCTTTGCCTACCCCCACATGAATTTTCACTAACCTTTACAACATGTGACCTTCGAATTCCTAGGAAAGAAATTGAGTCCCTTTTTTATTAATTAGAGGAAACTCATTACAAAGTATAACTATGGATCACATTTTAATGAATAAGACAAAAGTGAGAAAGAGAGAACAAATAGCTACTCAAATTAGGATGATGTACTTGCCGATGTAGATTCAATTTATAATGGAATCTTGAGGAGTTCTTTTGAAATATCTCGATCACTTTGATATGTTTACTTGAATCAAGCCTCTAAGGGCACAACCTTCTCAACTTAAGGAATGTGTATAAATCTTAGAGCTTTGAGCTAATTCTTAGAGGTAACATTTATGTTTTTACATTTTATGGACCATTCATGATGCTACTTCATGGTGTTGGATATAATAGGTATAATATATTTAAGAGATTTCAATGTGTCTTAATTGAAATAAAAAGGATATTCAGCCTCATTTTTAACTAGCTATTCAAATGGTTTCACTAGATCATTCACTAAAGTGTTTTCATCCTCCAAAGGTACTCCAACCTTTTATACTTATGCATTGTTATCTTCCTACATATTTAAATTATATTCCTCATATGATTCCAATTATTTGAGAGCATGATTCATCATCTCATATCAAGCAACAAGATTTTTGGCCTAAACTTGAGAAAAGTCTTCAAATGCAGAGATGAATACATTTCTTCTCACCAAGTATGGAAGAGTTTATTTTCCCATTTCAGCCACCAATGGAAACACCTGGTCCAAATGTTATTTCTATTTTTATATTTAATACTTGGTCATCCTTACCTTTATGGTAGTTGTAATCATGTATTCAAATAATGAGATAATCTTAGGAAGCAAATTCCTACCTTTCTCAAGAATCTTGCTCACCCACTTGTCATTTTCCCTGCCTTGCATTGTGAAGCCTTGAGTCTTTCTAATAGATTATAGATCAAAGCTACTAATGGGAGAAAATTCCTCAACTGGAAGAGTTAAAATGAAATTTAGATCCGTGAAGGTTTGCACATACTATTTGAGAGTTATTATATGATATTTCAGTTGTTTAATTCTCTCCTTATACTTCTTATTTCTTGTAATAAAGTGAGTGGATGATTCTTTGAATAGGTGGGCATCTACCTCATGCATTTTTATTCCTAAAGGAATGGTTCTCATTTCCTGGTTGGATAAGGTCATATCACTAATAGGATTGATTTCCTTTTTCCAAAATACCTCCACATACTAATTTCCAAAAGAACCACTTTGAAGAAGTGAAATGTAACTTGAGATTTCTTTCCTTTCTTCATTTTCACCATCGTGGATATGGCTTGAAAATACTTGAACAACCACTTTTTGCATTGTGTGATTCTCTTATCGAATCATATATTACACCCATGGTAATATTTCATTGTCTTTGAGATCAAAATTGGGAATGATTATTATTTTCATATTTGAGTGAAAAGGTACCTATTGCAATAGCTCAGTTGGTACAACTGTAGAGGAGGAGATACTTTGAGACCACTGAGGGATTGATAGATGAGATAGATCAATATTTCACTATTCCAAACCTTTGTGTGATTTTTTATTTCTCTTGAATTTTAGTGCAACTTCATGTGGTATGGGGAATTTAAATTCCATAGATTTCATTTTGTAGATATCTCTAGAGTGAGCATAGGTTGAAGTTTTATCGGTTTATTTTGAAGTGGATAGATGAGATGCTTATTTTTTTAGATCTAGGAAACCTCCCGATTCAATGAGTGCAGATTTCTTCTTTCTAAACAATTCCTTGGATCTCTAGATTAACAATTTAGTTTGTTCACTTATGTTCCCTAACTCATGAGTTATCCATGAGACTTGTGGGAGAGGTGAGGCCTTCACTTCTTGATACTTTAGATCATATAATTTAGTATCGTAATATTCAATTCCATCCTCAAAAAATAAAACTATAAATTTCTCATCTATCCAATGTTATTCTCATATAATCATGCTCCTAATCTCAAAATCATATGATTAATTCACCCTATAATCGTTAATATGTGAAACATGGTGCAAATTAGGAAGATGTAATTTTTCTAGGTTGCTTTATGAATGTAAAAATCCACCCATGGTGTGTATAAGTAGAGGTAAAAGGAGAAAAGGAATATTCCAAGTTTGTATCATCACTTTGAATTCTTACAGGAGAATATCTCAAGAAAGATAGGGAATGAAATAATTTTCTTCTTATGATTCTTGAGCTTTTCATTGATGTGATCAAGCTTTCCACATTGCTTGAACATCATGATCGTATCAATGAGATACTTTGGTAGCTTACGTGTAGAGATATGGAACCCAAATATTCTAATGTATGATAAAGTTGAGAATTTCCTAAAGGACCCATATCTCTTTATCAAAGTGACATCTTGTGAAGATAGTCTTAATTCAGGATTTCCTTCCAACAATCTTATGACAAACATAGTGAATGCATCATTCACTCTTAAAAATGGTGGTTTCTCTCCTTTAGGGTCAATTGTGGATATTTCTCATAGGCGGGGCCTTATGAAATTTTTATGAGTGAGGTTCATGCCTCTTAATAGTCTTATGCTTGAGAGAGCTTAGACCAAGTAGGATTTCATTGAGAACTTCTTGGTAGTCGACAATTGAAGCAACTATTGATGGATGTTATTGCACGATTATCTATCTCCAATCAATCATCTACTTACCCGTAATAACAAAAATGATGAGTTTTTCCATACAATCTTGAAAATCCTTTGTATCCTCTTCTCCCATCACCTTGCTCAATAGGATGATTGTAACAAAAAATCCTTCATAAAACTTACTTTTGGATAGAGCTTTCACTATATGCGATGGATTCCTTCCATGTTTTAAACATGAACACAATGTAATAACTTGTAGGGTAGGATTCCATTTTTGACCATTTTCTTGATGCGAATTCCTTCTTGATGATGACCATGTTATTCCATGTTGGGATTTTCATACATTGAGAAATTTCTTTAGGAGTGAGAACTATGAGAATTGATTTTTCATCCCCTTGTGATTCTCGATTCCAAATTGTAGTGATGAGAACATACTACAACCAAAAACATGCTATGAATAGATAAGGGATGACAACCTCAAACATACAATCCACTTGTGAACCCCTTGTCCTCCTCTCTCCGGTTCTCTGGTACCACCGAGCATTCATTTCTTAGATATTACAAGTCCATGCTATAAAAATTGTTGCCACCCACCCCTCGATATTATGATACTAGGGCTAAAATGGGCTCTAGAAAGAAAAATTGGAATTCATACTTGTAAAAATCAATAATATTGGAGAAAATGAAGATGATAACAACTTTCTTCAACTGAATCAAATACTTTCTAATTTTATCAGTTAGGGTTCAGGGGCTAATATTTTGGGAAAGAGTTCTTTTTAGCCTGAATTTAGTTTTATGAAACCATTAACATGATAAGAATACATTCAATGATATTTCTTTGTTGATTTTTTACAGATTCTTTTTTTTGAAAGTTGTTTTTTCCTTTTTTGGAATTTTTTTCCTAGTTTATCATCTTCAATGTTATCTAAGTATTCTAAATGCACTAATATGAGGAAAATTACTATTATTGATAATTTTCTATTTTTTAGTAAGCGAGGGAAGCATATAATTACTATTTTTATAAATATCAATTATCCATGTATGTTTTCAATGAAAATGTCTTCACTAGATTTTTCTTGTCTCTGGGACTCCGTGCTCCAAATTTCACCTTGATCTATCTGTTAGAATGCTTGGAAAATGGAAAAGAAGCTTCTAGGGCATGAAAATAGGGTTTGGTACCCTTAAAATATAAGGTAATCATATTATTTTATGTTATAATATTCTTTAAGGATCCTACAATGAGGAACAACTAAGAAAGTATAAAGGGAAATAGATTGCGGGTTTGAAAGTTATGAGTTTTTCATGGTTTTGATGTTTATAAAGCAGCCCTGAAGGAATTTTGATAGAGTGTCTCGTAAAATTACATGTTCATGGAGGTTTGGAGAAGAAATAATGGATTTCTAGGTTGGACTCGGAGAATAAATGAGGTGAGTATAAGTTCTTTCACGATTTTATCTTTCATGACGTTGTTTTTGATTCACAAGAGAATTATTAGCAAATGTAACATAGAGTAGAAACACTTACTTAAATTTTACGGTTTTAAATTCTTGGAATGGGGTAAATTTTATTTTCCCCTCTATCTCCTTTGGAATTGGTAAAATATGGATAGAAATTTTTTCCCTCACCTAGGCTTTATAAGTGTCACCTTTTGATTGCACTATGAGGAATGTAGAGAAAAATAACCTTTTACCACATGGGAATGAAACTAGGTCATATGCGGAATCATGAAAGGGGATAGAGTAAGGAAATTTTTCTTTTCCCATATATTCCCTTGGGAATGGGGACATGATAGATATAAAAATGTTCCCTCATATGGTGATGATAAGTAGCACAACTAGATTGCATGACGGGAGGGGCTAGAGATAGGTAGATAGGCCTGCAGAGTGCTTATCATGGTCGTGTGAGGAACCTAGAGGATTATTTGGGGTGTGGTGAATTTTATTGTCCCCTATTTCCCCTTGTAAAAGGTACAAGATGGATGGTAAAATGTGCCTCAACTTAGAGGTGACATATGTCCTCACCGAAAATTGGCTAAATATAATAAACATACCTCACGAGAGAGAGAGTTGTCAACAAGGTTTTCGAGCTCTAAGAGGTATTTTTTGATGAAATTTTATATGATTTTGAATCCCAATAGAATTACAAGAATAATTGGAGGGGTCACATAATTTAATTATTCCTTGAACTCCCTAAAACTCCTCCTTTTTCCTCGAGATAAAAGGGTGTGTCTACACATATTGAGCTTCAATGAGAAGTGAACATTTCTTGTGAAATATTTTTCGATTCCATAATGTATAGGAGGATTAAAGATTTCCAATGAATAATTTTTTTCTTTCCAAATCAACACAGAACTCATGGAATCCTTTTTTAAAACTTAGGTACTATTTTATACTGTAATCTTCTTACCCCCAAGAAACCCACTTTCACGAAACTTTTGCTAAACCTCCGAAACTTCCATAAAGTTTCATAAATCAGCCCATTAATCTCCTAACTATTCAAAAAAACTCTCATATGGTTTTTGTATTTCATATTAGTTCCAGAGGATACACACCTATCTAGAAAAGGCTAAAAATATCCTTTCTAGGCTTACCAAAGATTTCACCATTTGAAGTACTTCACTGAAGGAACTGAAAGACCTTATCAAAATATTTCAAACATTATGAAAAGTTTTAATACTAAAAATGAGGACCTATAAGGTCAAGATGGACATGATACAAGGTAATATTGATCCAGAGAGGGGTTCAAGATGATTTTTGTGCAAAATTTTGACACTTGGGTTTAGTTTTCATGTTTCAAGATTGAATTATTGACCTTACAAAAACACATTACAACAATTTTATATGCATTCTTTCTAATTGTGTGTGTAGTTACTTGTTATCTACTATGATTTTGTTCTAAGGGGATTTTTTTATTATGACACCATGTGCATCCAATGTTTGTGGCATAACACCTTTCATGTGTGACATTGCATCTCTTGATTGCAATCCTAGGGACCTTGATTCTCTTACAACACCATGGGTGTCCCATGTTTGTAGGTAATATGCATTTTTATGTGATATTGTTTGAATTTTTATATTTTCATTTACATATACACTACTATTGTTGATTACTACTAATTTTCTTTTTGAAATTATTGATGTTATTATTGATGTTATTTTTTCTCTTATTGTGCAACATGGTCTCCACCATGTAAATCTAATTTACAAGTACACATTATTCTTGATGTCCACCACATCATCCCTTTATGTGTTTTTAATGCATATTATAAAACTTATTAAATATTCTTACACATCTATTATTTCAATCCACATGCTCAAAATATTTATTACACGTGCCTCAAAAGAGGGGACATTCATTAGAGTGTATTCTATACTTACAAAACAAACAAACATAATTTCGGGATCGGACATAAGAATAAATTACTCGAAATAACATCGATATTGAAATATAGAAAAATCATAAATTCTAAAACATACAAAGATGGTTAGGAACGCATGATAATTTTGACCCATTTCTTTGATTTCCTTTAGGAAGTTATAACCAATTTCTGAGAAGTTTGAAAATTACACCTACAAGAACATGTTTTTAACACATTTTTAGACTCAAATGAATCAATTCAAATCAATTTTAGGGGTAATGAAATTTTCCATTCCTTATTTTCCATGAAACTTGGTTTGATTTTTAGTTTCAAGTATTGGGCATGGGTCTCCTTTTGTGAACTACATTTTAGCACATTTCATCTTAATTTAGTTTCTACTCATTTTTGCGACACATGGGGAGAGAATGGGGGAAGTTCATTCTCTTTTATACCAAGTGTCCTAATTTGTAAAATTCGGCCTAGATCCATCTACATCAATGTAGTCCACGGGGTCATGGAACGTATTGAAGAAGCTAAGTTTTTCAAGGTTAGACCTTCCTCTCATTTTAATCTTAAAGGAAAAGATATCAAATTTATTGAATGAATGTGATACATGGTCTTCTCCCTTCATAAGGTGCTTCATCTCCTCATTCTTCTTCTCTATCTTCAATAATAATGTGTTTGGTTCCATATACCTGATACTCGGGAATCTCTTTGCACTATTGGGGACTGATCTCCCCCAATCCTCTGAAAAATTTCAGCAATCCAAAACTCCAAGTACAAGTAAATAATGTTAAACTCTTCACTACACAAAATAAACAAGTGTATTACTTCCACGTTTTACATATATTTATTTATATATTTACAATTTCAGATTTCATTTACATCATATCTTTACATTTGAGTTAAATTTCAATTCTTTATCATGGAAATTGACTACATTAGGTGTTACAGGTTTCATCATGGAGAGTGCCAACAAAAATACAAAGGGGATATTGCAAAGTAAACATCACGTGAAGATAAAGTGTTTCTATACACTCAAGTATACTTTCCTTCAAGCATGTAATATCATTTCATACTTAAAGGGGGAAATGTAGACACTCAAATTTTTTAGTATACTCTTCGACATTGTTAGTCTTGACACTGTCCTCTTTTTCAAATAATTTTACTTTACCCATTCTCATCCAAAACATTTCTAGGTGTCTTGTTTAGTTTTTTTTATCATAAAAACTCATCTATAAATATTTTATGAGAATTGAATTGATGCAGAGCCTTAACCAATTTCAATCAATCTATAATGTTAGCCTAATCAAACCTCCAAAAACAATGATTTATCAAGCTTAAACCCACTATTTCAAGCCAATTTTGGCTTAAAACCCCAAATTTTAGCTTTATACAACACTGAACCTATTTATACATCTCATTCAAGAGTTTATTTCATCTATCAAATTGAAACAAATAAAAGAGAATAAACAAGTTACCTGAATTTATCAAAATTGTCTCCTTTATGAGCTCCTTAAGCTTTTCATTGATGAATTCATGATCGAAGTATTTGAGACAACCCAAGATAAAATGTTTACACTTTCTAATACCTAATATTGATATTATGGTGTAGGGAAAATTTCATCTTCCAACTCTTTTGTTATTCCTATTTTCACTACTACTCCTTTCTCCACTTGCTTGGTCTTCTACTAGCCCCGTATGCACCTAGTTTGAACTATAACTTCGACACCTTATCTCATTTGAGAAAACAAGATCTATTTGGAACACCCATTTATCCTATCCTCCTCTATTCCAATTTTCATGATGATTTACTTAAGCAAATTATACTAAAAACCCATGTTTTTTAGTTTCAATTAGGTCTTGTTCTTTATATTGCACACTTTAATCCAATTGTCATGGTGTCTGATCAATGGGTTGATTGGAACCTCTTAAAACTACTTGAATATTATTTTAAATCCTCTTAGGATGTTATCCTACCATATTTGGCTCTTTATTCACTATCTAAACCATTTATCCTAGACAACCAAATTCTAGATTCCCAATGCATTGCTATAGGTCTTGTGCTCTAATTAATTAAAGTTGTAAACATTTAGGTCATCTCAAGGCCTATACTCTCTCTAATATCCTTTACCTTCCTATTTATTATCTTTTAAATTTCTTCAAGTTCAACTTAGTCTCCATCCTTCTCATTCCTTCACTCTTTCACCTTGTCTCCTTGTCACTATATAACTCAGTCTCCTCAAACCATATTTTCATGCTAAACTGGTACTAGGGGGATTTTTTGAAGCTTGATGTTTTTCACCATGCATGAAGGGCATGTTGGGGTCATGCATTACAATTTCCAAACCTTGAATCAAAGGTTTATGCTATATAACATCTTTCTTTGACTAAAATCTAGAAGGGTTTCTCCCATACCCGAGAAGTCGTAATTACTCACAAAATTATATTCCATGTGATATTTAAACCTTAAGATCATTCCGTAAGGAATGTCTAATTTTTTTTAATCTTTACAACTTAATGGGGTTCCAGATAACTTACTAAAACTGCTATGAACATCAATAATGCAATGCTCTGTCTCCAAGAATAGGGAGCTTGGTTTAAAAGTTATATGGTCACTTTTTGGACTAAAATCTCATAATTAATATCCTTCAAGACTCCTAAATATATATTCAATATTAATAAAATTTTAGACATCCTCTTTAAATAACATTTAACTCCTTTGAATCAATATTTCCATTATCCAAGATTCTTGGCTTAATTGTTATAACCACACATGTTTACCATAAGGAAAATTCACAATAGTTTCAACCATAAATTGTAGGTTATTAAGGGTACATGTAAACCTTACAAACTATATTATCTCTTCTTAACTTATAATCTCACTCCTTTAGTCTACTTACTCTTCAAATCTTCGAGCTTATATTGTTCATGTAAACCACACGGACTATATCGGGTTATGCAAAAAAATCTATAGAGATAATATGCATACATCTAAGATTCATCAATAAATGTACAAGGATCCTCTTCAACTTGTCATGTAAGAACTAGTTTCACCATTACAATGTGTATACACAAGAAAACTTGTTTTTCTTCCTGAGATATTCTTCACTTTTCCTTGACCATTCAAATAATAATGAAAAAAATTTAAATCATACCATATATACCTTTTTGGATTAGTTTCAATCAATTAGGGATATTTTGGACTCATGGTATTATGAGAAACTCTTAGTCTTAACATAATGTTCTTATCTAGAGAGCTATCTCTTTAACTTCTAAACCTATTTTATGATTCCTAGCCCCTTTAGGTCCTTTATAAGATTTCTACTCCATGAAATATCCCAAAGAATAGGATAAAATATCAAAAAACCCCCAAAATAGTCCTCAAATTTGAATTTTTCCTTTTGGAAGGAAAGTACAAGATTTAAATTTTAAAAAGCCCAAGCAAAAACTAGCACACCTAAATGACTCACGAGGGCTTACAAGACCTACCAACACACCTTCAAACCAAAATTTCTTGACTACTGACCATATTTAAAAAATGGAGTGATGTTCCTACATCGGTAATGTATGAAATCCATTTAGAAACTCCACTTATCAACTTGTAAACTTCACAATTCATATTTCCCCTCTAGGGTCAAAAATGTATAATAGGGGCAGGAACATCTATATGCTCCTAACCCTAGTGTACAAATTTTACCTTGATCATTTTGATCTAAAATTTTAGTTTCATATTATTATTTGGTTTCATTTACTCCTTCCCAGTCAGCCTTTGTAACTCAAATTACCTTTAGAAGCATATATAAGAAAGTTTAGCTCACCTCATTTAAAACCTAAAAATATTATGGAATCTTATTACAAAAAATAGCATAAAAGGAACCCAAAGCTCCCTACACTACATAAATACCTCATCATATTCAATAGGGAAGAACCATATACAAGTATAAAGCTTACAACTAGGTCTAAGGTATATCTTCCCACGTTTGCAAGTATCCAAAGTATCTCACTCAAGTAGATTTGTAAGAGAGAAACTCAAGTCAAAAATTTTCAAAGGAAGGATGTCAAATCTAATTATACTACAGCTAGATATCACATGTTAGGAGGATAATAACTTATGTTTTGAGGCCTATTTGGAGTAGTTCCAATGTCATTATTGAAAAATGTGCACACAATCTAACTAATGTTTGTTTTGTAGGACTTTTCGTCTATGGTTAAGGTTTGAAAGGTTGATCGGATAATTCGGAGGTTTCTATAGTCGATCAATAGCAAAAAATAGAGAGAGATGAAGATATCCAAATAAGAGACAAACTAAAAAATTTACATATCCTATTTTTGAAGGGTCAAGACCATATAAATAGGTAAATGCTATACTGACATTCCTACCCCTATTGTAATGTCCCACCTAGGATCATCTTTGGGTCAAAGTTTCTATTTTGAAAAATTCTCGTGTCCACAGATCCCTATTCCATCATTCGATCAATCAATAATCATCTATAATTAGCTAAGTGCACTCAATCCCTTGTGTTTGTGAACTTGTATTATATCGTGTACATTTGTTTGCAAGTATTAATGTGTTATTTTGATATTAAATGATTAATTTTGAAAGTTAATTAATCAAAATAACCCCATGTAGCTTATATTTCATTCCTTTTTTTGTTATGTGTGAATCCTAAGAAAATATAAAAAGGGTGAAAACATATTGTTTGAAAATTATAAAAGGAACAACATACCTCATTCATGGAATCTAAATATCATATATTAGTTCATTTGGTTGATGATCTTCAAATGACATTAATAGTTAACACACAATGGATATTTTTTCTAGAGAGGTACAATAAGATCCTAAATATATTTGTAAAGTAGTTAACACATCCAAAGGGATCTATGGTGGAAGGATACATTATTCTGGAAAAAAAAATCTACATGTCACATTATATTAGGAGGATTTTCCATGAATTCCATACATTTGGGATGTTGAGCATAGAAATAAAAAGTGGAGGAGAAATTTCTTGGAAAAAGAAAAAAATGAAACTTTGTATGTATTAAAATTCATATCAAACATATATGATGTATGATCAATGTGTGTAGCCATTAATATCTTATTCACATGTTTGATTTTCAAGTATTATTGAAAAATATGTCATTGATAAATTCATTTTATTAAATACTTCATATATGGTTGTGTGGATTAAAAAATAAGAATAAGTGAATATTAGTCATGAGATTTGAATGATTGATTAGAGATGGAAACATCCACGGAAACAAATCCCACTCGATATATAAAAATAATTGTTATAGCAACCTGATTTTGAATGGATGAGTTCAAATTTAGAGAATATTTGTACCATCAATTGAAGGAAACTCGACACAAGAAGCATTGGACATAGTGCGAGGATGTGAAGAATTGGTTAGTTGCTACAACACTTTTTTCATACATAATTTTTTTACATATTTTTAATTCTTTCAATATTATATCTTCAATTATTTGACATAATAAATGTGAGTAAACATTTGGAAATGTGGTTGGATGGAAAATATTTCTATGTGATAAATATTGAAAGAAAAGGGTCACTTGTTGTTGAGATTTTGTTCCTTTAAAAAATGTCATATGAGCTAGTGCCAATGATAGTAATTTGGTCCAAGGGAACTGGATTATGTTGGAAAGATATAAGAAAAATTAAAATTTGATTATATAAATTATGACGTTACCATATTTAAGTGTACTTGATACTATTTTATTGATAACATATTTTTATAATGGATAATGAAAGTGGTGTCCATTGAATTGAATTTTCTAGAGCATTACCTAAGGGAAAAGAGCCACATGTGCTTGCTCAACATTGTGTTTTTATTTATTCATAAAAAGGAATGGAGGGTACCTTTCTCATTCACCTATGTGGAGTGGGAAATATACATCCTACTTTACCAACCTTTCAACACCTCATCAACTCTTCCTCAACATTGTAATAAGGTATTAATGTGTGCACTTCTTCATATGTACGTCTTCTCATTTTTCATGTGCAAAATTTCCATATGTAGGTATTGTTTTCATGTATTAAATTTATTTGAACTATGTTTATATAGGTCTTCTTCTATCCTAGTATAGAAAAATAAGGTAATTGGTACTTTGTATTGAATTGTGAGTGAAGTATGAGACATGTTGTTGATGACAATAGTGTTATAACATGAACATCACAGGAACAATTGACGTTGTTAATAGAGATGATGAACGTGACTCTAGTGAATAATATGAATCTTTCGATAGTGATTAAGATAATCATATTGATCAAACCACTAAATTTAGAAATCATGATGATCAACTTGGTGAAGGTGGTTTTGAAGAAGATGATGTGTAAAAAAGTGACATTAATGAACTTCACAAAAATGCGAGATAATAAGATTATAATAAAATGAATATATCCATGGGTAGATATTTGGAAAATGAATGGAATATTCCTATAGCTACATAAATAGAGAGGAAGAAGAAGGGAAAAATAGTTCTTACTACGAATCCAAGTCTTGTACCTAATGAGGAGTTGGTAGAATTATAAGATGCTAAAAAAGAATAGTTAAAAGATTCATAAGCCTATTTTTTATATGTTAATTCATTAATTCCAAATTTTGACTTGGGATATCAATGTACCATTACATTTTTAAATCTACTTAATGTATGTTACGTAAATCCACATTTGTTAATTTATTAATATAAATCTAATCTAATCTAATCTAAGTTAATATAATGATTAAAATCTGTATAATATATTCTATTATGAAAAGATAATAATAATACTAAATTTAAATAAATTTATGTGTTTCTAAAAAAACATGATATTAGAGAAAAAGTGACAAACGTTTCATCACTTTTAAACCACATTTGTGCCACATACCAACCTAAAATTAAAAAAATGTGTTGTGTAGGTGTGTAATGGAACATAAAGCAGAGAAAGTTCTAAGATAAGTGCATGAAGGCATTGTAAGTGGTAATTATGTAGGAGACACAATAGCAAGAAAAATATTGAGGATAGGATTATGGTGGAAAAATAATTTTCAAGATGCTAAATACTATGTTCAAAAGTGTGATCATTAATATTGTATAAAAATCCTAGTAAACAAGATGAAATTCCTTTGTTCTCAATACTTGCGCATGAATATTTTGAAAAAATGGGTGATTAAATTTGTGTTGTCACATAAATACTCATGATTATTAGGAAAAATTGTCACACCAAAGAAATTTGTATAAGATTAAAATTTAACTTCCAAAAAGTTATGCGGATCTATACTTTTTCCGATCCCTTTTTTTTATGGCTCCCTCTTTTCTCGTGGATATTTGAATATTGTAGATTCCTCTTTTTTAGATCCTTGTATTATGTGTATTCATATTTTTAATGGATCCTTTTATTTTGTAACTTCCTCTTTTCCATGGATCTTTGTATTTTGTGGCTTCCCTCTCTCTTTCCATGGATCTTTGTATTTCGTGACTTCCTATTTTTCCATGAATCATTGTATTCCAAAACTTCTTTTATTTCCACAGATCCTTGTATTTTGTGGCTTCTTGTTTTTCCATGAATCCTTATATTCCATAGCTTCCTCTTTTTGTGTAGGTCACTGTATTCTATAGCTTCTTATTTTTACATGGATCCTTGTATTATGTGGCTTCCTCTTTTCCACAGATCCTTGTATTCCACAACTTCCTCAAAACCCACAAAACAAAAAGGAGACTCCATGATCCAATGAGGAGTTAAAACTTCAGTAGGGAAACCTATAGGTTAACTTTTATGGCCTCATATTTTTTAACTATGTGGGATACCATGAAGATCTTTAAATGCTCATGTCTTTTACAACAAGTCACTAAATAATACAAAATTAGTACCATTAGAAAGGTATTGAGGAGTACTAAATGTTTTTTTAGATAAGGTAAATTAAATTTGGTTTTAAAGGGAAAAAACCCATTACAAAAATAAAAGAACAATCACACAAGCCAAATGAAAGAGGGAAAAGGAGCCAAGTCAAATAGGCTTGACATAACGAAACCTCCAAACAAAGCCAAACCAAATAGAGGTCTCTCATATTAAACTAACCGTTTTTAAACAAAAATAAAAAAAGTATCCATAGATAAGATAAGAGACAAGAATATAACTAAAAAAATGCGAAGGGATACCAAAAATTCTCCATTATTTCACCTTAGTAGTATGGCCTTTGCTGCGATTCCTAGCACTCAGTCTGCTATCTTTAGAACCTACAAATTTTATGGCCACCCTTTTGGGATTTTTATTGAAATTTTCTTTGATCTTAGTATCCATAGTATCTTCACTACTAGAGATTCTCAAAAGAAGTCTCATGTTCTACTTGCATCCCTCAACCTTTGAAACTTGATCCTACAAGATAGAGATCCATTGTTCTTGCATAAAAATCTTAGGTTTCAAGCCCCCAATCCTCTTATTTCGAACTTCGATTTTATGGTGATAATATCTGACCTCTTGGATGATGTTTTTGTTAACAATGAAAATGGCATCCACCATAGATTCTTCCCCCATCCACTGGCTTCCCAATCCACAAGGTCCCTCTTTCTCTTTGAAACTAGTAACTTCTCCCTGTTCATGGATCCCTTTTTTAAAATTTCAAAGTACATTTATAATCCCCTATGGATTATCCTTTCCACTCTCCTTCTCGAGGTACCCCATGGAAGTAGTGAGAGTTTCATTATTTGAATCAGTTTCAATGGTGGTCCTCGGCTAAATAGGAATTAAGGGTTTTCCATTCTGGAAAAGTAATAAGATTAGTCCTTGGTGAAGGGGGACATCAATTTTCTCATTCTTAAAATCAGAAATGGATGAAGATAGGAATTAGAAAAGGAAAAAGGGAATGTTCATGGCTTGATCTCTCCTCAAGTAGTTAAGAATGGATAGGTGATAAGAGAATATCTTCTTGAATTTACCCTCACATGTTAGATACTTCATTACCATAGTAAAAAAATATTCCCATCGGTCGGAAGATAAGTGCAATCTATGACATTATCATACATCATAATTCTTTCACTAGGACTAAAAAATGGAAATTTCATGTTTACGCCTAGTTTTATCTTTGAAAATTCCATAGATAACCCAATAACTATGAAAATGGTGTCTTGATAACCCTAATTTCAACCCCTGAATTAAAACTCCCTCCACCCGAAATTTCCAAATTTCACAAAGAGTTGAGGGTCATTAACTTTGAGATGTTAAATGTATTTCGAAAATCCTCCTTTACGCATCCTTCTCCAGAGGGTGGTTTTATTTTTGAGGTGGAGGAAGGAATTTGGCTCCATTATGACCCTTTACCACCCATCCCGAGTGAACACCCTATATTTCTTCAAAAACAATGGGGCAGAGCCACTATCCACAAAAACAAATATTAAAATCAAAAATTCATAATACATATCCTTTCTCGATAAATGAAATACCTTATTTTGGTCTTGAGCATGTGAAACTTGGGTACCATCATTACACAACCTCTAATATAGTATCATCATTAACAAAATTTAAAATATTCTACTAAGGTATGAGTTTTTCTAGTCATGTCAAAAAGTTAGTCATGTAGGATTAATACATGTTAAAAGTAGTTTTGGCTTGTAATAAATTGTATTTTTGGTCTGAAAATGTAGAAATATAAACTCATGGCCATTTTCAAGTATGGGTTCTACAAAAATATTTTGTTCTCATGGTAGGTATAAACTCTTAAATGATAATTATTCCTTGGTGGTTGAAGAAGTGGGTGGTATTCTTGATTTTGAATTTACTCTCTCCCCTCTTATTTTTCTATAAAAAATAACTCAAATTTCATTAAAAAAATCATCTCCTAAATGCAAGGTTATGTTATCATTTTATGTCCAATCATTTTGAGTTGCATACTTTTGTGTTGGTTTTATGAAATACACTCAGTGCCTTAACCATTATTGTAATAGACTATTAATATTATAATCAATGATATTTTGTTATTGTGTATCTCCTTAATCTCTTTAACTTGTGTTATTGTGTTATTTCCTTTGTATCACTTATGTAGAGAATCAAAGTTTGGTAAAATTATAAAGTTGAATGTGGATTGTTTTTTCCTCTTGGATTTTTTATTTTTCCCTCTCATTCTTCATCTCGGGAGAAAATCCACTTTCATTTTAGTGCATCACCTTTTCTTTATTCATTATTTCAATCTTCTAGACCCTTAATCCCTTAGAAGTCTTAAAATATTTGGTATTAAATCATAGTTTTGGTTAGATTAGTTGTAATGAGATGAAGTGAAAGGAACCAACCTTTTCACCTGGAGCTTTAAATTAAAGAATACATTGCCCAAATTTTGAATTTATTTCAATGTTTCATTGAATTATTGATCCTAACTTCAGTAAAGGGTGCAATATTAAGTTACAACGATTTTTAGGACACTCGGTGAGACAAATTTGAGCCATCTACAACTCATTTTTATCTACTACATTAGAATTGGTGTGTGTTTTAGTGGTACTTTTCCTTCGGACGAAAAATCCAACACATCTAGTCTTCATATCTACTAGTTTGAGTTGTAGAGTATTTCACTTTCATGATAACATTGCATACAAGATAAATCACATTAATATGGGAGACTTTTGAATATTTGTAGTTTTCACCAAGGAGGAGAGGAAGACCTATTCAAATAATTTCATCCCCACCACCTAGGGTTCACTTAAATCCCCCTTTGATAGGATTTTCTCTCATCTTCTTAGGATCCTACAACTTATTCCCCTCATGTACCATTAAGGAAATCAAACTTTTGTAATCTTAAATGATGGTGTTCTCTTGACTTTGAATGGCCAATATGACATACCAATATCTTCCATAAAGATAATTCCATTATTTACTAATGAAAATTAAAAAACTGCTATAGATAACATCTAAGATGTTTATAATGTTTTTTTGGTTCATCTTATCACTGAAGATTATGTGGCAATTAGTATCTTATCCTCATATTTTAAAGTAAAAACATTATAGTGGTATAGGAGTATATTTAATGATTCTATTCACACATAGGATGAACTTGAGGAGAAGCTTTGCAAGCATTTCAGAGAAAAAGTAGATGATATATCTTTATTCAAGTACCTTATAACAATAAAAAGAGCCTTTTGTGATCTAATGATGGAATTTAATTTCAGGTTTAAGAGGATATGGGACAAAATTCCACCCCTCCCAAGGCCAACTCCTCAAGGTGCATTTTTATATTTTTAAGGGCTCCTAATTGTTATATTGTAATGATGATTCAATCAAAGATAAGTATGGCCTTAATTATTTCTTATGAGATATATATTTAGGATTATAATTGTTTCATTTGGGATGGAAAGATACCCCTAGAATCCCAACTCCCGAGAGCTTCCCTAAGAAATGTGAACTTTTATTTCCCTAATCCCTTAGTCTAAAGCTAGTTCATCTATTACTACATCTAATTCTTATAATGAGATAAATGAACTCAGAGTCTTGGTCAATAATATGTCAAATGATATAGTTTCCCTCTAGAATCATCTAATCCAATCTCCTAGGCCCTACCAAAATCACAATCAATGGTATCAATAAAGGAATTACTATCCAAATCAAGGGTATAGGCAGGGAAGCAAGAAATTATGTTTCAAAATGCAAATTCTATATTTCTTCTTTAATCATTACCTCCTCCACAACATGCACATGCCCCTAACTTGAGAAAAACTATTGCTCCAGTGAAAAAAAAATATGGCTTGAGGAGTTAAATGGTATTTCCTATATAACCAGCCCCATAATTAGAATTCTTGTGACAATAGGGTGAAATTCCAAGATATTTTAGTGCAAGGTTCCTTTAATCCATAGAAATCAATGATGGAAGTTTTGAATAGTAATAAATTGAAGAAGCTCAAGAGGCCACCCTTGAAGCTAATCTCATATTTTTGGACTTGATGATTTTTGTGTTGTCAATAAGATTGTGGGAAGATTTAATAGGCCTCAAATTCATTTTTTTGATAATACAAGGTCTAATAAAATATTATTGGATACTCAGTCTTCACCTTTTTCCAAACATAATGATCATATTCACAAAAAAAGGAAACTAGGGTAGATTCAAGTAAATAAATACTTCCCTATGTTTCTAGTGGACCTAAAACCATAAAGGAGGTTTTTATCAACCAAGAGCATCTTTCCCAACATTGAATCAGTCAAATAAAGGAGCAAAGGACACCAATGATGCAAAATGAAATAGGATTTTTCTATTTGCATTGTTGAGAAAATGAAGAGAACTAATCTAAATTTGACAATGTGGGATGCATTTTCCACTCCATACTAATTATACCTCCTACAAGATAAATTTAATTATCTCATTCCATCAAGTGAGAAAAAAAAAATGAAGGACAAGATATTCAATTAGATTAAGCCAACCCAAGGAGGAGAAAGTAAGTGAAATAAAGAAACTCCTTTCCTTTAATATCCCTTTAAGTATAATCAATAATATCATGTATAATTATATGATATATTCAGGGGCCATCACCTATGTGATGCCTAAGAATATAACATGCTCTTTGGGGATTGAGTACCTTCTAATTGGTAAGGGTGTTTTACAATTTTATGCTACTACGATAAAACAATTGTATAAATCAGAGGTCATGAACTGAATTTCCATGTATGCCCTAGTATAATTATGTCTCAAGACATCAATAATATATTTTCCTTCTCTCTTCACAATTTAATTGTCAAGAGACTTCACAACCAAGGTAGGATGTTCCTTATCTTTAGATTGGTCTCGTATGCTCTTTAGGCAAAGGTATAGGACTAAGTTTATGATTAAGGATGAGCCTATCTCAACTTATCATGTTGAAGTCCATGATCCCAACACTACCAAATTAAGTTGCATGTTGCAAGGATAGATAATAAATGTTTTGTATTGAGTTAAATCATTTCATTCATCTCCACCAGTCCATGATCTTATAATAAGATGAGTGGGATAATGAAATATATTAATTTTATCCATATGACATTCTTTGTCTATATAGGTTTAGGTACATATTGCATCCAAGAGGAGGGATATTTTACCCCATGTTCATTAAGATAAAATGAAGAGGATTCTCAAGGACTATGGAAGATGTTTATTTATGGTTATAGGAGTAGGAATAGAGCTAGAAAAGTGTTGTTCTAATCTCCCAAAGGGTAAGAAGTTTCTTTTTCTCATAAGATTAAATTTACATGCTCTAAAAATGTAGTTAATTATGATGCATTGGTTCATGGGAATTTTTTGGATTAAAATAGGCATATTAAAAGGTTATATGTGTTTGGAGATACTAAGTTAGTCATCTACCAAGTAAGAGGAAAGTATGCTACCAAAAAAAGGCTCATAAAGGCTTATAAACATAAATTTTGGGACCTAATTCAAAGATTTGAGGCTATTAATATCCAAGTAGGGCCAATAAATTTAAATGCATAGGATGATCAGATGGATGATGTAGGGTCACAATTTTTCCCACCTAGAGATCTCATTCAGGGACATGATCAACATGTCAAGATGGTGGTGAGACCATCCATCCCAGACAATAATGTGAGTTGGAAAGTATTTGAGAGTGATGAGAAAATTACCCATTTTATTGAGAATGAATTTTATTTCTCATCGAGTTGCGATCAAGGATGTAAGAAAGCTATTATGATCAAAGTTATCTAATTAATAAATAACAAATTACCAAGAGGTTTAGTTACTCTTGAAATCATATTCAACCCTGATGATGAGTTCAAAGGAGAAAATAAAAACATGACAACTAGAAAATAAGACCATAAAATTTCATGATCACCCAATATAAGGAGTTAATTCTTGGAAAGGTAAGTGATGAAACTGAATAACAAGTCCTTTTGTCCTTATGTTAGTAGTACAATGATATTTTCTCATGGAGTTATGAGGACCTTAATGGTTTCGATCCAAATATTTCCTAACATGTAATAAATCTTAACCCCAATTTCAAACCTATTAGGAAAAATCAAAGGCTTGTGAATCCCAAGGTAGAACCCTAAATTAAGAAAGAGATTTCCAAACTCATAGATTCTAGAATTATATTTCCTATCAAGTATTCCTATTGGGTGGTAAATTTAGTTTTTCGTAAAGAAGAATAATTGGGATACTAGGATATGTGTTGATTTTATAGATCTAAATAGATCCTCCTTAAGGATCACTACCATTTAATCTCTATGGACCATATTTTGCAAACAGTAGAAGAGGCTAAGAGGTTCTCCTTTTTAGATGGGTATTTTGGATACAATAAAATTTGGATTAAAAAGAAGACAAGTAGAAGACATATTTTAATACTAAATGGGGAACATATGCCTATGAGAAAATGCCTTTTGGTTTGTGTAATGTTGGTGTTACCTTTCATAGGGCCATTTATTTTTCTTTCAAGGGATTCATAAATAATTTTATTCTTATTTACTTGGATGATATCATAGTTTTCTTCAAGGTAGGTGTGGATCACATGGAACATCTTGAAAAAGTGTTTGAAAGGTGTAAAGAGTTTGGGGTGTCACTCAATCCAAAGAAGTGTATTTTCCTTGTTCCAAAAGGAAAAATATTAGATCACATGGTCTCAAAATAACACACACACACACACACACACACACACACACACACACACACACACACACACACACACACACACACACACACACACACACACACATATATATATTTACCAAGACATTATTTCATCCATCCTTTCTCTCTCCTTGCCAACACATAAGAAATCATTACAATCTTTTCTTCAAAAATCAATTTTGTTAGGAAATTTATTCCTAACTTTGTAGGATTGGTTAAACACATCACTCAAATGATTAAGAAGAATGCTCCTTTCAAGTGGACTAATGAAGGAAAGGAAAGTTTCAATAAGATCAAGGAGGTAATAACTTAGGCTCCCACCCTCATTAACCCAAATTATGATAAATATTTTATTTTTATGCATATGGAGCTAAGATTAGTGTGAAAAACATTCTAAATCAATAAAATGATGAAGTTTTTTTATCAACCAATGGATTTATTTAGTCAAACATTCAACAACTATGAGATAAGGTGCAACCCCATGGAGAAACATGTATTTTCCAGTCATGAGGGATCTCAAATAATTCAACAATATGCTCACCAACAACCATATCGAGGTGTTAATTTCTCATCCTAGTGTGAGAAATTTCATAAATGTAGTATAATTTAGTGATAAAAGAGTTGGATGGGTAGCAAGAATTATGGAGTATGATGTGACTATTAAGGATACCAAGGTGGTCAGAGGAAGTAGCTTATGTGAGAAACTAGATAAAGAGGATATCCATAAACATGACTCTTTTTATGTCTTTGAGGAAGAGGAAGAACAATCATTAACAAATATGTACCTGATGGAAACAATTAGATAAATAACATGAATAGGTTCCAAACTATTGGTGTGTATCCTCCTAGGTTGTATAAAACAAAGATGAGACACTTTAGGTTTCAATATACTCCTTATGTTTGAATAGATGGATTTATCTTTATGAAAATCCTAGGCATTATTTTGTGGAGATGTGTTGTTAGGGATCAGATTGAGATAATTCTTGGTGAATTTGGTAAGGCTAGGATAATGGTCATTTTTCTCTGAGAGAAACATCCATGAAGATCACAAGGGATGGATTTTTTTCCCACACTATTTAATTATGCTCATTCATGGGTTAGAAAATGTAGAGAATGTGCCTTATTTACTAGTAAGAAGAGGTTGGTTGCCCTTCCAATTCACCCAATTCAAGCATACTAACCCTTCTCGCATTGGGGTTATAAATTCATTAGCATAATCAATCCAATGTTTAGTGTTAGTCATAAATGGGTTTTGACTTCTGCGCTAACTACTTTACCAAGTAGACTGAGGATTTTTCACTCAAAGAAGCTATTGATATAGCCATTCTAGACTTCTTGGAGGAGATTGTGACTAGGTTTGGAGTCTCTAATACATAATAGATGATAATGTTAAATATATTTTGGTGTTTAATATCTCTGATTGGGATCTTAAACATCATATATATCTAAAAAATTCTTCAAAATATTACCCTCAAGGTAATGGACTAGATGATTCCAGCAACAAAAATTTGATCAAGATCATGAAAAGAATAATAAACATGAATCTAAGGAAGTGGCACACAAAATTCAAGCATCCTCTTTTAGCTAATAAGATCACAAAAAAATATAAATAGGTAATTCTACTTTCATGCTTGTGTATGGTAGAGAGGATAGGCTTCCATTATCTCTTGAATTTCCTTCATTAGAACTAGCCCATTAGCTAGAATTAGAAGGTAAAGATGATAGAGTAGTTAGGATGACAGAGTTGGATGAGTTAGAAGAGCTGAGGTGGTCATCCATGAATAAATTATAAGAACATAAAAATATAAACAAATAATTGTTTGATAAAAAATATAGTGATCATACCTTCAAATAAGGATACCTTATTTTGAAGTGGGATGCATATAGATCCAAAGCGAAGAAGACACTCCAAATTTTATATGTTATGTAGTGGACCATACATATTCTCAGCCTCTAAGAAATATCATGAATTTAAGTTATCAATTGTTAATAGGGAAGTATTTAAAATCCCAGTTAATGGGATTTATCTTAAACCCTCTTATTGAGAGGGTCATGATTCATCTTTGTACGTAGTAGGTTTAGTTTTTATCCTATTTTCTTCTTTATTATTGGGGTTCCCTTCTTTTATCCTTACTTTTTGATCATCAATAGAGATTCCATCCCTCAATATTTTGGTGGTGATCTTCCTTGAATACTTGTTTCATGCTCAATTTAATATTAATTTTACAATTCCTATCGAGTTGTTGGGCCATGATGAACTAATCGAAGATAAATAAGCATGCAGAGACAAGTGTGGAAAAGAGGTGCTTGTTGCAATCCTGAGGAAAAGTCAACAATTAGGTTATAGGAAGGGAATTTTGGTAAATTATTAAGACTAGGAAAATTCAAAAATCAAACAAGTTAGGGAAAGTTTCAGAGATTTTAAGATAAATTTTCAAGTTATATGTTGACTCCAAGCACAATGGATACAAAGGCTACTTTTTTTTACATCTAGAAGACAAATGTCCCCTAGAGGTCACCAAAATTTCATCAAATAAGCACTCATGCTTACTTGGATAACTTAGCACACCAAAATAAGTCATATAATCTTATAATTCCACTACCCTACAATTATGTGCATCCCTACGTTTTTTTGGATTCCTACTTTTCCATGGATTCCTTTTTTTACAGCTTCATTATTCCATGGCTTCCTCTTTTCCCATAGATCATTGTATTTTGTGGATTCCTCTTTCATCATAAATAATTGGATTCCATAGATACTTTTCCTATTTTATCATGGATCCTTGTATTCCATAACTTCCTCTTTTCCATAGATCCTTATATTCCGCAGCTTCCTCTTTTTCTATGGATCCTTATATTTCATGGCTTCCTATTTTTCTACAAATCCTTGTATTCTACATGTTCCTCTTGTTTTTGGATATTTTTATTCCATGGATTTTTATTTTTCCATGGATCTTAGTATCCCACAAATTTCTCTTTTCTATGGATCCTTGTATTCTACTATTTCCTCTTTTTCCATAGATCCTTGTATTTTGTGGCTTCCTCTTTCTATGTGGATCCTAAATACATGGGAATTCCAAAAATACATCAAATAGAAAAGGAGACTCTAGGATCTAATGAGGAGTTGACATATAATCAAGGGAAACCCATATGTTGAATTTGATTTCCATGTGGTCATCAATTGTGTGGGATGACATAAGGATCTTTAAATTCTCATATCGTTTGATCTAGGTCACCAAATAAGAAAACATTAGTACCATTGAAAATTTATTGAGGATTAATACATGTTAAAAGTAGTTTTGGGTCACGATAAAGTGTCTTTTGGGTTGAAAATGTAAAAAAAACATTCTCCTGGTCATTTTATTGTATGGGTTCTATAAAATTCTCTGGTGCCCATGTTGAGTATACACACTTTAATTCTATTTAGTCCATGGTTGTTGAATAATTGGGTGGTCTTCTTAATTTTGAATTTCCTCTCTCCCTCTTCTTCTTATATAAAATGTAACTTAGTTTTCATGAAAAATATCCTCTCTTGAATGCAAGATTATGTTTCCCTTCTGTGTGGCCAAGTATTCTAAGTTGTTAACTTCTATGTTGGTTTTGTGCAATGAACTCATTGCCTTCACCATTATTGTAATAAACATTTTATTCACACACAAAATTTGCACCCACCGTATAATCAGAAATGGATAACAAGAATTTTGGTGAACATGGATTTGTCTCCAAGTGTGGGACTTGTAAAATGAGAAAAATCTCACGAGAATGTTGGTTCCTTCTTCCTTAGACCATTACACACTAACCAAAAATTTAAAAATGTAACTAAAAATAAGCTTAAATTATAAATTCATAGGAACCAACGTTGGAAAGAGATAAAATTCTATAAAAATAAATAAGGTGATGCACCAAAACAAAAACAAGGTTCATATCTTACCTTTGGAGACAAATGTAAATACACATGAAAGAATGAAGGAAAACATGTAGATATTTACAAGAAACAAATGAATAAATCTAAAAGGAAGTTATTCAAAAAGATATTCCTATCAAATATAATTTTTATAGAGGAACAAACCATAGTTTCATCCCATTAAAATGTTTCCAATTTCATTTATAGAGAAAGGTTTGAGAAAACTTGCAAAATATAGTTACGAAGTTTGAAGGAATGGAAAATGAAAAGACTCTAAAGAAGATCTCCAAATCCAATATAAAATCATCCTTTTTCGATGCAAAATAATATACATATATAGAATAATGTGAGGGAAATAGAGAGAGGGTAGAAATAATTCCAAGTTCCACACCTACCACTAATCAAAGACATTTAAACACCCGTAAAAGCACATGGGCCACTTGGAAAGGCCATTCTTGTATACACTTAATTTTTAGTTTCCATTTTCATACATGTTACTAACAATTACCTTTTTGCATATAATGGTAATTGATGCATCTATTTATAGAGTAGGTACATGTTAGTGTGAAATCACAACACCCCCAAATGAGTTCTAAAAGTCTAATTTTCTAAGGCAAACTCATCTGGTGTGATTGCATAACATTGAAATTTCCCAAGGTGTGGGACCTTCCAAAAGTGGGAAAAATCTCCAAATTAAAGGTTGGTTCCTCTTCCTAAACTACCTATAAAAAGATATTCTAGTGTCATAAATCTAATCTAATCCTAATCTAACTTCCAAGGAGACAAGGAGAGAAAGAAAACTGGAAAAAATAGAGCCTACACTAAAACGGTGATACACCAGCAAAGGAAGCGAGATATTTTGTTGAGGGAGAAAGAAATAGAGAAAATGGAGATGAGGGAGGTCAAACAAAAGTGACATGGCCCAGATCTTCAAATTCACCATTAAAATCCATGAAACACAACATCCTGCACCTGCAAATGTGAAATACATGCACAGAAAAACAAATCTGGAAGGGAGAGGCACAAAGAAACAACAAAACGATGCAAAGGGTTGAAGAACACCACAAAAACACATTTTTATTTCTCTAGAAGGTGCATAGACCATTACATTTCTGGAATAGAGGCACAAATACATTTTCCAGGCGTAAGAAAAGGTTCATTGCTCAAAAATGGCATCGAGAAACAAATTTGATAGAGTTTCTCTATGCCCATAATGTCTCTCCTCTCAAACGAGAAGTGTTACAATATATATAGAAAGAAAAGAGAGAGAAGAGGGAAAAGTCGAATCCTGCTCCAACCACCAGTCATTAATGCTCCTGTAAATCCACCCACAATCTACCAAATCTAGTTTCCCATGTTTGTTTTTGGCGTATTAGGGAGGGAAGGATGGCAGATAATATCAAAAAATGGGTAGTGGAAGCAATCAGATCCACTTTAATGGCGTGAAATTTATTTTCCTATTTTCCACCCACTAAGGCATGTAAAAAATGATATTTTATGCTTCCATGGTGTAGTGGAGGTCTAGAGCTTTCCAATGGTGTTAGATTCACAATATTTCAAGCCCTGAGTCGAAAGATATGACCCTTCAAAGTTTGTATCGAGTTCATATAAATGGACGGGAAAACAATTTGAAAAATGGGTCCCCCTTTACATATGGGACATGTGACAACTATATCAGGGAAAAATCAGGTTTGTGGGTCCATAATTTATCCTTTCCCCTTTTTCTGCAAGAATCATAAAATCCAAAAAATCCCCGTGGCCCCAAAGCTCTGCTTGGACATGTGGCACTCTTTGGTTGGCTAGGGAGATGCGTTTCTATATTTTCCTTTGTCCCCTTTTTGACAAAAGGAAAATTTTCACCTTTTCTCTCGACTCCCCACCTAAGTGTGACTCGAGTTCAAACTCGACCTTTTCCCTTTTTATTTTATTTTAGAGCCCGCCCAAGTCTGTCAAATAAATTTAAGACATAGATTCACGCGACAAAGCCGTTTCTTCTCTTTCTTCTCGCACAGGGTCATGGCCAATTCAATATTTTAACTAGGGGGCCAAATATGGATAACAATACCTTAAATATCCTTTTGGGAATGGGGAATGGTTATTCATATAACCATTATGGGGTAGAGATAGTACACAAAAATAGTATCACTATTTTATCTTGGCCTTAGTTTTCCTTGCACTAGTTTTCCTTGTCCCCTAGGTATCACACACGTTGAAGTCACAAATTATTTCTTGCATATCACCACTTTGCACCTTTTTTATCGATATCCATGATCTATGACACATTATTTTTAATTTTCATGACACACTACCTTATTTCAACACCTTTGGGCAACTCTACTTTCTTGTGGGTGATGGTGTCGGTGTTATATTTTCCTTGGTCAACTCCATCATCCATGGGAAATGAAATCCTATATATACCTACCACACATTTGACATTAATAGAGAAAGGAATCTAGAATCATTCAAACTACCAGTTTCTCTTCTCCTTTAGACCATCTTCACATCTGTTTTCCTAGCTCTTGGTTCATCTTACATATTGATTTGATTGGATTTGATAATATTCTTCTTTGATGGTTTCTTGCACTATTAGGTCACCTAAAGTGAGTTTAGCATAGAAGAAATTTTCCTCTTCTTCACTTAATAATGATTTGAGCTTTTCCATTTCTACTTCTCTGGAGAGATAGATTCATCGGTGACCACCCTATATGTACAAGGTGAGTTATATAACCATATCTTTCCATTTTACATAGATAAGTTCATATCCTTCCCTCTTTATGATAAGTTAGCTTAGTATTACATATGTTTGGATTGTAGTTAGAATATTACTCTTGTTGATTATCATATCCTTACCTATCATTAATTTCATTTCAGTCTTATTGTGCATGTTTTCTTAATTTATTTTTGATCCATACTCCTCACCTAACTAACAATGTCTCAGTAGAGTTCCTTCCTCTATCTTGACCATGGACCTTGAAAACCCTAAGTTGATCTAGTGTAGGGATTATTTCCCTCTAGATATGTAACCCCAGTGCTCGTTATATCCCCTTTAAGTCTACCCAATGTATGTCAATTCATGTGTGTTTCCTACTCATTTCCTTGATACCCTTATAGAATGGATGATTTAAGATTGCATGTTATTAAGACAAATTATTTTCCCACCATACATCTCTAGTGAACTTGACATGAATCCTATAAACCTTATGATCAAGCATAACTCGTTAAAATAACCCATATCCAATTTTGACTTCATCTAAGAATCCAAAAACCCAAAAAACCTCAAAAACCTACCTACATAAACACCATCACCCCTTGGAAATCCTGTTTGTTCTTGTTTTCTCACTTTTGAAAACCTCTTTCCCTGTGTAGAAATGTTTGCATGGATGATCATTTTTATCTTCCCGCACCTTACTCCAAATTTCTTTGGTCCCTTTATACACCCTTTTGTATGGATGATTATGTCTATAACCTCCATTTTTAGACTTTTTATTAGCCAAATCATCACTCCATCATGGATTATTTAGGTATGGGGTCCTTTGACTATGATGTACATAGATTTCCATAATCATATCATCCTAAATCTAATGTTCCATTTTGTATGGAATCTTGCATCGTAGGAGCACCTAGAAAGAATCCTTCTACCCGACGTAATGGCCCACCTGAGGATGATGAAGAAGAAAACCAGAATGATGATACTTTTGAGCATCCTCTTGAGATTTAGAATTTCCTATCTCAGTTTGCCAAGTACAAAAATGAGTCAAAACAAATTATTAACAAGTGTCTTCTTGACTTTGTTTCCGAATAATTTGATCATAGGGTAGAAAGAGGAAAGCTACCGAAGTAGGTGTTGTCACTAAGATTTACACCATTAGTGAAACTAGGTTTCAACAATCTAGTGAAACTATTACAGATCATGAGTCTTTGGGTTAGTAATGATATTTTTGCAAATTAAATGGATGGTTCCCTTTAATCCATTTTTTTTCAAATAGGTACCAAATTAGCTTCTATCCTAAACTAAGTAAATATAAGCTAAAACCTGCAAGGATATATATTTAAAAGGATTTAAACTAAAATTAAAGAGGAGGTGATGCACCAAAAGGAAGTGGATTGATTCTTTCTCTTGAATGCACAAATGAAACCACAAAAAAATCTTAAAACATGCACATTGCTGAGGAAAATAATGAAAAGAATGAAGATATACAAGAGGGATGAGTTTCCACAATAAACATAGAGCATATATGTGGATATAACCACACTTACATTGATATTAAAACTAAACAAAACATGAGAACAAAGTAAACAAAAACTACTTTGAATATAAGTCACTGAGGCTAGAGCCAAACAAAATCCAACCCTTACAAATGGGAAACATTTTAAAATCTATAGAAAAATTCGAGAGAGGGAGGAGGGAAAAGAGATGGAAATTCAGGTTTTAAGCTCCAACCAACAATAACATGAATTAAATATCTTAAAAACATGATGGAAACCCCTAAATACCATTTCCCCACACCAATTTTCTTGTAGAAGAAGGAATTAACACCATACTTCATCAAATCTAGTAGTTTTATAACATTCCCATTTTATGACTTTAGAAACAAGTGATTTTTTTTTATAAAAATAATTTTCTCTATTATAAATAAACATAATTTAGAACACACATTCCAATCCATCCCATAACAGAAAACCATATGCAATCAGTAAATGACTCGGTGAAACACCGATCTCTCATTTCATGACTCGGTATTAAACCGATCTCTCATGTTAACTTAGTAATGTGTATAAAATGTATACTTGGTTCCTTTACCATTTTAGTGGTACCCAAGTGTTTTTCTTAAGAGGCCTATCTAAATATCTGGTACCTATATTCATTTGAAATATCGCTTCTTAAACTAGGTGATATAAGACAACGCAACCAACAACTTGTGATACTTTGGTCGAGTTTTTAAACATGTTTACCATGTTTACATTCCTTGATGGAATACTTTTCAAATGGAATTAAGTCCCTCAATACACTTGTTCAATTATCTAGAGTGGTCTTTCCTGAATCCTTTCAAGGGAATCAACATGCACTAGTGTGGAAGACTACTCGTGGTGACTAAGGGTACATAGACATACTCAATCAATGTAAGTCTATTGGGTTTGTCTAGTTATCGTAAGGAAACATGAGTTAAACTCAACACTAGATCATGTTCTTATCCCTGTATAGGATAGAACTGTGATCCAGTCTTACTTTTATGTCAATCAAGTTAAACAAATAGAGTGGGGTGTTGAGACATATCAATCTGCATCATAGTATCTTGTAATGACCCCGTTGCTACAAAGATACTACACCGCATGATGTGTACCAACATCCAACTAAGTTTCCTCAACTGGACTAACACACCTTAGATTATAAGTTTATTAACCCATTTGATCATTGTCCCAAAGATTAATTACAACAATGCTTAAAGATTCAACTAGTATTATTTAACCTATAAGGTTACAAGTTGAAGCTACATGTGAGGTAGGCATGAAGGTAAAATCTGCTTCTTGACCATTTGATTACACGTTTGAGTTTTTCTTAAAATGAAACAACTTGCATTATATCATGATTTGATTGATCTTGAAGTTATGAATGTGTGTTAATTAGTTCCTTACTTATTTCATCCCTAGCTTAAATAAGTTCCACATAACCCTTTTTATTTTAGACTTCATGGAGATGAAGTCTAAATTACATTTAAATCCTTTCAAAACATTCCAGTTTATGATTAAGGAAATCTTCCTAAGGAAGTACATGCAGCCATTTACTTACAACATTCATAACACTTTAAACAAGTTCTTAAATTATGCCTCAATGATTGATCTCAAGGGAATTATCCCTTTTCCCCTATATTATGGACTAATGTCCATTTATAAAAATGATTTTTATATGATCCAAATATATCCATGATTCATACATTTTTGTATATCTATATAAATCAAACATAGTTATTTTACGTTATTTAAAGATATACTTATGAATGTCAACTTATTAGTTATGTGTCTTTATGTGACAATAAACAAACTGATGTCAGATTCACAAACTCATAGTTTTACAATATAAGAACTATTAAGTTCCAATTCCTTAACTATAAACATACATAATGCTCTCCTTCATTTATGATATTACTTAATAGTACCCCACAATCTATGCCAAAGAAGGTATTTCTA
This sequence comes from Taxus wallichiana var. yunnanensis, assembly GCA_018340775.1. NCBI lineage: Eukaryota > Viridiplantae > Streptophyta > Pinopsida > Cupressales > Taxaceae > Taxus > Taxus wallichiana. The sequence goes on along the minus strand of CM031239.1, from coordinate 67,434,871 downwards.
TAAGGTAGAAATAAACAATCATCACATTATTTATTCATCAAAGGAGTGATACATTCACTGAATCTAGAAGTATTTCAGAGATTACAAAGTGTCATAACAATAGTACAAAACTAATTTTATTACAACTCTCTTTTCCGACAAGTACATCTCAAGTAATGACGCCACATATCATCATAATAAAGATACAATTTCTTTAGTAAAACAAATGTAACTTTCTATATGTCTTTCTCCTTTCATCTTTTACAAAATCCATCTGCAAAATTGTTAGCACAGGTTAGTTCATTTGAACTAAGCATGATAAGAACTATAGCATTAAAACATTGTGATTTTAACTAAATATTTCATAAAAATAACTTTATTATTTATGAAACAGTTTTGAAAACACAACCATAAAATAGAAACAATTATCCATAAAATAATACAATCCATGAAGAAGAGAGAGATGTTTTAAAGTTTCTAATGCTAAAGTAAGGTTTAGTTAATCAGCCTATCAACCCTAAATTTTCATCATAAAACTCTTTTCAACATACAGGAAATAAAACAACAGAGTTAAAGAAAGAAGAAAACTCATTTCATGTATCCAAATTAAATTCCTCCAATCAGACAGATCTAATTTTCAAGAAGAAATACAAGATACATAAAACTATCTTTCAGAATAAATATATTGTTTGTACAACAATGAATATTGCATTCCAACTAAAATCCTACTATCTCAAACTCATCCTAAAGCCTAAGATGTACATTAATCATAAATAATTCCATACAAACAGTAAGGATAACTTAATAATCATAAATAATCAAAGTAATTTCGATTGAAGCATCCTAAAAGTCCTGGGCTTAGTTTAGTATTCAATTCAAGGTAGCAGCCAAAGATAACAACATACAAACTTTATCAATAGTATATTGATTTCTTCTACCAGTCCAAGAGAACAAGCTATCTTTCAGGATCACACACAAGTTTTGACCAACCACTAACAAATCCAAAAAGGGCAGAATGGTTTAAGTTCAGAACTAAACTAAACAATATCATTCCCTTTAACTAATGTTAGAGTTCACTCAAAGGGAATGGTTGCAAAGGTAATGAATAAATAAAATTCCATAATTGAAGAGGGAGAGACTTGTATCACGTCTTTATTAGAATTATCAACCCGACAATCCCAAAGATATCAAAGTATCTTAAATATTCTAACCAATATATTAGTTACAAAGAAAAGAAAATAGTTATACATTAAATAGATATAGATTCCCAAATGTCAATGTTGGGACAACTCGTGAAGATAAATAAACAAGGTAACAAAACTTCTCTCTATACAAAGATAATAATACATTAAGGAGGAAGCCACAATCATATCTCCTTTCACAAGCTAAGCCTCCATTCTAAACCAATACAGATATGAAAATAAATAACATTCTCCCCAAAAGTAACACACGAAAAGTGTTTAGTCAATCATGGGGGGTTCATTTTAGATCAAATATCTTACCCAAGGTACATCATAGCCCAAAATTGGGTAAAAATTAACAAAACAGTCAAAGAACATAAAGTAGAACTTTTAACATGATAACTATCCTTTCTTCATGAAAGATAAATCCCAAATACCTATTCTACCAATCGAAAATAGATTTTATTCATAACAATTAAATGAAGGAAGGAAAGGAGAATAACTAGACCAATCCAATACAGGTCTCTAAACAAACTTAAAATCATCCAACAAGAAGGAAGTTAAACATTCGAGCAACCTCCAAAAATAAGAGTTAAACTCCCATCAACCATTCAAGAAATCTTCCCCAGATCCAAGATTTGTTAAGGAACTCAAAAGCCCAAAGTGGGTTTAAGAGAATATGAAAATATACAACAAAACAAAAATGAGTCTCAGATATACATTCTTGTATACTTTTAATGAAATGAGAAAATACAACAATATGATACCCAAGAAGGGATTTTCAATATGTAAACACAAATTGTGTACTTCTCTCGATAACCTACAGTCTCAGAGCAAGTTGAAATAGAATAATGGTTCCCATTTCCATTATCTACAATCAGACACAACATCAAACATGTTATACTTCCCGTAATGTCTACACAAAGAATCCTTCAAAGTTTTAATGACAACAAAGAGGACATACAAGTTGAAATCTAAGGATTTCTACATAACCATGCAAATGTTTAATACATACAACTATTAGCATAAGTTTTTCCTCTAAAAGAACAAAAAAGTTTTAGTTTTTAACAAATTTTCCTATATTTAAGTCTTCCAACACACTAATAAGGAAAACATTCAAGAAAGAATCTTTAGATTCTATCAAACCAAGACACATGCATTGCAAAAACTATTTGTAGTCAAAAGATCACTTGAAAAGATCAACCCGGTTTCCAGTGCCACTATAATAAGGGTTCAAGAACAAGAAAAATTAACTAGAAGTATAAAAATGATACCCCTAGATTTCATTTTCCAACTATCATACCAAAATCAATAATGCATCCAAAGAAATAAAACAAAACACCATTGAAGAAAAGAATAAGAAATCATAGAATCAGAACTAGAAGATTTCCACAAAGAGTAGAGTTTTTATGAAGCATTTAAGTAAAAGAATAAGACTTAATGGATAGGGCCTATCATGCATGATAGAGCTCATGTCTTTTCTTTTTTTTAATAGAAAATCACTAAATAGAGATTTGTTTCTTTCCCACGAATGCTAACAATCTCCTCAAAACCTTCTCCACTTCCTCTTATAGCTCCATAATGATATTTTCATCTTCTAACACCATGCAAGGAAAAAATTCATGCAAGAATTAAAAATGTGGTTTGAAGAGAAAAACCACATGTAGAGCTAAAGCTCAAAAATACCAAATGACCAAAACAAAACCGAAACCCCTCTTCTTTCCATCTTCCTCTTTCCTAGGCATTGTTTTGCCATTTCCAAAAATATTAAATGCCAAACAAGAATGATAGTCCTTCCACTTCTCTCACACCACCATCTTATGTTTGGAAATGACTAAATTCAAAAATGCATGCAACTAATACTTGGCAGAGGTGCCAACTCAACCCCCTAACTTTCCTCATGCATTCACCAAATTTGGCAGCATAAAAGAGATAAGACCATATTAATTCCTCATAAATTTCTAGAGGTTGGTGCCACCGACCTCCCCCTTCTCCATGTCATCCCATAGGCCTCTTTAGGTTAGCCAAACATTAGGTTAGGTTCAACATTAGTTTAGGAACTAACATAGGTCCTTAGGTCTAAGTCTAAAGTTTTAGTCTTAGGTCCTTTAGTTATTAACATCCCACAAATATTTTCTAAGTTCCCTTTTTAGGATTAGTTAGAGGAAAAGAGCAAGCTCGAGAAAATGTGAAAAAAGGTCAACTGCAGAAGGCAAGTAGGTCGATCCAGAAAATCATAAAATGACTAAGTCCTAGTCCTAGGGCAAAAATGGGACATTTGGGACAAAAAATGACTAAACCGCAATCGGGACATTTGGGACAAAATGCCCGAACCGCCGGCTCTAAGGCAAGTAAGCACAAACAGCCCGCAAAAGCAATAGGGACATCTCGGGACAAAAGTACGCGGGGGCGCGAAATGCCGGTTCGACCGAGAAAAATTGGCTAATCACGAGAGGGACGCAAATGGGACAATCGGGCCAAAAGGCGAACCGCCGAACCGGCGAAAAGGGCCGATACCCAAAATCAAATGGGACAATCGGGCCAAAAAGGCGCGAACCGGCCGAACCGGCCGAAAAGAGTCAAGTCAGTCCGAAGCAAAGTGGGACAAGCGGGCCAAAATGCCCAAACCGCCGAATCGGCCGAAATGAGTCCAGAGGGTCCAAAATCAAATGGGACATCTGGGACAAATGGACGCGAAATGCCCGAACCGGCCGAAATGAGCACAAAGGGCCCAAAATCAAATGGGACATCCGGGACAAATGGAGGCGAAGTACGCGAAGGAGCCGAAGGAGCCGAGGACCAATCAGAAACTGCCACGTGTCCTCACAGGAGAAAAAGTCAAAAGGTCAAAGGGGCGAGTTATCGAGCGCTGAACCGAACCAATGAAATGGCGCCACGTGTCCAAGTTTAAGGGGCCCACAAGCAATTTCAAAAGGAAAGCCCGTGAAAGACGGAGGAGAGAGAATTGCTCGTCCAATCAGAGCGTGCCACGTGTCGCCCGGATGGCGAAGAGCGGAAAACATTTTAAAATTCGTTTTGATCTGCTCCGCGCCCTAAATCTTCGATCGCCATATCTTTTGATCCAGAGCTCGGATTTCCACGTTCTTTATATCAACGGAAAGCTGTTGAGATGCTCTACATGATTCTGGGATCAATCTCGAGTTTTGGTGTAGTCTGAAGAGAGAAAATCGAGAAACGGCTCTGACGTGTGGTAATGGCCGTGTTTACCTTTCAACAACCCGTTTTAATGCTAATGGGTCGCATTCTTCTTCTGCACGGCCAGAAGTGACATTTTAGCGCCAAATTAATACAAATGGGTCGCATTCTCCTCCAAAATCACTCAAAGTGACAGGGTATGGGTTGGTAAGATCCTCCATGCTGATTTAATGCATCTGCAGTCAATGAGGAATGGGCTTGCACGTTTTCCCACGTTTTCTGTCCCCTGGGCTCGACCCATGCAATGTAAAAGCCAGATTTGGCTCATTTTTTAAAAAAAAAAGAGGTTGTTCATTCTTTCGGCTCGGCCCTCCCTTCTTTTCTTCTCTAGGGTTGAAAATGGAGTTCGAGCCTCCTCCCTTGCTCTGTAATGGCATTTTTGCCTTTTACTAATGGAATGATGTTCTCAGGCAAACTTCTGAGCAACAAAACGTGTTCTCAGATGCATCCGTCCATCCTCTCTCATTTTTGCTTGTTCTCTCTCTCGCCTCTCTTCATTCGCAGTATCTCAGTGCATGTCTAAATGTTCATTGCAGTTTGAGCCGTGTTCATGGAGTTTTGGGACATTTTCTCGTGTGAAATCTATCCTTGGGCCTCGTGATGCATCCGTCCATCCTTCCCATTGCTCACCTCTCTTTATCCCATGGCAGCTTTGATAGATGTTCAACATCCTCCTTCTCTCGTGTATCACCGCTTTAGTGTAGGCTTTTGCTGTTTTTCCCTTCTCTCTCTCTCTCTCTCTGTCTCCTCGCATGGTTAGATTAGGATTAGATTAGCTTGCCTCGCACCGGAATAGCTTGTGGTGTAGTTTAGGAGCAGGAACCAGCCTTCTCTCGGAGATTCCTCTCTCGCCACAAGTCCCACGCTGAGAGAGGTTTCCATGTTGTGCAATCACACTGATGCCCGAACATCAACCTAGAAGCCTCGATGTGCATCCAGGGGTGCCGTGATTTTGCACTAACAGCTTTTGGCACGCACTGGGGGACCTTAGAGGTCTTTCACTTCATCTTTGCAGGTTGATGTGTTCCCGTGAAGATTTCAGCCTTTGAGGCACTTGCAAACACATCTCGGCGACTCCATCTAGTCAACAACCATCTCTCGAAGTTGCACCTTCCTTTCCATTCATTTTCATTCATTTTCCATTCATCCTTCTTTCCATCTCTTTCATTCTTCCTCATTCTTTGAAGTTGTGCAATCATGACTTCATTTCCATCATGGATTTCATATCAACAACAACAAAGATATTCCACCTCCAACAGTTTTACAAATCCTCCGTATCAGCATGCATATTCATATGAACAAGCAGCAAAGTCAGGCTTTGGCTATGGAGCTTTCCAAGAGCAAGAGTATGCATATAATGAAGACAATCGATGCAAGATGCTGGTCTCGTTGGAGAAAATCCAAAAGATGGAGGTAAACATAGTGCACCAGGGCTCAGCACGTATGAAAGCTTTTGAATCGGTTATGGAGCACCCTGTCCCATGGGTGGGACCTTTTCCAAGGCATTACAGCCCTCGTGAGAAGCTTGACTTCATGATTGCAACGCTGCCTTTGCTTGCAAAGTGGATTGAAGAAATAGAGGTGTATGAGAGAAGTATTCAAAGAACCTTGTCAATGGGTAAGCACACCATCTCATGCCTTTCCTTTTCCTCTTTCCCAACTGCTTTCATTTCAGCAAAGGTCAAGTTTCAAACCCTCCATCTCGCTGTCCCAAGTGTTGAATCCATTTCTCCACCCCCGCCTTCCACCTCATCTCGATTCTTCTTTCCTTTTCCCTTCCAAACAAATATCCCCTCCACAAGAGCTAACAGAAATACCCCTCCTCCAAAGAAACAAGAGGTTTCACCGCCTCCACCACCACAAAAAGTGTAAAATCGGTTGAGTTTCAACCCATTCCTCCTCTTGCATTCCCAATTTCATATGGGGAAGAAGGAATTGAAAAAATCAGTCATCAAGGACAGCAAGAAGAGGAGCCCAACAGAAAAGAAATGACAGATGACTTGAAGGTTTGGGCTACCAAATTTGGGATGACAAAGATCCCCTTGATGGTTAAGCCTACAGAAGAGGCTAAGGTTGAACAAATGGTGGTTAGGACTGATTTGGTCAGCAGAAGAAGAAGATCTTGCAGCAGTCCCAACTTGTCCTCTAGAGCAACAAATTGAAGAGTTTGACTTGACAAACTTCATGCTGGAGAAGGAGTTCAATCAAGAGCAAGATTGCCTTCAAACATTAGAGGAAGGAGAAGCTGCTCCAAATCTAAAAGAAGAGGAGCACATCCTAGCTGTGGAGGAGAAAAGTGCAGATCCAAGGGCTTCGAGCACAAAGCAAGCTACAGGAGAACCTTCAGTTCTTCTTTCCACTTCATCTCTCTCAAGTTCTATTACTGAAAAGGAGTTTGATCTCTCAAACTCAATATTGGAGAGTGAAGGAAACCATGGTGGTCAAGTTGCAGATCAAGAGGACACCATGGAGGAAGTTGAACACGAGCAGCAGGATAGCAATGAGGCAGCTTTACCCGCCGATTTGAGGACTGCTTTTGATGGAGAAGAGCCGGTTGAGCTTTCACCTTTCTCTCTTTCATCATCCACATTCCAAACACAAGAGCCTGCTGCCATGAAGGAGAGCTTTCATTTGCAGCAGCCTGCATCTTACAGCAGCTCTTTGGGATCAAGATTGGAAGATTTTTATCTTCCATGTTATTCATTGGAGGAAGAGAAAGGACAGAAGAATTTCACCATTTCTTCCACACCATCCATTCAAGAGGGTCTACAAGAAGACTCCATTCTTGGAGTTGAAAATCAGAGCTATGGGCATATCAAACGGATCAGACCTTGCCCAATCAGGTATTTGGCTTCATTGGAGCCAAAGGAGAAGCCACAACCACCATGCTTGCTTCGAGCATGAGGATGAGCTACAAAGTACCAAGGATCAGCTGCCATACCTCTCCAATCCAAATGCAGAGCAACTAAAAGAGGTATTGGATTTTTCAGTTGATACCTTGATGATTTGGATAGAAGACCAGCTTCTTGTTGATTTTCCATCCATCCAAACAGCCATGATCAGTGCCAAATCAATTGCATGGCTGCCAATTTTGAAGAAAGGAAGCTATTTCTCACAACCAGTTGCAGGGTTTGTTTAGCTTGCCTTTGCTTCCAGTTAGAGTAGAGTAGCTAGGTTTGCTTTCAGTAGAAGAAGTGCTTGTGCACACTCTGCATGTTCCATTTGGGGCATGTATGATTTTCAGTTTTGTACATAGTTTTGGTGTTGCTGGTTCTCGCTCTCGCACGCTTCATTTCAAAGGGCATCTTGGTGAAGACACTCCAGTGTTCAATGGGTTTCCAAGTGGCTCGAGGGAGGTTTTCAAAGTTCGATCACCAGCAGTTGCAACTCATGACTCCATGCCCAATGGATGCTTCAGGCTACCGATCATTCATCTAAAGGTGCATGACCCCGCTGAGTCGCCAAACTCGTTGTCAAAAAATTCACCCCCGGGTAATTTTGATAACATGCATAATCGAATATTCAAGTCCTGTGAAAATTGATTGATTCGGGCCAAAATCATGTTGCTAGAGTCCCCAAATATTTTCTAAGTTCCCTGTCTCGAGAGGAAAAGAGCAAGCTCGAGAAAATGCGAAAAAGGTCATAGAAGGCAAGTAGGTTGATCCAGGAAAAAATCATAAAAATGACTAAGTCCTAGTCCTAGGGGCAGTCGGGACATTTGGGACAAAAAGGCCCGAACCGGCCGGCTCGGCCGAAGTAAGCACAAACAGCCCGCAAAGCAACAGGGACATCTGGGACAAAAGTACGCGGCGGGCGCGAAATGCCGGTTCGACCGAGAAAAAATTGGCTAACTGCTGAGAGGGACGCAAATGGGACAATCGGGCCAAAAGGGCGCGAACCGGCCGAACCGGGCGAAAAAGGGCCAGACAGTCCAAAATCAAATGGGACAATCGGGCCAAAAGGTGCGAACCAAAACCGGCCGAAAAGAGTCAATCACCAAGCAAAGTGGGACAAGCGGGCCAAAAATGCCCGAACCGGCCGAATCGGCCGAAATGAGTCCAGAGGGTCCAAAATCAAATGGGACATCTGGGACAAATGGACGCGAAATGCCCGAACCGGCCGAAATGAGCACAAAGGGCCCAAAATCAAATGGGACATCCGGGACAAATGGAGGTGAAGTACGCGAAGGAGCCAAGGAGCCGAGGACCAATCAGAAACTGCCACGTGTCCTCACAGGAGAAAAAGTCAAAAGGTCAAAGGGGCGAGTTATCGAGCGCTGAACCGAACCAATGAAATGGCGCCACGTGTCCAAGTTTAAGGGGCCCACAAGAAATTTCAAAAGGAAAGCCCACCGAAAGATAGAGGAGAGAGAATTGCTCGTCCAATCAAGACGTGCCACGTGTCGCCCGTAGGTGGCGAAGAGCGGGAAAACATTTTAAAATTCGTTTTGATCTGCTCCGCGCCCTAAATCTTCGACGCTATATCTTTTGATCCGCAGAGCTCGATTTCCACGTTCTTTATATCAACGGAAAGCTGTTGAGATGCTCTACATGATTCTTGGGATCAATCTCAAGTTTTGGTGTAGTCTCAAGAGAGAAAATCGAGAAACGGCTCTGACGTGGTAATGGCCGGCGACCTTTCAACAACCCGCTTTTAATGCTAATGGGTCGCATTCTTCTTCTCGCACGCCGTAGTGACATTTTAGCGCCAAATTAATACAAATGGGTCGCATTCTCCTCCAAAATCACTCAAAGTGACAGGGTATGGGTTGGTAAGATCCTCCATGCTGATTTAATGCATCTGCAGTCAATGAGGAATGGGCTTGCACGTTTTCCCACGTTTTCTGTCCCCTGGGCTCGACCCATGCAATGTAAAAGCCGATTTGGCTCATTTTTTTAAAAAAAAAGGTTCATTTCTTTCGCTCTCGCCCTCCCTTCTTTTCTTCTCTAGGGTTGAAAATGGAGTTCGAGCCTCCTCCCTTGCTCCGTAATAATGGCATTTTTGCCTTTTACTAATGGAATGATGTTCTCAGGCAAACTTCTGAGCAACAAAACGTGTTCTCGTGATGCATCCGTCCATCCTCTCTCATTTTTGCTTGTTCTCTCCTCGCCTCTCTTCATTTGCAGTGTATCTATGCATGTCTAAATGTTCATTGCAGGTTTGAGCCGTGTTCATGGAGTTTTGGGACATTTTCTCGTGAAATCTATCCTCGGGCCTCGTGATGCATCTATCCATCCTTCCCATCAAGCTCACCTCTCTTTGTCCCATGGCGCTTTGATAGATGTTCAACATCCTCCTTCTCGTGTGTATCACCGCTTTTAGTGTAGGCTTTTGCTGTTTTTCCCTTCTCTCTCTCTCTCTCTGTCTCCTCGGCATGGTTAGATTAGGATTAGATTAGCTTGCCTCGCACCGGAATAGCTTGTGGCAGGTAGTTTAGGAGCAGAACTAGCCTTCTCTCGGAGATTCCTCTCGGTTTCACAAGTCCCACGCTGGAGAGGGAGGTTTCCATGTTGTGCAATCACACTGGTTTCCATGTTGTGGGTGCAATCACACTGATGCCCGAAGCAAGTTCTTGAATTAGAAACATACTTTGATGTGAAATTGATCCAAGGTAATGTTGTTCTACATCCAAAATTATGAAAACTGAAGCACAATTTCAAGTGCAACAAAGACTCATGGATTAATTTCTCATTTCCCAAGCAGTGAATTATTCAACGATAAGAAGAGATGAATTACTTCATTTTCTATTCAACATAAACATGGTAGAATTGTACCTATTTTAGTAGATAACATATTATCTACAACAAACATGATTTCATAGATCATAAGAGTACACCATCTTAAGACAAGAATCACATGTCAACATTTGCAACTTCCAAAACAAAATTCATCATAGATATCAACCATGTTAGAGGTGTTACATACCTCCCTCCTAAAAAGAATCATCATCCCGATGATTAACTTAGTCCAAATTCTCAAACAAGAAAAATAATCCTAATTATAGTTATTTCATCCATAAGTTCACAAACATAAACCAAATTTGAGAATTTTCGAATTTTCCTAAAATATTACGAGTTAAAATAGTTGTTCCTAGGTATTAATGAATATAGTACCTACCCAAAATAGGAATAATTATTGACAAGTTCAAAACAAAGTATGTAATTGTTATCAATCAACAGAATTAATTATGTTCAAATAAATGAGGAAAAGTAATTTCATGTCCTCAAGGTTTTCCCATGTTGCACTTTCTTCATTAAACTGGTCCCACTAGACCTTGCATTGACTAATTTCATGATTTCTCAAGTGTAACTAACGAGTTTCTAGCACTCTAATGGGTTCAACCATGATTATTCCTGGGTCTTGGACTTGTAAGGAACCCCAATTTAACACATGTGATAAATCTGAAACGTATTTCTTGAGAAAATAAATATGGAAAACATCATGCATTTGTGAAAAAGTAGGTGGTAATGCTAAATGATAAGCTACACAATTGATTAATTCAATAATTTCAAAGGTTCCCACATAACAAGGTGACAATTTGGATGCCTTGCTAAAGGTTATAGAACACTTTTTCAACTTAACCTATAAAAAGACCTTTTCACTAAGTTCAAATTTCTTATCAACCCTTTTCAGATCTGCATAACTTTTTACCTACCTATTGCTTCTTTTAAACATTCAAAAATAATTTTAACTTGTTGTTCCATTTTAGTAAGGATTTCAAGTCCAATTACCTCTTTTTCCTTATTTCTATCCCAACAAACCAGGTTTTCGCATTTCCTTCCATACAAAACTTCGAAAGGTGCCATTTTCAAAGAGGTGTGATATGTATTAATGTAAGAAAAATCAACTAAAGGAAGGTATTCTTCCCATTTGTACTGTTGATCCATGCAATACATTCATAACATATCTTCCATAACCTTATTAACTCTCTTAGTTTGACCATCTATTTCTGGATGGTATGTGGAACTAAAATTTAGTTTTGTTCATAAGGTTGTATTAAGTGTTTTCCAAAAATGAGATGTCATTCTAGGGCCTCTATCTGATATAATCAATCCGTACTCAGTGCAATCTGAAAATTTCATGCACAAATATTTTTTCTAAAATAGGTGAATCATCCTTAAGATTACCAACAATAAAATATGTTACCTTTGTTAGTTTATCAACAACAACTAAAATAACATCATGCTTATTTCTTGGCATTGGCAGCCCTTGAACAAAATCCATGCTAATTACCTACCATTTATATTGTGGTATGATATGAGGGTACAATAAACCAATCGATGCATATGTTCAACCTTAACATGATGATGTTCTAAGCATTGTTCCAAAAAATCAATTACATCTTTTTTCATCCCTTTCCAAAATATTGTTGTTTTATATTAGCTAGCATCTTTGTTATACCGGGATGTCCCAAGTAAGGTGAATTATGAAATTCCTCCATTATTTTTTTCCTTAATTAATTTCCTAAAGGTACATACACCCGCTTATCATATCTCAAAATTCCTTTATTATCGAAGTGAAAAAATTTATACCTTTTGCCATTTGGATTTGCAGTAAGTGTTGTTTTTACCCATTGAAAGTAAAAATCATATTCCATGATACTTTTAACCTCATCCTTAAAATGAGTTCTCAAATTTATAAGTGTAGAAATATGTTTCCTATAACTTAGTTCATTTGTCACTCTGTTTTCTTTGCCTTTTATGTAACTTATGTGAAAATCATATTGGAAAAAAATCTAACCGTCTTCATTGTCTTGTATTCAGATTTGGCTCAAGTGAAAATATAATTCAGCCCAAGATGATTAGTCTTTAATTTAAAAGGTCTTCCTAAAAGATAATGTCTCAAAGTTTGAAGTGCATGAATTATAAAAACAAGATCTAGGTCATGGGGATCATGATTCAACTCATGTAATTTGAGTTTTCTGCTCTAATATGCTATAACATGTTCATTTTGCAACAAAATACCTTTGATTACTTCTTTGGAAGCATATGTAACTATCATAAAGTTTTCATTTGGATCAGATACAACCAAAATAGGTCTAGATGTTAATTGGTCCTTAAGATTTTTAAATGTTGATTCACATTTTTCACTCCACACAAATTTCTTATCTTTCTTTTGCAATGAAGTTATTGGTGCAATGATTTTTGAAAAATCCTTTACAAACTTCCTATAGTAACCAACAAGACCCATGAAGATTCTGAATTCATGTACATTCTTAGGTGCAGTGACTCAATTATTACAATAATATTTGATGGATCTACTGCTATTCCATCCTTACTTATGACATATCCTAGATAGTGCACTTATGTCTCATAGAAAGAACATTTGGAAAACTTACCATACAATCTTCTTTTTCTCAAGATTTTAAGTACTATTTTCAAATGCTCATGATGCTCATCAATGCTTTTAGAATATATAATAATATCATCCAAGAATACAAGTACAAACTTGCCAGGTATTCTTGAAAGATATTATTCATTAAATTCATAAAAGTTATAGGTGCATTTGTCAAACCGAAAGGTAAAACTATAAATTCATAATGTCCATACCTTATCCTAAAGGTTGTTTTATGAATATATTCATCTTTGATTCTTAACTGATGATACCCAAAATGAATATCTATCTTAGAATATACTAATGCACCACACATCTGATCAAATAGATCATCAATTCTAGGAAGTGGATATCTATTTTTGATTATTACTTTGTTTAACATCCTATAATCAATACACAACCTAAGTGTTCCATCTTTCTTTTTCACAAAATTACCAATGCTCCCCAAGGTGAGACACTCATTCTTATCAAACCCTTGGAAAAAAATTCTTGTAATTGTGCCTTAAGATCTACCAATTCAATGGTATTTATTCAATATGGTGCCTTGGAAATAGGCTTAGTTCTTGGTTTGATCTCAATTATGAAGTCAAGGAGAAGACTGGGTGGTTCTTCCAAAAACACATCACTGAAATATCTTAACAACGGATATTTTTCCAAGAAATCACTATCCCCTTCAACTATTTTAAAAATTTTACGGCATAAAAAGTACAACCTTTATTTTTGGCCTTTTTAAGTTGCATAGATGACAATTTTCTAACTGAAAGTCTCTCATTTAACCCCTTAGATGTCTGTTGTTTTCTGTAAATCATCAAGACAACTAATGTGTTTTTCAAAACAATAAAATTCTAATTTATGTTCAGAAAGTCAGTTTACACCTATTATGACATCATAAGACCCCAAAGGAGCAACATAAAGATCAACTTCAGTGGAAAAACTAGGCAAGTCTAGGACTGCTCCAAAAATACATTTACTAACAATATGGAAAACATTATTTCCATAATGAACAGTCCAAGATTTTTCCATTAATCCAGATTTTATTTTTAGTTTTGAAGCTAATTTATTAGAAATAAATCATTCAGTAGCTTTAGTATCAAAAAGTATATTAATGGTTATACCAAGTAATTTACCTGGCACTTCTATAGGTGTAACTTGCTTTTTAGCTTGTTTATCAGCTACTGCAACATGTATCTTATGTTGCTAATTGTTTTCATCCTTCCTTAGAGGGCACTAATTTGCATAATGATCTTTTCCATAGTTTTAGAAGCCCCCTACAGGTCCTCTTTTAGGCTCAAATTTATTTCCACCTTGAAATTGTTGTTCTGTCCTCCATAGGACTTTTGTCCATTATTATTATTCTTTACAAAATTGTTTCGAACATTTGCAATAGGTTTATTTACTGTTGTTTTCTTATTGTTATTAGAAACAAATTTATTTTAGGTACCAAAATTCTACCATGCCCCATTTTTGGGTGTAAGAGATGAAGAAGAAGTAGAAATTTTCTTTATGTTTTCTTCCTTATGGGCATAAATTACTTTTAATTTGTGTTCCTACCAAATGGATTTTTTCGCAACCCCTTCCATGGTGGTTGGGATGTGAACACCTACCTCACCCCTATGATAGTGTTTAATCCCATAATGAATTTTTGTATCATAAAATTCTCATTAGTTTGATACTGAGGCATGTACTTAAGAAGCTTAGTGAACCTCTCCCAGTACTCTGTTATAATTAACTTTCCTTGAGTTAAGTTATGAAATTCAGCCATCTTCTGATCATAATAAAGTTTTTGTAGTATGTGATTCCTAAAATAATTCTTAAATTTATCCCAAGTGATGTTTGTTTCATCAATGTTTAGTTCATGCTTACAACTTTCCCACCAGGAAGATGCCTTATGTGAAAACTGATAAGCTCCCCATATTGCTTTAGTTTCCTCCTAGAAGTTCCTTATTGTAAAGTACTTCTCCATTTCATTAAGCCAGTTCTTAGCTCCATCCCTCAATGTAGTGTCATCAAACTTTGGTGGAATTATCCTTTTTATGTCATTTGTGAGTTCAACTACTAATCTTGCCTTTTTATTTTCAAGATGATTGGGTATATTTGCATTAACATTTGCAACATTATTATTATCAACACCCAAATTTCCAATATTGGCATTGTCCATAGGAGGTGGCTGATTGTTGTTACTAGCATCTTCTTCCTCCTCATTTCCCATAAATTTTTGTTCAAGTACAACTAGATGATCTCTTGTGTCCAACAAGGAAACAAGGATCTCATCAAGTTTTTGGGTTGTAGCTACCTCTCCACCTAGAGGTGGGTTATTTGCAACATCTCCCCTTGTTCTAACCATTTTCTATTAACAAGAAAATTAATTTTTTATCAGATTATGGACACAATAGGTCTAAGAGATGCAACCTCTAGCTTTGATACCAAGATGTAACATTCCCATTTTAAGAATTTAGAAACAAGGGAAATTATTGTTTTTATACATAATGTTCTATGTTCTAAATTAACATAATTTTGAACACACATTCTAATGCCAATCCATCTCATAATAGAAAACCATATGGAAATGTAAATGACTCGATGAGACACTCGATCTCTCATGTTAACTTAGTATTTTGTATATAACATATACTTGATTCCTTTACCCTTTTAGGGTACCCAAGTGTTCTACTTAAGAGTCCTATTTGAATATCTATTATCGATATTCATTCAAAATCCTGCTTCTTAAACTAGGTGACATAGGACAATGCAAATAGCAACTTGTGATACTTTGGCCAAAGTTTTAAAACATGTTTATCATGTTTATAGTCCTTGATGACGTACTTGTCAAATTGAAGAAAGAGGAGGGAAAAGATATGGAAATTCAAGTTTTAAGCTCTAACCACTGATAACATGAATTAAATATATGAAAAACATAAAGGACACCCCCGTAATACCATTTCCTCATGTCACTTTTCTTGTTGGAGAAGGAATTAACACCGTACTTCATCAAATCTTGTAGTTGAACTACTTGAAACTAAGTCTTTAAATGTTGGGAACATTTTCTCTCTTTTAACCCATCTAACTCAACCAACTTCTGAATTTCATAACGTGAAACTAAATTCATGATGAGACCTTTCCAACAAGACCAATTTTATCCATTTTGGAGTTGTGGAGAGAAATATATCTCCATGTGTATTTCTAGGGCATGGGAGGAATACAAAAAAGTTCCCTATGGGTTTTGACATGATGCTTTAATCAAAATTTTCACTTAAGTGGGTAAATCATCGACACAGAGAAAATGAGGTAGGAGGGAATAGATAAATTTGTTTCTATTAGACCCGAATTACCCACTTCATCTACCTCATCCAATATGTCCCTTTCCTATCACTTATGTCGCCAATCGATGAATATAATGCCCGTGAGCACTATTCTACCGATACTCACTAGAGTTGACCTAACCACAACAATACCCCGCCTACCCAATTTTGTCCCATTAGTCGAGTCAATTGTTGAAACACACAAGGAAAAGAGGAACATGTCCATTTTTTCCCATTTTAATTGATCTAGTCAACTAAGAGCATATTTTCCCCAATTTTTCTATTTTTTTCCAAGTATGGAAATATAGGGGCTTGGAAAGGTAGGAATGGAGTGTCACAAACACTAGTTTTTCCTTCTTTTGATTAACTACAATGGCCAAGTCTATGATGAAATTGTAGATTATAAAAATAGTTGAGGAGGGAATATTTTGGATAACAGTTTGGTGACTCAAAAGGGTAATTTTCCTACTAGATGAAGATATCAGTGGCCTTGAAGTATCCATTGGGAATGGATTTATCCTAAAAATATTGAAAACTCATCTAAAGTGTGAAGTACTTATTGGTTCCCATTTTGATCCTCTGTCATTTTGCCATGTTTCCCCTTTGCTCTTTGTGATCTGAAACATTTTTTCCTCATGAAATCGATGATGTGAAGTTGTAGCTCCATTCTTGTGCATTGGATTGTTTGCAAACTCATTACCTTGCCCTAATTTTGCCCATTCAAATGCCTCTGCCATTTTTCCTATGTTTTCCCAGCCTTTGGAGCTTGTGATTGTTCATTTTATACATATTTTCCCTCAAAATTCCTTTCCATGGTCATAAATTTATTTGAATCACATTCCATTTGTCCTTTGATAAAAATTTCCTCACCCACAAAGAAAAAATCAGATTCTAAGGCATCCCTAGCATTTTCGTGTGTTTTAACAGTTAGACAGGCATCATTTTCTTGTCAAATTCATCTTCAGACATTCTAGGGCATCACTGAAATTTCTTTGTTGTTTGATGGTCATACGGGCATCCTTTTCCCATCAAATTTTAGCTCAAACATCTTCTCATATGTGGTCATTTGTGGTTGGACAAGATTCAACGGGTCTGCTCAAAAAACTTAACATTTTTGTGTTTTGGAAAAATTGCAAGTTTCCCCATAGCTCCGCAAGTCCCAGAGGAGGTACACGTGTCACAAGCAGAGTGAAGGTGGATGGGTGGGTCTTTTTGTGCCTTAAGGAATTTTGGAAAAAGAGTTAAAGTACAAAGAAAATGCCTAGTGCCTGACAACGAATTAGAAAGGAACACATGGCGGCTTGAGCACAGGCCCATAATGAAATAGAATGGAACACGTGGTAGATTTAGAGTGCAGGCCTTAGCGAATCATAGGTGGACACGTGTCATGTTGTCATCAAAAGTGGGATGGAAGGTTGGCGAAGGACTTAGAAAATTTTTTTCCTTTTGGAAAATGGGAACAAAAGTTGTGAAAAGGGTCATGGGTCCATCAGGCCTATCGGAGTGGACACATGGAAGGGTCAGAGGTGGAACTTTGGGCCTTGGGGAAACTTGAGAATTTTTCCCATTTTGGCATAAAGGGTTAAAATTGCAAATTGAGGCCGCAGCTCCATCAATGGTCACGATTGAGCCATGTGTATGGCTCAGATCAAAGGAAGGGATTCCGGAGCGTTGGGTCTTTGTGGGAAATTTAAATTTTATCCTAAAAAGGTAAGAAATCAAAAGGAGGAACACAAGCCCATTTCTAATTAGTGACCGACACATGTTAGGGATAGAATCGAGGTGCGGGCCCATGAGGAAAAATAGAAAATTTTCCTTTTTTCTAAAAATAGGCAAAATGTGTGAAATTGAGCCGTGACCTCGATCCAATCATATTGTGCCACATGTCAGTGCTAAATCTCAAGGGTAGAGCACTGGAGGAAATTGAGAAATTTTTGTAAATTTTCAAAAAGGGTGGAAATTTGTAGAATCGAGCCATGATTCTAATGGGGCCCACATTAGGACATGTGTCAAGCTCATTTTCAAAGGGCAGAGGGGCGGAGAAAAATGTCAAATTTTTACATTTTTCCAAAAATGTTAACATATCAAAAAGTGATCCCAAACCCATTTACAATGACATTGTGACATGTAGAGGGCCCAGATTGAAGGGAGAAAGGCAAATCAATGGTAACTGTGCATTTTTCAGTTTGGCTGCAATTTTTGCTCCAGGAAGTGTGGAAATGTGTTTTTTGCATCGATTTTGATCAAATTTTTGGCAAATTCATGTCGTTTGTGCCTACAAGGACCAATGTAATTGGTTTTGAGGATCAATTTGAAGATCAGAGATGTTTTTGAAATAAATTTTTCCCTAACCCATCCAAAAACGTGAAATATCAAATCCAAAAGTTACAGAGTCAAATTTTGGAGGGATAAGGATGAAATAATGAAAGGAAGGGGGTCTGCATGCTTTGAAGATGAAAAATGTGCCTCCACAATGGATAATGATGCAAATTTTGTAATGATTTTCCTTTTTTTGAAACTCCTGAAACTTTTGTTACAAAATATGTTAAACATCCTTTTCTGTGAATCATGATGGAATTTTGTAACAAACTTGATGCTTGGGATAATATTTTCTTGGAAAATAAGGATCAAATGTAATAGAATGTTATATAATGCATGTTTTTTGACATGCAAAAGGTCTGGAAATTGAAAATCATGAGAAAATTTTGAGATAAGCTCATCTTCTGAGAAACCCTCCAAAAAACCTAGTTAATGTCTTTTGTGTTAGATCTTCATTCATGTTGAGTTGGTTATAAGTGTATAGTCATCACACAGCTATGAGATTTTTCCTGAAACTCTCCCACTGCTGATGAATCTAACAAGATTTTGAATTAATCTATGTTATTTTGGGCAATATGATGTTTGTTATCATGTTTAAATGTCTGCAAATAGTTTTCCTTGTTCTTGTTGTAATCTTGCATTGAAATATTTAGGAATCACATAGATCTCATCCTTATTGATAGTTTAGTGGCATTTTTAATTTCATTTGTTAGAAGAGCTTTCATCTGGAATTGAAAATAAGTAGTTTAAAATCACTTCACCTTCATTTGTTGACAGAGATTGCTTGTAAGCCTTTGGGGGTACCTTAGGCGTGATTTGATAAGAGATTTTGATGTTTAATTGAGTCCTTTAACTCAATATTTTGTGTTGAGGTCTCAAAGATTGTGTGAAGAGTGCAAACCTGGGCCTCCATTTGTGTATCTCTTCTAGTTGAAAGAACATCTTGACTATTTTGAAGCATTTTATCTGATAGTTGTTCAAATGTTGTAGAGGTTGTCAAAGATCTGGCATAGTCAAGTTTGTCTTGTCAATATCCCACCAAAAATCATTCTAAACAACTAATCCTACCCCATACTACCCCTGTTTTGACCTGTATACCCATAGAAGATCAAAATCCATTTGCTAAAGTATGTAGAACATATCAGGATTTCAAAATGTCTTCAATAACCCTTGCCTTGCATTGAAAATTATCTCCATAATCTGGGAGTGACAACTTGTGAAAGTCAGATTTGGAGTGTTGATCATATTTTCCCAAGGCCCCTTCATACTATTTACACAAATTGAGGGATATATTCATCTCCTTCACCATTTGAGGGTTACAAAATAGGTCCTCTTACCTTGGTTGAAAGGCACAACCTAAAACAGTTAGGACAAGATCAAGTCCTATTTGAGTGCTATCCATCTCTCCACAAATTTGAGTGCCAGTTAGATCACATCCCATGGCTACAAAATGACATACATCATGATCTATTTGTCTTCAAGATTCATGCCATATCTCTGATGCTACTCAGACTGAAAAGGAGAACAAATTTGGGTACCGACAATACTCACCCATGAATCTGCATAACAAACTCCTTAGACTTGATCATTCACATTATGAGATGTGTTCTAAATAAAACTTAATGAGAGTGGAAAATTATCTTGAGCTTTGTATTCTACCTTATCTTGGGAATTCATGAGTAAACCGTAGGTAATGTATATTGTAGGAAACTTGTAGTCATTTTTTTACCCCTCACGAAATAGCAAAATACCATGCGTGTCGGCCTATCACCCAGTGGGTGCTAGGCGCTCACCGAGGCACACACTGGGTGCCGAGTCTCTCCTTTATGCGAGTTTTATGAGAATGCATCATCTTGGAATAGAAAATCAAATGCAAGATAGAAAAGAACTCAACCACATTATTATGAACTTAGGAAAAGATGTCATCTCATTGTATACATGTAAGAGAAATAACAAGCAACACATGGAGATGATTTATACAAAAATAAAAGCATGAGTATTGAACACAAATGATTTATAATGAAGCATTATATTCATACTATCAAAGTTAATAACCCACATTACATCCCTTGAGGTCATAACAGATCCTCATATTATGTAGATCCAAATCATGCATTAAAGCTATGTTATGCTCATCATATTACAAAGAAAAATGAGAACCCATCCCCTTCTATATGTTATCACTCAAAGAGATCCTCTAATCCCTAGCCATAACACAATTCATTTTTTTAATGTAGGGATTCACCTCTCTTCAAATATATATTATATATATATCCTCTATTTTTCTTCTACTAGGAGCTTGTATATATAGCCTTAGCACCCACCACCATGCCTTCCAGAAGTTATAGATCAGTCTCCAAGTGTCTGAAGTGGTCCTCCATGGAAGCATGACTTTCCAGATCTGAGCTCTCCATTCTTTGTAATGATGTCTTCTAGAACCCTCCATCGCATGCCTAGAATATTCCATTCTTGATCCCACAGTCGCCAGGCTGACACCTTATCCACAAGGGTCATGATTTTCTCATGTGCTTCTGGGATGCCAAATGCGGCTAAGTACAAAACCCATTTTTCCTTGCACACCTTCAACCTACGTTCCCTTATTTGACTAGGTCCCATGCACCTATGCACCTTCTTGTACTTAGCTGATATTTTGGGGCCCAAAATCACCCCACACTACGCCTGTTATCCATCCAGAAACATTCTTCAATAAATAATTAAAGAATGGAGGATTCTTACATATGGTTGGAATGGAAGAATGAAGGAATGAAGAAATGGGGAAAATAATGAAAGAATGGGAAACTTTATTTACTTCGGAGGAGGAGATGTAAATACTTACTTAAATCAACTTTTAATTTCCCCAAGTGTCAACCTCGTTAAGCGCTTCGACAGAGGTTACCCACCATGGTGCTCACTTATTCAAAACTAATCTCTTCTCCCTTAACGCCCATTATCTCCACAATATCCTCTAGTTGTTTTCCCAAATCCTCAAGAGCATCCATCCTTCAAGTTATTTGAGGGTATAATTCCTTCAACCGGTTCTTGATTGAGCCCTCCAAGGTCCGAATGGCCTCACGAATTATTTTCTACCTCATCTAGGATCTTTTATCACTTTTCCCTATTCCCCATGTTATTTTCCTATAACTCCTTAAGTTCCACTTCATGGGTGGAAACTACAATACTTTCCACTTTATATTTTCCCACGCAATTATCATAGGTGGCCTCAACAGTTTGTGCGATGGGTTTTATTTAGGAAAGGATCTTGTTGTACTAAGAAACAATCTCCACAACCTTCATCTTATTTTATTTATCCTATTATGCCAACACCTCCTTTTCTGATTCTACGATAAGTGGATGCCTCTCTATGGTGAGTATGTGGGTCAAGTCCTCTAGACATTGTAAGGATGACCCATACTTTTACGTGGGAGGTGTTAAGTCTAGATGCTTTAGGACAATGGCATTCGTGATCATATCTATCTTCTTGTATGCCTTGTGCACTCTTTCCTTTTCATATTTCAACTCATGCCTTAACTAAGAACTAATTAGCTCTTCCTACTTTAAGTCCTTGGTTTTCTCAAAGAGCTCTTCTTCCTTTTTCTCTAGCTCTTCCTCTAGGAATTTTACCCTGTCATTTCTCCCGAAGATCCTAGCTTCAACCTCAAGAGATAATTTGTTGAGTGTGTTGCAGATTTGCTCATCGATAGTATTTGAGCATTCATCAAGGGGTTTATCCATTTTATCTTTAGAACTTGCATCAATTCCCCTTGGCTTACTTCAAATTTTGGCTCATCAATGTGGGACTCAAATGCCCATGACAACATTTTCCTTGTCCGAGGGTATGCACCTTCCTCATCAAATGAAGTCATGGCTAGAAGTTGTTCCATTGGCACGTGCTCTAGAAGCATGCGTGCAACACCTTGTTTGGATCATAAATTTAACCCATTCCTTACACTTGTAATGCTTTTGCAGTCTTCCTCCCTGTGCATGTAACCTTTGGAAAACTTATAGCCAAATTGGGATCTCCTCCCATGCTTCCATATTATTTCTCTATGCTCTCCTCCTTAGCTTCCTTCATCACCACATCCATGCTGCATCCCACTTCTTATTCCACTAGGTCCTTCATGGCTTTTTCCACTTATTTTTATACGGCCTCATCTACCTATTCCTTTGTGAGGCTTGGGTTCCTTTTTTCTTTTGTAGCTTCTTTGCCACCTAACCCCTTGCCTTGGGTCTCAGCCTCTTCTTCATCCTCCTTATCCTAATCTTCTTCATTATATTCCTCATCTATTTCTTCTTGAATCATGTATTTCATAGATGGGATGGTCTTCACCTCCTAGTTCATCTTCATCATCATTCCTGTCATTGATGTAGGCATCTAGGTCTTTTGTTTCCTCTAAATTGGCCTCATCTCTCAACTTATGCTTCTTCCTTACTGGGGATTCCAGTACATGAGATCCTTCTTTTTATTTTCCCTTGGTAGGTGATCTCTTCCTTAGAAATTCCCCACTGAGTGAGGGTTTCTTCATGCTATGGTGCCTCTTCTTCTGAAGTATTTTCTTTGACTGGAGACTTATTCCTCTACGCGTAAGTACTAGGCTTAGCATTTGTCTCTGGCGCGCTTACCACTTGTGTAATCTGAACACTTGGTGCTTTCTACACCTCTTCTCTTTCCCTCTTTCTAGGCGTGGCCTTCTTCCTTCCTATGGGGTCTTCAGGGATGGAGACATCATTCTCCAAGTAAGCACCTTTTTCAAACTTTGGCCTTATGCGAAGGTATATCCTTGCTGCAGCCCTTCCAGCAATTGGCAATGTTACAGGATTCATCATTTGTATCTTGTGGGAGACGTATCTCTCCATGTATGCATGCTTATTGGGGTAGACTAGCTTCTAGCATAGCTCACGGTGGTCTGTATCTACCTCACTAAGGTCAAACCTTAGTCTCTTAGCCTCCTTGAACTGATTAACTCTGGATTAGAAGTATAATGAAGTGAATGATAAGGGTAGTTTGCACCACGGACTCATATTATCATCTGTCACAACGTAAATTTTCCAATGTTAAAGTGTTGGTATACTGCAAATTTTTCCTCTCCATTCATGAGTGTGGTAAACTACTATGGGATTCTCCACTCATCCTCGAATGCATCACGCATTTTCTTATACCACTTCTCTAGGCACACCTTGTGAGTGGCCGTCATGGTTTCACAAGTGTATTTTGAAAACCTATTTATGGGAAAGGGATCCTCTTCTGGATATTCCCAAACA